>OZ024829.1:63525300-64041582 GCA_964016985.1 Anodontia alba
AGATTTTATCTAAGTGATTAAATATGAGTTGCAGGACGTGTAAGCATCACTCGAGTTTAATCTCAATGATTTTTTTTAAGTTGCATGAAAGACTCACTCGAATTTTATCTCAGTGATTAAAAATGAGTTGCAGGACGTGTAAATATCACTCGAATTTTATCTCTGTGATTAAAGACGAGTTACAAGACGTGTAATCATCACTTTAATTTTATCTCAGTGATTAAAGATGAGTTACAGGACGTGTAAGCATCACTCGAATTTTATATCAGTGATTAAAGATGAGTTGCAGGCCGTGTAACCATCACTGCATAGTTCAAAAGTCTGTGGTATCCTAATATATATATATATATATATATATATATATATATATATATATATATGTGTGTGTGTGTGTGTGTGTGTGTGTGTGTGTGTGTGTGTGTGTGTGTGAGAGAGATTTGCTTAAAGAGATAATAATCGTACTGTAATTTTAGTACATGTATCGTGATTGTTTTAAAAAAATCTGTTGGAAGATACTTTCAGGTTAAATACTTATTTAATGTTCCCTTTTCTAGAATCAGAAACGAAACGAGTTAATAGTAAAATTTCAACCGATAAGGGTCGCAGTTGCATAATTTAATGATTGTCAGCAAAGGGTCATACAAATATTGATTGGCGGTTATCGACATACCCGTCGAGACCCTCATAACATGTGACGCTAGTCAGACAGTGGACAGGTCAGATTTTTTACACTAGAAGGCAGCAGAGCCACATAGGGGCAGCGCATTGACACTAGTCGTACATGCCCGACGTATTTAATATGCGCGCATTGACACGCGGGACAGGCGTACAGGTGAAACAAACTTTGTTTAATACATTTTCTTCTTCTTGTTGCTCTTTTCCATTTTTTCTGTAAGACTTCTAAACTTGGTTTTAAAGGCGAAAACTGGGTTGATTATACTATGAAGTTTCATTGAAAGGCTTTTGTCAGTAGATAAGGCATCTACATTTAGCTTTACTAAATGTAAGTGAAATTGAGAGTGGAATGAAAGAAAGCAAGCATGAAACATCTTTGCAGCTGGCACAAGCTTTGGCTTCAAATCTCTTGTACAGTAAAACTTCGATGACTCGAACACTGATGGCTCGTTTACCCTCGCTGATTAGAACTCATTTTGAGTCCCTAGGAAATTCTTCCCATAGCTCAAGAAAACAAATAATTAGGGTTACTTTAGGGATTTCTTCTTATTTTATCACGAAAATGTATGCTGTGTGTACTCATTAAACTCGCCTTATCGAGGTAATTCTATTGTGCATTCCACACATCATTATTTTATAGAAGACACCCAACATTGTCCCCATTTGCCGTCCTGACTTGGCGCTATGATTTACCCACAGTGGCTAGACATACCCATGTCTAGAACAAATGCCATGGTCCCAAAGATGTTCGAGCCATAGAAGTTCGATTGTATATGTGTCAAAACCTTTGAATTGAGCAGACCGAGTATTGCAATAAACCATTCGCTCTCCCACTAGCTACTTTTTTTTCTGCTGACAGTTCCAAGGCAGTTCTGTAGTTGCAGTTATTCTTTATTCGTATGTCGGTTATTGTAAAGTTGCCGCTTTGTCATTATTTTTGCCGCGCCAAGCAATAAAATGCCTTCGAGCACACACAAAATATGCGGATTTGCATCATCCTGCATATGCAAAGTTTCCTCTCCATTGACACAGTCTAGAGTATCCAATGATTCTGTTTGCGGACAGCAAAGGCTCTGATGAGACTGCGCTGATGCGCAGACTGATCTGTGCCTTCGCGGGGTGGTTGGGTGAGGCAAAAGTGTTGTGTATCTTACATCACTGGGGCGTCCAACTGATATTGACTTGCAGTTGGGCAAGGCCTGCTATCCTTGCAGCAGGTAAATGTAGAGGGGGAATGTTTTTATTTTTTCTGTTTCTTCACTGTCATTCATTTTCCTTTCTCCTCTATCCCTCTCTTTCATCTCCTTTACTATCTCTCTTCTCCCTTTCTCTGGGAGACGACACAAAATGACCCACAAGGGTTGACGTGTCGTTAAACCCCAACACAATCAATCAATCTGTGCCTTCGCTGTCCGCATATGCCCGAAGACATGTTTTTGCTTAGCGCGGCCCTTTTATTACCCATCTCTCTTCTTTTGCTATGTCAGGAAGACTGTGCTTTATAATAGCGACGTGAGCTCTACAGTAGAGAATATGATCAAAGAAAAGTGACATACAACGATATATACTTTCAGCAGAAATCGCTCTGACCAATTTTCTTCTTTTTTCTTCTCGGAAGTTGTCACCGGAAGTTGGCAGAACTGACTGGGAGATATATATATATATATATATATATATATATATATATATATATATATATATATATATATATATATATACTGAAAGGAAAAAGAAACGCAGGGTAGAGTTTTTTCCTTCTTATTTTAACCATTTTTTAGGGTGTTACTATAGCCATACACTTTTACAGATTGTCCTGTGAATGTGAACCGCGGGTATACGAGTCTTTGGTCGATGTGCTATCTACCCAGTGTGTGAAATCATTCAACCGTGCACTACACAGTGCATTGCACGGACAATACGGAAAGCCAAAATTTCGTGCAAAACAAGCATGTTTAAACCTTCAGCACAAGATTTCCTCACACCATTTGGTACACTTCAACGATACACAACGCTCTTCGATTCTTTTACCGATTTTTCTTTTCATTTTTACGCTACTTTGAACTTTTTTTTTATCAATCATGGTACGATTGACTGATGTTCAGAGGGGTAGGGCAAATGCGTTGCTGATGCAGGGTCAGAGGCAACAGCAAGTTGCCAATCATTTTGGGGTTAACGTCTCAACAATTGAACGTCTTGTTATACGTTTAAGGGAGACAGGGCATTTAGCAGACCGACCGCGGTCTGGGCGTCCACGCGTGACGTCGCGACA
Organism: Anodontia alba; assembly: GCA_964016985.1. Taxonomy (NCBI): domain Eukaryota; kingdom Metazoa; phylum Mollusca; class Bivalvia; order Lucinida; family Lucinidae; genus Anodontia; species Anodontia alba. Next base: position 63,528,245 of record OZ024829.1, read on the forward strand.
GGACAATCCGTCTGGCGCATTTGCGGAATCGTCATCTCACTGCTACCGAAACTGGCCTTAATACAGTAGGTACGCATAATCGACAAATTTCTCCGGAGACTGTTGGAAGTCGATTGCGTGAGATTGGTCTTCGAGCTCGTCGTCCATACGTTGGTCTGCCTCTGACCCAGGAACGTAGGTTGCGTCGTATGGCGTGGTTGACGGCGCATGCGCCCAGGCTATTTCCGATGAGGCAGTGGAGACGAGTTCTTTTTACGGACGAGTCTAGGTTCACTCTCTATCGCGCAGATGGTCGACGTCGTGTGTACCGACGTCGCGGAGAACGCTTTGCCGACGCCTGTGTTGTCGAACGGATCGGTTTGGGGGTGGCTCCGTTATGGTCTGGGGAGGCATTGTTCACGGGATAAAATCACAGTTGATTATTGTTGCGGGCAATATGACCGCAGTAAGGTATAAGGATGAGATCTTGCGTCCTGTTGCAGTCCCGCTTGTGCAACAACGTAATCTGATTCTGCAGCAGGACAATGCCCGACCATATGTTGCCCGAGTTTGTCAGGATTTCCTGGCAAACAATAACATCGCACCATTAGCATGGCCACCGTACAGTCCAGATTTGACCCCAATAGAGCACATGTGGGATGAGCTGGACAGAAGGGTTAGGAAGCGCCGAAATCCCCCCGCAACTCTCGCACAACTAAGGAATGCGTTGATCGATGAATGGAATAACATCCCGATGCGAACTGTCAATGCTTGGTTAACTCTATCCAAAGGAGAATTAGGGCAGCAACGGCAGCAAGAGGGGGTCACAACCGATATTGATTTTCAGTTTGATTTTGATTTCAAGATTTGTGGGGTAGCTACCAATGAACTTCAATAACTCGAGACTTGTTGATCACAAACCAATGAAATTTGGAACTTTTGTTCCATACATGTACCGTTTTGTAATCCTTGAATGAAATTTAGGAATAAAATTTACCCTGCGTTTCTTTTTCCTTTCAGTATATATATATATATATATATATATATATATATATATATATATATATATATTATATATATATATATATATATATATATCCTGGACAAATTGTTTAAGGTCTGTCCATAGATATGGGATGAGGCAGATTTTTCCGACGTTGATATAAGGAAGAAAGTTCTTTTTTTACTTCCTGTTTGCCTTCAGCCTTTGAAAAGGGATCTACTTTAAAAGAAACTAGTTCTTTCATTTTGGGTTGATCACTTCCCAAAAGGAGTTTCAAGGCAAAAACACTAATTTTTAATTGCCTTCTCTGAAAGTGCACCCATTCTCAGTGTGCCAGAGGCTCATGTGTAATTAATTTTATCATACAGAACGCAAGAAAAGAACCTTTATATAATAAGCGAACAGCGAAGGCCAGATCATCTTCACATTCGCGGCTTGATCTCAGAATTGTTTGTCGAAATATCCTATTGGATCCAATAAACCGCGTCGCAAGAAAAAGGCTCTTCTAACATCCATCGACTCAATGTTTCCGAGCGCATGGCCGGTCCCGTAGCGAAGCTGCATAGGTACTGGCGAGACTGCAGATGCTCAGGCTCGCCTAAATCTTTGTTCGAATATGTCATAACGGGTTTTCCTATGACGCAGCGCCAATGATTATGTAAACGGACAACGTGTTGACCGGATGTCCTTTTTCGTCTTATCCTGTTCAGTGTCCTACTGCTTAGCATGCTGGGAATCTAATTCAGCAGACGACACTTGAGTTATTTTTCGTCTCCCCCCCCCACACTCCCCGCCCCCCACCCCCACCCCCCCCCCCCTGCTGCCCATTGTGGTTTGTTTGTTTTATTCGGGTTTTATGTCGCTTTGAATAATCTTTCAGTCATATCGCAACTATGCCTGGATATGTCTGGGAGCCCATTACTTATTTTTACAGAGCTGCCTCACTTAAAGACATAAAAATCAGATGTGTCAGTGTCATTAGTCTTACCACTGAGAAGAGACTGGCTACAATAAAACCTAGTAATTCTGTCTAGTAAAAAAACTGTCAATAACTGATAGAAAGGTAAAGGGCCCAGCAGAGGAATTTAGTACTGGTTTATTTATCTGATCTATAGGTATCCTCTACAAAATATTTATTACCTCTCATAAGACCTCTTTACCATACCCTGCTGGAATTTCATGATTACCTCTTTTGACATGTATTTGATCTATCTCGTATAACGCCTAGGTATGAGCAATAAAATCGTTAGTGAGTGGTGCCACTCTTGGTCTCATTTTAGCTGTCTTTTTATATCACGCCCAGGACTCATGAGATGATATCCCAACAAATCGCTTTATACTAACACTGAGTCGAGTTTGTGTAATCTTCCTCTTGGTGTGACTAGTAGGCTATGTTTTGTAATTGTGGCACTTCCTTTGGTTATAACTTCCGCGCAGTCTGATCAGGGCCTTCACTGTCCCCTAACGCAATCATTGGGTACTATTGAATGTATGGATGTAGAGCAAAGACACAGATGATACTTTGCGCATGCGCAGGATGATCTGAATGCACTTTTTGTGCATGTTCGAAGGCACTTTTTCGCTTGGCGCGGTCCAAATAATAAGTGCCCTTTTCTTGAATGGTTTAGGAAATGCACTTTGTTAGAATTAAAGCATTAAAAGTAGGTAAAAGTATGGTTTATAACAAGGTACCGGTTTTGAAAGGGAAATACCCAGAAAAAGTACACATCACGAAAACATGCCTATATAAAGTTGACCCCCTTGAACCCCATTTTTATATAGTAAAACTGGGGTTTACAGGGGTATACATTATTTCTCTTATTTCTGCTCAAAAACATAGATTGTGGGTACTCGTAAGAACCGCCTCGGCGAGGCGGTTCTAACGAGTAACCACAATCTATGTTTTGAGCAGAAATATAAAAAAAATATCAGAATTTTTATCTGAAAATTTTCATTTTTTGGTGGTATTTTTTTCAGTATATTTGAATAGGCTTGTTTTCGTAATGAGCGTCATCAGGAGCGGGGGTCCTGGTGATTCCGGATGGTATCACCCAACGTAATTTCCAAGGGAAATTAGTCTCTGACCGTTCAGTTTGTAAAATTGGAGGCTGCAGACACTATACATCGACATTTACTTAGCTGCTAACCATAGTGGTCAACAAAAATATTCCCGTAAATGAATTAAAACTACTTTGGGAAGTGGAATACTGTCAATTATAATAGGTGCAGCTTATTCGTTCTTGGACATCCATTCAATCATTTCAACCTGCGAAAGCAAAATCTGGTGCAGTGTCACTGATTTTGTTCCTTTGGACAAGTTAACATTGACAGTTTCTGCGTTTATGTAGTCTCAAATGATATTAACTTTGTTTTCCTTTGATGTAAGAAGAAAAAGCGATCACCTTTGATGAACCATGGGTACTTGATTTATATCCTACATGTTCCGACATTCCATTTACAGACAGTTTGTCGGGGACCTGTAGTTGTGGAGACTGTACGGCGAGCTCCAAGGTTGAGATCTTAAACGATCGGTTCGTCTCGGCGTACAACAGAGAAGATATGACCAGCCTGCCTGTAAAGGACCTAGCCCCCACCCTTCGAATGAGAAAATAAATGTCCAGTCTAAGGGTGTGCATAAACTTCCCTTGGATCTCAGGACCCACAAAGCAACAGGCCCTGATAGTATCCCTGCGTTTGTCTTGAAGGCTGGTGCTGATCAGTTATCACCGATACTGACAAGACTTCACAAATACTTCCTTGATACTGGCGAAATACCCGGGGACTGGAAGAACGCCTATATACAGTATAATCTCAATGGCTCGAACACGGATGGCTCGTTTACCGTGGCTGATTTGAACTCGTTTTTCAGTCCCTACAAAATTCTTCCAATAGCTCAAGAAAACACATATTTAGGGATTTTTTTCTTATCTTATCTTGGTATTGTTTGTTTTGTGTACTCATTAGAATCGCCTCATCGACGCGATTCTAATGAGTACATTCAACATACAATCCGTGTGTAGAAAATCGAAAAGATTTCCCTAAATTATCGCTGTTTGCTTCCTGAACTCGTGCCATGAATAATCCTCAGTGGCTCGAACTACCCACATCTCGAACAAATTTCCATGGTCCCAAAGATGTTCAAGCCATTGAGGTTTGACTGTAGTTCCCATTATCAAGAAGGGAGAGAAGCACATCCCATCAAGCTATCGCCCACTTTCACTTACCTCAATAGCCTGTAAAGTCATTGAACATATCGTTCATAGTTCAATGATGAGGCATTTTGACAAGAACCAGATTCATACAGACAAACAGCATGGGTTTAGATCCAGACGGTCTTGTAAAACCCAGCTCGTCATAAGCATACAGAAAATTGCAAGAAATATGACATTCAAGGACCAGGTTGATGTCATCGTTCTTGATTTGCCAAGGCATTTGAAAAAGTGCCTCTTCATCTCTCTCTGCACAAGCTTGACTGCTACGGTGTTCGACAATACACTCTACGCTAGATTGGATCTTTCTTGAGCCAAAGAAAACAATCTGTCTTGCTCGAAAGTACCGAGTCTACAGAAGCCGAAGTACTTTCTGGGGTGCCGCAGGTAACCGAACTCGGACTCTCCCTGGTCTTCATCAACGACCTGCCAGAGTCCACAAAACACTCAGATACCAGATTATTTACTGACGACTGTCTGCTCTATAGACATGTCACGTCAAGCCAATACTCAGCTCTCTTACTGGAAGATTTGTCAGAATTGGAGAGGTGTGATTGTGGCCTGGCAAATGAAATTTCATCCCGAGAAGTGCACGGTCATTAGAATCAGCACAAACAGGAGACAGATCATTAAGACCAATTACTAAATTCACGGCCATACTTTGGAGGTAGTAGACAGCAGCAAATACTTGGGTGTCACTATCAGCGAGGACCTCACATGGAAAAACACATTGATAATACAGTCAGTAAGGCTTATAAAACTCTCGGCTTTATCCGACGAAACCTAGGGAGACTGTACAGCTCAAGTGAAGTCAGCCGCTTAACAACTGTAGTAAGACTCGTGCTCGAGTACTACTCCACTGTTTGGGACCCTCACCAAACCAGCGATGTTCACAACCGGGAACAAGTCCAGCGCAGAGCTGCCCGCTTCGTTCATCGAAACTACACTGAACAAACACCAGGATGTGTCACCAACATGGTCCAAAGCCTTGGGTGGGAGTCTCTACAGCATAGACGGTTCTCAGATAGACTATGTTGTTCTGTATTTAGAATGGTTTGGTCAATGTCGCTACAGACTACATCCATCCAAACGACACCCATACGAGAGGTTCCAAACGTCTGCGTCAACTTCAGGCAACCAAAGAGGTATACAAGTTCTCCTTTTACCCTCGTACTATCAGTGATTGGAATCGGTTTCCTACCTCTGTTATCGACGTCCAAACCCTGCAGGAATTTAGGGAAGGTCTCTCAAGCCAGTCTACCCTAGTCGTGCGACCCTACTAGAACAACACCAATATGTACATAGTTTTAACCGGGGATTCGGGCATTTTATCTGTTTTATCGGGCATCGCAGTTTATTGCAGGGTAACCGACAATCTAAGAAGATTTCTACCCTTACTGTGGAAGAAGAACAAGAAGAAGAAACTGAAAATGTAACCTGTCACTAACTGCTGGATTAAATAAAAATGTACATTTAACTGTCCCACTTTCATATCAACTTTCCACTTTATACACTCACTCGAGATGCAAAAATGGCACCAAAACAGATTTGTATCATTTCCTATTGCTAGATTTTAAGACTTAAGATAACATTACTTACAAAACACTTTTATATATCAAACTTTTTAGTTTAAGTTTTGATATAAAAGGCTGTCTAATCAGTTAAAATCAATCTTCGTTGCTCAATAAAACTTGTAATATATTTTAAAAGTGCTATTTTTCATGCTCAATATAACTTTGTGCATAAAACACGCTCTCATACATATATTTTCAAAGTATGAAAGCTAAGTGCAAAGGCGTTGCAACATCTCCAAAGGCGTTGCAACATCAACAGAAAATACACTTATCTAATAGGAATTTCAAAACCTGTCGCATGCTGTTGACACAAGGGTTTATATTTCATAATGGTATTTATGAAATGTTAACTGATTGTTGATGTACATTTTTGCAGCATCCGATTTGACAAACTGTACGGTCAGACACTGTGTCATATATACTTGGATATCCCCAAGTTTTTCTTTTATTTATAAATACACTTCTTCGAAAATCGTCGTGACCTAAACTAACTTCATATACTCGCCAGATAATATTTAACTGGGTAAACGTTTATTGCATAACACGTATACGGACCATAGTATACGAAAGGTAAGTGTATTTAATATATATATTTTTTAATTTCTTGATTATAAATAATGAATAAAATGCGCAATGAGTAAAATGTGTCTTCGCCAGGTGCACAAATCAATTGTTAGTTTTGTCATGCTGCGGCTAAAATACTTTAAGATAACATAAAGTAAATCATATAACATTTTGCTATACGGTAATATGATTTTTCCCCAAAACAAATAGTGTCACTTTATCTCTTTAATATACAGAAATCAATAATCTTTAAAGATAAGTGTAACATTAGGCAAATTTAGAAACATACATAACACAATGAAATTAAAAATGTATATATTAGAGCAATTCAGTGACTTTAGCTCAGTTAGAGATTAACTCCACTCTTGTGTTGAAAACAAAAATGGTATGCAAATTGATTTTCATCTGTTGCATACATATAATTGTACATTTTTCTGTTATAACATAAACTGACGGTATTTAGCTAAAACTCATGTATAAAAATCAGATCAATCTTGTATATATAGTCAGCATTACATATTTACATATGACTTTGAAATTAACTCTATGAAAGGACCTAGAAAAGCTATATGTGTATCAGAATATGCATTCTGAGCAGCTAAAGTTGTATTCTTGGCACCAGAGTATTTTTCAAATATGTAAATTGGAAGACTGAACAGTGTCTGGGCAGAGGGATAACGGCCTTAACGTACATTGGACTTTAATAATAGTAGTGAAAATTCATTGTATTGTCTTAATTCAGTAGGGTCTAATTTTAGAATCACAATAAATGTTGTAACAATCTAAGTGGAGATATGCAAGGAGACTGATTACGAATATAGGGTTATTGCACTGATATTACGAGCGTCCGTAGACATCCCATCGAGGGACAAAATTCACCAATATCAGTGTAATAACCTTTTTATTATACAGCTATGAATATTTATTTCGTTTGCGGGTGTTTCTAACCGTTTTAATAACAAAAATGTGAATTCTAGCAATGTGCGTGACAAGATTTGGCGCGACGTCACTGCATTACGACGTCATCAAAAGCATCATAATGTAACGGTAATATGGGAAGGCATCCGAATAAGTGTGCAATATCGAGTAAGTGTGCCGATATCATGTAATATCGGCACGCTAGCCCCTCGGCTTTTAACGCACATTTTAATCATTTAATAGCTATATAATAAAATACCTTATTGTATCTTGGCATCAGAAAATCTAGTAATAAATGGTATATCAGTGGTAGGGACCGAAGAAGGTCTTTTTATATCTCATTATAGTTTCTTTGCAGCTTAATCTAATTCAGACTGCCGTAAAGCATATAAGGCTCCGGTACAACCAATCCTACCAGTTGTTATACTGTTACCAGAAAGACTCAGAGACACAACCAATCCTGTCAGTTAATTTATACTATCACCATCTTACTATCAAGAACACATTTTGGAGATGCATTACAGAGTAACAAAGCGAATGGAAATCGTTAAGATTAATGTTTTTGTATGTTAACCTCATTATTAGTAAAATAATTTATAACAAGACTTTTGTATAATTCTATTTCTATAATGGTTTTCGTATCACTGTATAGATGATAAATAATAGTAAACATTTATTTAATGTGTATGTCATCAAATGATATTATATACGTGTTGTTTTTCATGGTATTTAATGAGCAGATTTTATTGAAGCAAACTGTCTTCTAGACAGCAAACAATGTTTGATTTTATACAATGTTGCAACAGAAAACTGCAAGAGTATGCATGCTGTGTATTTGGCTGCATCTTAGAGATGACTTAAAATTGCAGTGTAGTGCTGATATATGTGTGATGTTATCATTGTGATTTCCACTGCATTTTATGTAAACTCAAATAATAAAATAGTTCTCCTTGAATAAATTAGTTTGTTTTCAATTTATTCATGCTTTTGAGTTGATATTAGGAAAGTATACAGTATTTTTATTAATGGAGCTGTACTGAAGGGATTTCTCCTGCAAACACTGTCTAAAGTAATTAGTGTTTTGATATCACAGCACAAAAATTGACATACAACGTGTGTAACAGTAATAAGTATGCATATTTCTGGCAGTCTAGTTGGAGTTAAGTTTTAGAATATCAGCTTTGAAGAGCTGATATCATGTAAGTATGTATGAAAAGGGGGATATTTCTGTATTTGTTATAAGGTACACTTTACTATTTGAAAGATAAAATTATCAGTCGGATTCACCAGTAGAAAATTGGTGAGGATTTTCTTTCACTTAATTCACCAAACTATAAAGGTATCTGAGAAAAAACTTTCTATGTTTGTTATAAAAAAAAATTAGCGCGGCTGTTTTCCACTCAACTTTATATACAAAATATTAACAGTTATTTATAGAATGAAGATAAAGTATCAGTCAAAAAGTAACATATGTAACATTAAGGAATGTATTAGCATTTATTAAATGCCTATAATGTATTAAACCAATCATAATAGTTAACTACATTGTATTAAGTGCAACTACAACAAATTAAATGATAAGAAGTTTGAAATGACGATACTTTTTGGAAGATAAGTTTAGGCTGTTTTAAAGTAGCTATCATTCCTTAAGTCATTTGCTTAGTCAAGCTGGTTCGTTTCCATTACTTGATGTACAAACGAGGACAATCCATTACTTGATGTACAAACGAGGACAAATAGTGTTTACCTGTTGTAAAACAGCATTAGATTAAATTTCTGGTCACTGACTGATCATAGTCGTCCAAAACGTGGTATCAGGAAACTTATATATGAGGTTGATGACTTTTAGTAATGTATGTAACAATTTTATTTCAACATATTAAGATACTTGTGTCTATAAAACTGCATGCATTGGTAGCAAATAGAATGCTCGTAAGTAAGAATATGAATATTTTTATTTACACTAAAGTAATTTTATTGTTTTGAGGGTAACATTGGTAGCATGGCTGTTACATGCAAGCGCCCCCATCGCCACAGGGCATCCTCTCATAAGTGTGAGGTTGTTAAGTCTTTTTTGGCTTCTGAAAATGTGAAAGTTTTAAACCATCCACCTTATTCACCTGACCTGAGTCCCTGTGACTTCTTTTTATTTCCAAGGCTTAAGAAAATGCTTTCTGGAAATAAGTATACTTCTAGAAGTTCTCTTGGCAGCGCTGTTTATCAATGTCTCCAACAGATACCAAAAGAAGACTATTTATCTGCTTTTTGCGACTAGGTAAAAAGGATACAAAAATGTGTTTCTGTAAAGGGGGAATGCTTTGAAGGTTTGTAATAAAAATATGTTTGATAAAACGTAGCACTGAAGTAATCCGAACCCAGTGACAAAACGTTTTGCAGGACCCTCGTATTTGATAATATTTTCTTTGTTATGTGCTTAACATGGTCAGACCACATTAAATTAATGTCTAAAAAGACACCCAAAATTTTGTCACTAGAAGTCATGTTCAAAGATACATCTATGTAGTGAAGTTGAAGACTGGCAGAATTTAATCTCTGACGTTTCTGATTAGTAGTGACCAGCATAACTTCAGATTTTTTTGAGTTAATTAGCATGCCATTACTTTTACACCAAAAATGAAGTAAATTCAGAACAAACTGAAGATTCTGTTCAATGATTTCCAGAGAATTTTGAATGTCATACAGAATAGTATCATTAGCGTACAGATCAGCAGAAACATCACCCATGTATAATGGTAAATCTTTAATGAAAAGCAAAAATAAAAGTGGTCCTTAAATACAGCCTTGTGGAACACCATAAGTGACTGTCTCAAAGCTGGACTTACTATTGTAAACAGACTTGCAGCTGTCTGTGTGTAAGACAGGAGTTGAACGACATTAGGCATTCATTATCAATACCAAAACTTTTAATTTTGACAAAATAATTTAATAATCAAGTAGATCAAAAGCTTCTTTTTTTTAAATTGACAAGGACAACACCTACCATTTTACCACAATCCTTTGCATTTAACCATGACTCAATCGTATGACCAAGGCAGTTTCACAAGAATGTTGTGTTAGAAAGCCTGACTGAGTTTTATGTAATAAATTGTATCAATGAAGATAGCCATACAGACAGTCATGGACATGCTTTTCGATTACTTTTGACAGTACAGGTAGAATTGAAATTGGACGATGATTATTAAAATCATCCTGGAGACCATTTTGATAAAGTGGAGACACCTTAGCCTCGTTCCATTTATTAGGAAAAGTAGAATTATTCATGCTGTGGTTACAACTGAAAGTAATATGATCAGTTATATATGTTGTTGCAAGTTTCAGTAGTCTGGGCCTAATGCTGTCAGTGCCTGTAGCTTTGCTGACATCCATACTTGTAAGATACATTAATACTTTTTCTTTTTCAATATTTGTAATATTATACTGAGTGTTTTCAGACAACCTGCTTTGACAAAATTTCTTTAATTTGTCATGATCTAAATTAGCAACAACTCTTTAATCCTTGTAGCTACATTAACAAAGAATTTGTTTAATGTGTTTGCAATTTCAGAGGGCTCTTCAGTGTATGATCTTTCATTAATTACAGCTGATATATTGGACGGTTTCTTACAACCTTTACCAGCGTCCACATCTTAAAAAAGAGTTTATAAATACTGCCTGGTTTGTTTTTTATTATTTTCTATATATGTTTCATATTGTACCGGTTTGGCTTGCTTTATTAGTTTTGACACCTTGTTTCTCCAGTATTTGTATTCATTATGGTTTCAAAGCGATTTATGTCTCTTTCTGGATTTAACAGCATCAAATATGTCTGGTGTTATCCACTGGGGCTATTTTTTATGTTTGACTCTTTGCTGTTTAATGGGAACATTTTTATCAACAGCTCATAAAAGATTTGTCCATGTCTCAAGTAGATCATTAGTATCGTCAACTAATTTAATTAGGTCCCTTGGCACAGACTGGAGATAATTGATGAACCTACCTTCATCAGTCCTTAAACAATATAAAATAGTGTAATGATTATTCTTTGTTGTGGGATTATGCATTTTTGGAGTGAAAATACTGGAAAATGATCAATCAGTCAAATCTTAGGCACTGTTATAGACTTAACATTTTCAGGACAGTTGGTATAGATATGATCAGTTAGAGAACTAGTACTTGGCGTTACCCTTGTAGCTTCAGAGACCAATTGTGTTAAGGTTCTGTGTCATCAGACTAAGCTTGACTTACTTGATTGTTTAGTAGATCTATCTCCAAGTATATAAATATCTTTTTCCTCTTGTAATATAGTTTCAATACAGTCTTCAAATAATTCATTTCACAGAACAGTAGGATTTGGGGGTCTGTAAATATTACCAACCAGAAAAGGCTTACTTCTGATTGGTTTTATTCCTACCCAGATACCTTCAAGCCTATCATGTTCTAAATCAAGCCTTCTACTACAACAAATCATATCTTTAACATACACTCATAGACCACCACCTGAAGTTTAAAGTGTCTCGCCTGAATGGTTTCTGAAAGGCATTTATTTTAAATTGCATGTCTGAATGTACATTATTAAGTTTTGTTTCACTTAGTCTTAAAACATGAGATAGATTGTTTTCTGACTGAAATAATAACTAACTGATCTTCTTTACTGCTTAGATCTTGAATAGTCAGGTGGCCTATTCTATAACCTTTATCTTTATGTCCTAAATTGAGAGCATCATTTGATACAGACTAATTATGTCGCTCAGTGTGACTAATTGAGGCATGCTGGGAATCCTGCATAGAAGTATTGTGATTATTGTCTGAGAAGGAACCCGAGAGCTGTGTATTTAGCACAGTTACCTGGCTGTCTGAGACTGCCTAGGAATCATGTGTAGTGGATCTCAGGTTACCACTGGACATGATATTTGAAAGATATGTTACCTCATCAGTCTGAGAAAGAGTCACAGAAATCTGAGGTATTCAAATCATGCAGAGAAACATCATATACATTAACATGAGAGGATTCCTGGACAGAATTAGCATGCCTATTGATAACATTATCATTTGAAATCACTTTCTTTGATATATTAGGGTTGATATTTCCAAGGGGAAATCCCCTCTGAGACATTTTATTTGAATTGTATTATCACTTATAGTTAATCCACTTCTATGACATGAGTGAGAAGAATCACTGTTTGTAATTTGTCACAGTTCTTGTGAATATACTACTGGATCCTCACTGATACTTGAACAAACATTTGAATTACATTCTGTGCAAACTGCATTTAAAGAAGAATATCTATTACAAATAGAAACTGACGGAAGGTTATAAGTGGCAACATTGCCGAGTTCCTATTGGTTAAAGTATCGTCCAGATCTGTGGCCACAGAAACCACAATGAAAACATTTTAATTGTTTTGCATGTCTGCACCTGCTAGTTTCATGATTGGTTTCCCCACATTTATAGCAAGCAGTAGGCATATCCCTTCCAATATACTGTCTCGGCTTAGTCTTCCTAGATCCATTGATGTCTTGGACTCTTTACTTGTAAACGCTTATTTTGCATATAGCCTTTGTTCTGTTGACGCGTTTTGACAACACAGGTGTCGTACTTCTCTAAAACAGTTATTTCTTTATCTATAACTCCAAGCAGCCTCTTTACACCTGAAGCTGACAGATGTATTGGGTCTCTAACAAAGTATGTTTCCATGACAGATCCTCGTTTGACATAATAAGCCTGATTAAGATCAATCATGCCATTATTTGGATGCTGGCACAGTCTATAAATAACTTCATTCACTTCCAATGTGTCTGTGTCAATCCTTGGGCGTATAGAACACAGGCATATATGACAATCACTGTTTTCTTTTTTAAAATACAGTATCACTTGTTCATAGTGTTCTTTAAAATATTTAATATCTGAACAACTGGAAGCATCATTCCACCCACAGATAGAATCACATGAGAGAAACGGCTTATATAAACACATTGGCTTGATTGAAAATGTGATCGATCTTTGCCCCAGGTATGCCTTGTTTGACCACACCATGTTTCAAACCTTGAAGAAATTAATTAGTCACCCATAATCCTTTGAAATATTCTGTCCTGTAGTGAAGATCGGGGTTTAGGTTAAGTCGGACTTCTAAGACTGGGTTGCTGATTATTTCTTGGGACTGGAAGAGGTCTGTCGGCATCCTATTGTTTCAGTATCTTTGGTGTGGATGTTCGTTGGACCACATTACTATATAAGGAATTGCCTGGTCTTGGTATTAGTGAGACTGGTAGTTCTCCTGTGATGTTCCTTTCTGTATTTTCTGTCAGTTCACTGACAGGCTCCCCCTCATTTAAAGTGCTGGCTAATGTGGCAGAGATATGTGTTTCATCAACTGTATTGTAGATAGTCTTACTGGCCGCCTGGCATACAAGTTAATTTCACCTGACCAGTAAGTGTCGTGACTTGACCTGGTAGAGTATGGATCATCTTCTTCAAGATAGAAATCTATCTCAATATTGGTGAGATTTGTGGTTGAGTAGGCTCTATCTATGCAGGAGCTTCTCCCAGCCCCTGTATAAGTGGCACTGCAGGAGGGGTGGTGTGTGTGTGGGGTGGGAGGGGGCGTGGGAGGTTCCACCTGCTTCTTCTGTGATGATATAATTATTCCCAGACCAGACTGGTTTTGCTGTGTGAAAACCTGGAAAATTAATAGGCTTTGATTCTCCAGTCTTGTATTAAACATAGAATTTGTTTCTCTTACAAAACTTCTATACATGTTTTCTGAGAGTTTTTTTTTTGAAATTGTTTTCTTTCCAGATTACTGGCACAGAGTGAGCCTCGTAAAATTTAGAATAATGCGTTAAATTTGGAGTTAATACGTACAAAAGTAGGGGAAATGCTCAGCTATTGTTTGATATAATATACTTACCAATAAAAAATAAATAAATAAATAAATAACGAAGATTGATATCGCTGTAAATATGAGATTCTGAAAGGAATGACCTTTGAGAGAGCTGAACACACTCATACAAAATATAAAATAACTTTGTGTCAAATTAGCTACTTTCGGCCAGTTGGGCCTCATCAGTGGCCCTAAAAATATTAAAAAATGATCTAGTGTGTTAAAAACGTGCGTGTAAATAACAATTGAGGATATCTTTTTTATTATTTAATCCTCAATATTAAGTATACGCAAGATATTGTGGACCAACACAGTATACATAATCTTTTATTGCATCAAAAAGAATATTAACCTAACTTTTCTTTGCAGCTCAGAATTGTTGCATTTTTTGTCAGTATATATTGTCAACTAATAACCTATGCAACAAACATAGCATTTTCTACAAGATTGCACACGCGCCCAGAAAAGGTTAGATTAACCTGCAGATCCGCGCAGTCAGATTAGAATCTGCATAGGGTACATTGTGAAACGCCTAGGAGCCAAAGCGTCTTCAGGCGGACAGCGAAGATTCTGATAAGTTACCCCGGATGTTCAGGATGATCTAAGTCTTCTTTGGGTGTACATGCAGTCTTGAAGGAAATGCTGTGTCCCGTCTCATTTAAGTGGGGGTAGTATACCTCGGGGCAGGTATGCATACGATATGTTACAAATGTATCCCATAAAAAGGTCGAAAAACGTACAGTTGAACATTACAACAAAAAACATTTGTGAACCAATAAACATGACTGTTATAGGGAGTGGCTGTTAATGAGAGCTTAAATGTGTCTTCAAACTGCACTATGGGATATAAAATAGTGGCTGTTACAAGGAGGTGACAGCTGTTGAAAGGTGATCGATAATATTCTATTTAGAACATTTGCTTTTCGGTATACGACATTCCAGTTTTTAGCTCACCTGAGAACGAAGTGCTCATGGTGAGCTATTGTGGTCAGTCAATGTGCGGCGTCAACAATTGCTTTAAAAGCCTTCTCCTCCTACACCACTAGGCCAATTGACTCGATACTTAGTAGGAAGCATCGGGGTGACTTGTAGATCAAAACTAGCTAAAATCGTTCCGATCGGAAATCCAAGATGGCCGCCATCTTGAAAATCTATTTTCTCTACTTCTCCTGAACCGAAAGGCCAAGTGACTCCAAACTTAGTAGGAAGCATCGGGATGACTTGTAGATCAAAAATAGCTAAAATCGTGCCGATCGGAACTCCAAGATGGCCGCCATGGCAGCCATCTTGAAAATCTATTTTTCACTTCTTCTCCTGAACCGAAAGGATTATTGATTTTAAACTAGGTAGGAAGCATCAGGGTGGCTTGTAGATCAAAAGTAGCTAAAATCGTGCTGATCGGATATCCAAAATCTATTTTTCGCTTCTTCGACTAAACCCAAAAGCCAATTGACTTCAAACTCCAAACTTGGTAGGAAGCACTGGGGTGACTTATAGATCAAAAATAGCTAAAATCGTCCCTATCGGAAATCCAGGATGGCCACCATGGTAGCCATCTTGAAAATCAATTTTTCGCTTCTTCTTCTGAACTGACAGGCCAATTGACTCGAAACTTGGCAGGAAACATTGGGATGACTTGTAGATCAAAAATAGCTAAAATCGTCCCGATTGGAAATCCAAGATGGCTGCCTTGGCGGCCATCTTGAAACTCTATATTTCGCTTCTGCTCCTTAACTGAAAAAGCCAATTGGCTCGAAACTTGGTAGGAAGCATCGGGTTGACTTATAGGTCAAAAATAGCTAAAATCTTTCTGATCGGAAGTCCAAGATGTCTGCCATGGCGGCCATCTTGAAAATCTATTTTTTGATTCTTCTTCTGAATGGAAAGGCTTATTGACTTTAAACTTGGTAGGAAGCATCGGGGTGACTTGTAACTAAAATCGTCCCTATTGGAAATCCAAGATGGCCGCCATCTTGTTTTATATACACTTGTATAGGGAAAACCTTTAAAAATGTTTTTGTCTGAAACCAGAAGGCCGGGCCTTTGATATTTGGTTACATAGCTTCATCTATTTCACATGCTTATTCAACAAATAAGACACCCCAGCCTGTCATCCGAAAACATTCATTTTCAACAAATTTTAAACATATATAGTCCTATGAAGAGAAATCATAGTCTTTTAGAATATACTAGAGACAATGACACTCAGGTGAGCGAATTAGGGCCCTCTGGGCCCTCTTGTTGTAAATATTCTTTTAAATATATAAGATCTCGTTTCATTTCTCAGTATGTATATTATTTCATTATCATGTATTTACGAGCTTGTATTTCTCGTATTAAAGGGATTGGATATAGGTTTCTTAGGGAGGCAATTGCTTTTCCCTTTCTTCTGAAAACGGGTCTGCTCTAAAATAAAAAAAAAAAAAAAAAAAAAAAAAAAAAATAATAATAATAAAAAAACATTGCTCCCTGTGGGGGCAGTGTGTTTCTTTTTGAAATGGACCCCTTTTCAGAAGGGAATTGGTGTGCGTGATAGACTGGCTCCATTCGTTTCTGCACTTGTTCTTTTTGTCATTTTTTCTGTCACTTCCTGTGGCTTTATTTGTTTCTTTAATCCCATTTTTTTATTTTTAAAGTAAGGGACATAACAGATTAGAATATTTTAAGCTACACTAGTGTGCACTACTTGAAAGAAAAGATAGAGGCCGAAGAGATACTATTTCAAGATAGCACACAGAAAGTCGTAAATGTTATTTCCAGTATAGAAATACGAAAAACAAAAAAACAAAACAAAAAAAAAAACAAAACAAAAAAAACAAAAAAACAACAACAACAACAACAACAAAAAAAACAACAAAGAAAAAAAAAAAAACAAAAAAAAACAACAAAAAAAAACAACAACTGATATACATACAGCCTCCTTAAATATATACTTCGAATTCTTTCTGCATGGAGCTCGTCTTGTATCAATTACGAGCAACCCTATGCTTTAAAGGTTGATGCCTGTAATACTTTTGATATAAGCTTATTTTTTCTTGTCTGAAAATTCTATTTCCAAATGAAAAATGTTTCGAAGATGATACAAATTCTTAAGACAACTTGCTGTCGACTTTCGCAAGGCGATTCGCGAATATGCAGGCTGATCTGAATCTTCGCTGGGCATAAATGTCCGAAGGTACTTTCTAAGACCTTGCGGCTCATAAGACCTTTCTTTTACTCGAGTGATCATATATTGTTGAAAACCTAAAAAAACTAATTTTACAAGTGTGTTGAAATTGTTTCATTTATTGTAGAGAATGGAAACACCTGGCATATTTTCTGCCATTTATACAAGAGAGAAAACTTTTGTGGCTTCCTGTTTGCTTTCCTCCACACGAGACCCCTTCTGAAAAGGGGTCTACTGTAAAAGACAAGAATTTAAAATGCTTTCCTTTCAGAATAGAAGGGGACAAAAACAATTTTGACCGAGTTGTCTCCCCTGAAAGATTAGCCAGTCACCGTAAATAGCATCGAGGTACAGTTTCCCGATTAGTTATAATGTCTGATTTTTGACGACGTCTCAATTGCTTTTATTGTCTTAGAAGGTGTTTTTGGACTGAAAAAAGATGCCCTGACTTTCTTACTATATAAAATTTCCGACTCTCGCTTCTTATTGGCCCGGCCGCCTTTGCTATTGGCTCGCTGTGTCAAATCACTGAAACGCTTGTATTATTGCATAAGCACCGAAATGCAAAGAATCTGACTATAGGCGATATGGAGCTCTCGGTGCATTTCACGCGGTATATATATCACATGGTCATTCCAAACCTCTTCATTTGAATAAAGAATATCTTTACGGCAAAACACATCCAGAGATTCGAGATCGATAAGTTTTCACCATGACGGGAAAGAAGAAGGCAAATTTTGCGGTTAAAACAAACCAGCGTGGCGCTAAAAAAAGCAGATCCATGTAATTACATATCAGTCAGTATGGTGTATACCCCAAGGGCACATACTATACCGTCCCATAGATCCATTATATCTATTTGTGAGGAGTGTATGAGTACGCATGATGCATACTCCAGGTACACATACTAATCATTTTCCGAGGGGCACTGAATCTTTCAGTGTGTTGTGTACTGTATAATGTATACTCCAGGTACAAATAGTATACCTTCCACAAGGGCCATTGTATCTATCGGTGGGTCAGTTTGATGAATACTCCAGGGAAACATGGTATATCTTCCACGAGGGCCATTGTATACATCTGTGTTTTGTATATTGTAGGTCAGAATGATGTATACTCCAGGTACACATAGTATACCTACCTCAGGGGTCGTTGTATCTGTAAGTTGTGTACTTGAAGTCAGTATTATGTATACCCCAGGCTCACAAAGTATACCTTCCCCTAGGGCCAATATATCTATCTGTGTGTTGAATGCTCTGAGTTAGTATGATGTATATACTCCAGGTACACATTGAATACCTTCTCCGATGGTCAATGTATCTATCAGAGTGTGGTGTACATTGAGTCAGGTACACATACTTAACCTGCCCCTAGGGTCACTATCTATCAGTGTGTTATGCGTCCTAGGTTCACATACAATTGTACGATTCCCTAGGGTCAATGCATATATGTATACCTCGCATGCTATGCTCTTTTGGGCTAATGTCTCTATCAGTGTTTAGCGTAATCTGACCCGGTATGATGTATACCCTTGGTGCACATACTGTAACTTCCCCTAGGGTCATTATATCTATCTATGTGTTGTGTACTCGGAGTACGCATGATGCATACCCCATGTTCATACTATACATTCCCGAGAGTCACTGAATCTACCAGTGTTTTATGTACTCGAGTCAATATGATATATACTCCAGGTACCAATACTATACCACTCTATCTATCACATCTAAATGTGTGTTGTGCATCTGAGTTTGTATGATGTATATCCCAGGTACACATATACTTTCCACTTAGGCATATGTATCTTTCAGTGTGGAGTGTCGTCAGTATTGCCCCAGGGACGTATATTATTTCTTTCTCTAGGGTCACCGTATCTATCACAGTGTTTAATGTACTCTAGTGTGGTGTCTGTCCCAGGTATACATACTATGTCACTTTGTCTATCAGTGCGTCATTGAATCAGTGTGATGCACTACCTTCTCCTGGATCACTGTAGTTGAGTGAGGATCTCTTAAGTCTGTATGATGTATATCCTAGGTGCACGTATTTACACATTTTCCCCGGGCTAATTTATCTATCTGTGTGTTGTGTACTCTTAGTCAGTATGATTTCTACCCCAGATACACATAGTAAACCTTCCCTAGGGTCAAACGTATCTAACAGTGTGGAGTGTAGACTAAGTCAGTATTACGTATACCCCATTCACCTATACTAGTTATTATATCTATCAGTCTGTTGTGTACTCTGAGTCAGTTAGATGCCTACCCCTGGTACACCTGCTATGTCACTATGTGCGTTGTGTACTCTGGGTCAGTGTGATGTATGACCAAGGTACACATATTGCTTTACCCCCAGGGTCACGGTATCTATGTGTGACTTCTCTTTTAGTTTGATGTATACCCCAAGGTACATATAGTATACCATCCCTTAGGGTCAATGTATCTTAATGTTGTGCACTCGTGTCAGTATGCTGTGTACCTCAGGTAGATACAATATATCTTCCCCTCAGGTTAATGTATTTATCAGCGTGGTATGTACACTAAGCCAGTATGATGTATACCCCAGGTGCACATACTATTTCATCCCTGTATCAGGATGGAGTGCACTGTGAGTCAGTTTTACATATACCCCAGATACTACGAAAGACCGGTAGTGTCATTTCAACTACATTAATTCAAGGTTTCAACTTCACGAATTCATGATTTCAGCTTCACGAATTCACGAATTCAACTTCACGAATTCACGATTTCAACTTCACGAATTCACGAATTCAACTTCACGAATTCAACTTCATGAATTCAACTTCACGAATTCACGAATTCAACTTCACGAATTCAAGAATTCAACTTCACGAATTCAACTTCATGAATTCAACTTCACGAATTCACGAATTCAACTTCACGAATTCACGAATTCAACTTCACGAATTCAACTTCACGAATTGCTCCTTTTTTCCACAATATTTTTTACTTGTTGTTAGATTTACATGTTTAGGCAGGGACCAGATCTTCACTTCGAGATAAGCGGTTATTCGAGATAAGCGAGGTCGAGATAATGAGAGTCAACTGTACCATCTCCTAATATTCGTCGATATGTGAGTCAGCTGAGATTCAAACGGATTATAAGAAGTTGTACCCTCGGAGATTGTACCGGTTCTTGTCTATATTTCGAGGTAGTCCAAACTCAAAACAAAACGCAATGAGAAATTTCGCGGGAAACACCGGATGGTTCCAATAAAAATCTATTTTAAGATGCACAGAGAGCTCCCGATAGGCAGATTCAAATGCAAAACATTTATCTTACCGTCACGTTTTTGTTACACCTATCATTGGTGACACGACGAGCTCAGTGGTTGCGTCGAGCTTCGAAGTTCCCGTTGGATGTACATTATACATGTGTATATAAAAATCATTTTTATTTGAAACATAAACATGTCTTGGCAAAGAAAGAATTAATTATTTTTTTGCCCTATTCGTTCTGCTTTCAAACAAGGCACATCTAAGACTGAATGATTATAACTTATCATACACTGAAATGAGATCTATGGGAGTTTTTACTTTTGTTCGTTAATAAATGGCGTATACATTGATCCTTAAAGTGCCAATCACAACTGCAGCCGACGATATGTCTTATTTTTCACAGAAAACAAGTCTTGACATCTTATTGAATCGTCTGCTCAGACGATTGATATGAAATGTCAAGAGCTATTTTGTATGAAAAATAAAAAAAGAAAGAAAAATTGAATGTCGTCTGCCACAAATTTTGCTTGGCACTGTAGAGTTAAGCTGAAGTTTCAAATTACGTCTGTTTTGAATGAACCCGTTCATTAAGAATTTTACTAATACATGCATATCCAAAGTCAGGGGTAGTCTAACGAGTCGTGTGTAATAGCTGAGATGACACTTTTTACTCTTTTTATCACTCTGTTCTAGAAAATGTTCGAATATGTTGACCTGAATCGTATCTCAGTTATAACGAAAAGTTGCAGGACGTGTAAGCATCACTGCTTAATACAAAATTCTGTGGCGGTTCGGCGGGTTGGACACACACACACCAATAAACTCGTAGTGAAACCAATGATATGTGTAACCAAAATGTGATGGTTACATAAACGTTATACGTTTCGGTCCTTATGCAGTAATGCAATCGCTTCCGTAAATTGTCACAGTAAACCAATGAAATATCTCTTAAGCCTGGACTATTAACACGGCGAACAGGCCAATAAGAAGACACAAAGGCAGGTAAGAAGCTGTTCATCCAACAGACGATTCTAATATGACTTGTTTTTTTTGTGTATCAAACAGTAGATTTGAATAATGTCTATAGTTTTACAAATCATTTGCATTTTATTTGAATTTTATTGTCATTCTGACACAAAACATCGGAAGGACAACATTCTTTTGGAGATTGGACATGCCCTAAAACATCTTTAGTCTGATCAGGTTAAAGTAGATTGTGGGTCAGTTAACCCTTGTCTTGCTGAATAAATTAAGATGCCACTCCCTCTTCTAATTGTCAGCCAATCAGATTACTTGATCGGGAGTGTTGCTAAAAATTCAAATGCTTAATAGCAAACAGTGCAGATCCAGATCAGTTGGCTTCTTCAGAAGCCAACTGATCTGGATCTACACTGTTTGCAACGGCAGGGTATATCCGGGTTCAGCAGGACCAGGGTTAATAAGGAAATTTTGTTTGTGATTGAGCTATTCTGTATAAGAAACAAGAAATTATAATTTGACTAATGATAATTTGGACACATACACACATAGCATCAGTTAAATTCATACTACTTTATATATCGGTTTTGGGACGTGATTGTTTACGAAAAAAAAAAAAAAAAAAAAAAAAGAAAGCTAGACATTTTCACAACATTACTTATTTTTAACTTTCTTTTCTTAGTAAAAGAAATTGGTTTTTAAATAGTAAATTTGGTAACGATTTATTTTAGGAAAGTATATACTGAGGGGGAGAACTGGGTTTACTGCTCATATGTTATATTTATAATTGGCGCGATTTCCATCAAAAAAAAAAAAAAAAAAAAAAAAAATATATATATATATATATATATATATATATATATATATATTTTATCAAAATCAATGACGAAGGTTGCCGTTGTATAATTAAATGATTTTAATCAAACGGTCATATACATACTGATTGTAAGATACATACCCCTTCAGACCCCCATAACATGTGACATCAGTCATACCTAATGTATTCAATATGGCCGCTTGTAGAATTTATTTGTGATTTCTGGATAGCCATACTGGTGAGACAAACTATCTTGTGGATGCTCTTTTCTATTTTTTCTTACTCTAAATTGTTTTTTTGAAAAAAAAAAAAAAAAAAAAAACATAAAAAAAAGAAAAGTGGATTAATCATGAAGTTTCATCGAAAAGTTTATTGTCAATAGATACGGTCAACCGCCATGTTGCTTCGCTCACTGTAAATGAAATTGAAAGTGAGATGAATCAATGCAAGTTGTCTCTTATATATGTGTCAGCACCTTTGAACTGAGCAGTCCGAGACTTGCAGTAAAGCGCCCACTTTCGCGTCAGATAGTTGTTTTCTTCGCCTAATCGAAGACCAGCGATGGGATATGCTATTCGGCTTTCTGTATTCGTGGTGCGTGATGCGTTGCTCGCACCTACTGGTAATATGTATCTTTTATTCGTAGCTCCTCCTACAGTTTTATGCCGATCTTTCTGAAGCTGTACAGATGATTTTATCATGATATGCATGCGATCATGTTTTCCGCGTTTTTTATTTTATTTTATTTTTTTTTTTTTAACTTAATCGTTTCATTAGGAATGTTTGCAACTTAGTATCTGCGTTACATATCTTGTGTGCACAACTCCTCCAAGAGTTCTTGACTGATCGATTGGAAACTTTGCAGAGGCTTTGAATATGGTCTGAAGATATGTGCGTGGCTTTGGTATTAACATGTTTTCTCACTTGATCGGGGTTTGAGACTTGGTCATTTTGGAGAAATTTTTAAAAGGCAGATGACTTAAATTCTCTGAATTTGATTGTTGTAAATATGCCGCTTTGGGCGGTATTTTTTTCCATCTCTCTTCTTTTGGAAACTCGAGAAGACTGCTTCATGATTGTGGCTTTTCCTGGGTATTTACATTTATATTTTTCATGATGAGGAGGCTATATTGTACAGCAATAGATTGAGAATGTGAGCTCACCCATCATGCTACACGCATGCAGCTTTGTAAGGAGCCTCCCGAAGTGTCTATCTCATTACGAAAACACGCCTATTCAAATATACTGAAAATTTTACCACGAAAAAATGAAAATTTTCAGATAAAAAAATCCTAATATTTGTCATATTTCTGCTCAAAACATAGATTGTGGGTACCCGTTAGAATCGCCTCGACGAGGCGGTTCTAACGAGTACCCACAATCTATGTTTTTGAGCAGAAATAAGAAAAATAAAGTATACCCCTGTGAACCCCAGTTTTACTATGTAAAAGTGGGGTTTAAGGGGGTCAAAATTATATAGGCATGTTTTCGTGATGATTATGGGTTTGCGACAGAAGTGCTACAATCAGTTTTATGCACCAGCCATTTGACCCTTTCTCTATGGGGCCAGGGATAGTGGGGGCATAGTGGGGCTTAAGCGTCGTGATACAATCTGCGATGAGTCTCGGCAGTGCTGCAGATGTGCCGGGATATCAATTTCCCACTAATATAGCCAGGAGATATAGATGGGATTTTTAATGAGAAAACCTGTTTATGTCATATGCTTAATAGAAAGGTGTAAATATATCTATTTTCTACGTTTAAATTACTTTTTAGGTCCTAAGTTTAATTGCAAATGCACCAGTGCACGGAAATTCAAACCACTTTGAAGGCCGGTACTAAATTATCTATAGGTTGCTCTCGTGACATCACTGGGGCATCATTAGCTCTGTCATATGAAAAGATACGTACATCCTGCCATGAATTGGCATCATATATGCAGTCATTGCATTTTCTAATACTGTCATAGTACTTTACCTCAAAAGACAGTCAGTGATACTTTATTCTTCAATTTAACTGTTTGCTAGGTAAGCAAGACCTTGAATCATCATACATATCAGGGATGTTTCAGAAAATATGCAGGGTATTTGATGGGGAACGATGACACTTTTATCTTAACCCTATCACCCATGAGATTAATTCCTGTTTAGGCTCAGCACCTATAATTTTTCAGTCAACCCCACCACTACGGCACCGACACAAATTTTATTTCTGGAGGTAGAGCCCCTTCTAAATGATTTGGATATATTTTATTTTCATTCTTTGAATTTAAAACTCAACACCCCACAAGATTCCACTTAAAGACATATGCAAAATGAGGCCAAAAGTGGTACCACTCACTAATGATTTTATCGCCCTCATTTAGACCCTGTGTAAGGTTTATGAAAGGCGTGCCCTAAAGAGGCTTCGCTGTCGTGTATTAATACTTCGCAATCTACCCTCCAACACCATGCGTTATTCGACGATGATTCACAGTAAAGAAAAATGATTTCGATTCAAACGATACATAAAGGAAAATCGACATCGTTACATTGTTTTCCAAAGAACTCTAGGAGTGGACATCGACACAAGCAGATGTTTACATGCGACGTTACCGAACGCACCCTTTTGTACGCACTACGTTGACGACGTGAATTATTGTAGTTTGATCACGGTAACTTTTCCATAAGGCGCTAAAAAGTGGTACTAAAGTCAGAGCTCGATTAAAAAAAAAAACAACAAAAAACAAAAACATATTTTTCTAATATATTTTATTCAAAAGTAGAATCTGTGGCAAAGAAGAAAATGATTAAAAAAATGTATAGGTCGCTATGCAAAATATTGCTGCGGTGCCCCAAAAAGAGGGCTGGTCAAGTATACAAATTTCGATTTTTTTATTACATGAAATAAATCAAGTGCTCCTTTAATTAAGCCTCAGATGAAAAGAAAGTTAGTAATAGTTTTGGTATTTAAGCTTATATTACGTCTTTGATCATATTTCAGTAAAGCAAACCAAAAATATCAGCAATTTGATTACATTTAACGAAAGAAAATAGCGTTCTTTTGGTTCTTACCTGGGTCCATATAACACAGCAGACAGATGCAAAATAATTCAGAACATAATATTTTAAAAAGATGTAGTTATATTTTTTTTTTTCTTTTACTCCTTCAGATGATAGAAATTTTCATTATCTATGAAAAACTGAAAAGAAATTGAAGGTCACTGTTAAAACAAATCACAGATTTAAGTCTGAGTGGCCCTATAGCCTTCATGTACTATCTGATTTTTATCCAACTGAACTGAATATTAGATAATCAAAATAACTAGTTTCAGCTCTTGTTTCAGCCATATTGTATTACACATTTAAGAGTTATGGCCCCTGAAATGGTGAAAAATCACTAATTTTAACATAACGTGTACACCAGTCATTATTTTTTAACTGATTTGTACCAGCTTGGTATATAAAGGTCTTCAAGTATTATTTGATTTCATCAAACTGCACCAAGTATTAAATAATCAAAAGAGATCTGGATTCATCTCTTGAACCACGCCATACTGTATAACATATAAGAGTTATGGACCCTAAAACTATGAAAAACACTAATTTAAAATAGTGTATACACTCAAGTCATTATTTATTATCTGATGTGAATCAAATTGGTAAGAAAAGGTTAGACAGGCCAAAGTTCTTGTATTTTTCTTAAACCTACCCTAACAAATTAACCCTTGAAGAGTTATGGCCCCTGAAATAGGAAAAAAGTCTTTGTATTTAAGCTTTTGTCGCGCCTTCAATCTGAATTTGGCAAAAGTAGGGAAAAAGTTAGATGACCACAAGATTCTGTATTATTTCTCAAAATACTTGAGTCACATGATGCCATGCCACAGTTAAGCCCTGCTTTTAACAGTAAAAATAATCATTTTAAAATCATTAATTACAAGTCTGCACATTGTTTATTCCCTGTTACCCCATGATATATGTAATAGTCGGGGTACATGAAGGTCCATGAAGGTTAAAGTATAAGGCGAAATTTCATGAAGCTTCTGTTTATAAGCTTACTTCAGTTTCTTGGCAAATTTGTGTCATTTTTTTTTTTGCACTAAATATCATTTTTACCTTAATTATTTGGATAAACGGGCATATGCAAACAGTAAAGGCCCAAATCAGATGCTGCAGAATTCAAAGTAGAACACTTTTCATATAGGCGTGTTTGCATAATGTGCTTATGTATCAGAGGAAACAAACTGCTGTTTCTTAAGAATCAGTATATACTGGATAGTTTCTGTGTTAGAAGTGCCCTGTCAATGCTCTTCTACAATACTAAACAACATATGATTTTTGTGTAGAAATAATAATAATAATAAACTATCTAACAGAGTAGTAAGCCTAAGCTGCAAAAAGTATATTTGTAGCTAAACTGAGGTTATACCAGAGAAGACATTTTAGCCATTATTTTAAAATTCACTATTCTGGGCAATACCACCAAACAGTATTGACTTTCTTATTTCTCCATGAAAACATGGTTTGGGTACACTTTAGCTGTTACCAAGCTGCTCCTAATTAGTACCCATAATATATGTTTTCTTGGAATAATAAGAAAAATATTTACCTGTATATCCCTCTAATCTGGAACTTTCAAATGTAGACACATAGTTAATTTCTCTCTGCTTTGCTATACATTTTTGAGTATTGCTTGTATTTTATTTCAAAATGTAACACGTATCTAGCAAGAAAAAATACTGGGCCTAATTTAAAAAGTCATACTATAGCTAAAATGAGTTAATACCAGAAGACAAATATAGCCTTTCTTTGAAAATTAGAATATTTCCTGAGTAATTTCTATCAGATAACTTATCAATACATTCCTTGCATTCATTTTTTTTGCCTGGCAAGAAATAGAAACAAACTACTGATCTATTTTAGAAAACGCACACTGGTTAAATGGACATCAAAAGACTAATATCTTGAAAAGATACTTTTTGGGGAACATATATTTAAAAATAACCTATTCAGCTGAATATTACTGGTTTTTATTTCATTTTGTAAAGTAACTTATAGAACTTAATAAGAACAAAGTACTGGATTAAATTTACAAAGTTGTACCATGAGTGGCTTAATAAATGGGTTGAAATTACATGATACTAAATACATCTGTATCATGATAGCTGTATTGTGGTTTACATATTCTTGCATATTTCCATTATAGACAAACATTCATTTTGAGGATTTCCTGTGTTCATTTGATTTGGAGAGTTATGTTCTGTATAAATATGAGCAAATGAAATCAAAATACAGGGTTAATTTTCAAAATGTCATTACGAAAACCCGTCTATTTAAATAAATAGAAAATGTCGCCTCCAAAAACTGAAAAGATTCAGGTAAAAAAAACTCTGATATTTTTCACATTTTATGCTCAAAACGTAGACTGTGGGCATTTGTTATAGCCGCCTTGGCGAGGCGGTTCTAACGAGTACCTACAATCTATGTTTTTAGCAGAAATAAGAACATTAATGTATGCCCCTGTAAACCCCAGTTTTACTAAATAAAAATGGGGTGAAAACTATATTTTCGTGATGCAAACTTTGGTTATCTTAGATAAGTGGGCAGGGTCACTCAAATTGATAAAACTGGACACAATATTATGTGATGTGACACTTTCACTGATAAGTTATCCATCTTAGTTTTCTGTATGGTTGTTTAGTTTGGAATTAAAGAACCACTATATAGCTACCAATAAATAAAAGCAAAATTCAGTGCATCTCTTTAAATCTTAAGGTTTGGTTACCTCAAATAAGAGGACAGGGTCATTCAAATTGGGAAAAAGTGGACAAAATACTATATAAATGTTAACACCTTTTCCAAAGAAATAACCATACAGATTTCTCGTCTAGAGAATTTGATCATATCATTTTATACAAATGTATACTCTGCAAAAAAGAGAGTATCTAGGTAATATTTTTCATGCTCGAGTGAGCACGAATAAAATCCCCCCTGTCTAATGCATGTTTTGAAACATAAACCATATAACTACGTGGCAGGTCAGACCATTTAGGAATGCTGAGTCCATAATGAATGGTACACTACTTCAAAAACAAAAAGGGTAGTTTTCTGTTTTTTTACAGATGAAAATTTTGAAACTCGCAGGCTTCAATGCCAGCAGAAAATGCTTTTATGCAATGAAACCGCAACTTGAGTGAACAATACCTCAAATCATACACTGATAAACCGATATTTGTAAATCTGCAATACAGCAATGGCTTCTATGCTGTGTATCAAGGCTGCGAAATTCTGGGCCCAGTTGTTCAAACGAGCTCGTTAAGGGTCATTTCGTTAACTGTTTTAAGGGATTCAATACACAATATTCTGATATTTTTTTGCTGAAAAAAATGTTAGTAGCTTGCACTGCAAAAGCTACTCATATTTTTTCAGCAAAAAATTTCACCATATTTGCATATCACTCGATGTAAATTTTAACGAATCGTTAACTAACGACATCGTTAGCTTTGAACAACTGGGCCCCGACTTTTTTCTGTTCAAATTCCATTTATAATAGCGTTTCAATAAGAAATTCAATTTGCTATAATTGTTGAAAAATGCATTTTCTTCATGTTTCATTCCTACAATAAAACTGTAATGTAAGGTAAACAATTTGAAAGAAAAAAAATAAATAAATAAAATAAAAAATAAAATAAACGTTCAATATAATGAATGCGTAAAGAAATAATAGCACTCTAAAAATCCATATATATTAAATCCAAGGGAGATAGTTTTAAGCGAAGCGTTTTCAAACCTCATTAGCGAGAATAAGTTGATTTAATTTAGGTCATTACCATGAATTTATTAGTACCTAGACTATAGAGAATTAACCGCGAAACAAAATGTATTCCTGCGCATGCGCAGACCTACCGTAATAACAAAATTAATAAAGATAGGTGTTGCGAAGATAACTCTTGCCATGCTGAAATTTTAATGACCATGTTTAGCATATTGTAGTCTGATGTCTCGAAAACCATAATCATGGAAAGTTTTAAGAAATACAGAAGGGCATTCTCTAGAATGTTTATAGGAAAACTGGGTACTTTCTTTCTTTTTTCTTTTTCTTTTTTTTTTCCCGCTAGGTATATATTGCAAATAAAAAAAATATTTGGAGTGTAGGTTCGAATTGTTGGTTTAAATATTAATTTGCCTCTTCGTTCTTTTAAGTAATTTTTATTTTATTTATTTATTTATTTATATATATTTTTTTTGTTTATTAAATAAACGTATGTAGAGAAAAATGTTTTATTTAATGTCCAATAATGAATTTAGTTTTCATTCCTTTGGAGCACGTACATTTCATGTGCGTTCCCAGCGAAGACTTAGAGCAGCCTGCACATGTTCTTCAGGCTGATCTGAGTCTTCACTGGGCGCACGTGCCATTTGGTAGACATTCCTGCGCTCCATTTTTATGTTAATCATTAGTGCAAAAATATCTCAATAAATGGAATTGTGCATAATTCGCGTTTGATTTTATTCCACAGTGGCTTACAAAATGATAAGGAAAGTAATCAACATTCTCAGTGCATTATTATTAAAGTTCTAAAATGTCCACTGGACAGTTCATGTTTGGCGTTTAATAATGAAAGGTAAAACAGAACGCATCTTATAACATAACAAAGTGTGCCTAGTGAAGACTCGACCAGTCTGCACATCCATAGTCTGCACAGTCTTCTGATCAGATTTGCAGGCTGGTATGAGACTCCGCTCGGCCCACATTTAATTTTGTTGGACAATTGCCGTACATTGGGTCATATTATATTACCTATGGAACAGATAAATTAGTCAATACTAAATTCCCTAATAATTAATTCCCCTCCCCCACCCCCTCTATAGAGCCGCTACCTGTCTGTATACCAGGTAAGATTAATGGCCCAGACATGCCTTAAAACAAAACAAAGGTTACACGTAGAAAAGCATTTTTGAGAAGGACTGCCACCTGCAGAACTGAATTGAAAAATAAAACAAAACGAAAAAACAAAAAAAAAAAAACAAAAAAAAAAACAAAACAAAAAAAAAAAAAACAAGAACAAAACACGGCAAGCAGTAGGAATATAGTTTATCTAAAACCGAAGTCACCCTGTGTGTGTGTGTGTGTGTGTGTGTTCTCTGAAACCACTTGGTCGATTAAAGATAAATTTCACGAGGGGACTCTAAAGAATAAGGGAAGAAAGACTGCAAATTAACCCAAATGGCGGTTCGATTTAGCTCTTCTTGTTTCTGAAGGAAGATTGGAAAGTCTGCTAATCGTTCGTTTCACACCTTTTAAAATCGAAAGCCTTCGGTCTTCTGTCTTCTGATTATTCGATTCACGCAGCCACCTGTTTTGGAAGCTCTTCCCAGTCTTCCAAATCTCGTAAGAGAAGAGGTCTTGTGATTAGATACAACATCAACAAGATAGAATTTAGCAAAGAGTAATTTGTACGGACGATGGTTGTGAGAAAGCCATATTGGAATTAATTTCAAAAAATAAATTTGATGTTTTATCTTGACCTATTATCTTGCATAGTGGATTTTTTTTTCATATTAATTTTGCATTGTTCAAAGCTGTTTAAAATCGTTAAGTTCATGAAATAAAATGTTTCCTAGTGATCGTTCTTTTTATTTTTCTGCAGTATTGGGGACCGAAGCAAGAATTTTCTTTGGATCTGGGCTACAGTATGTTCGATTTGCAAGCCAACCTTCTATTATCTGTTTACCTTCTGTCACTGCTTCGGAAATTCCGCTTCCAGAAGAGCAAAATCAAACCGGCCAAAAGAAGTTCGAGTAACGCCATGCTAAAAGTGGTCTTCCGGATATATGTGGCCAGCGAAGGCCAAATCAGACTGCGCAATTGCGCAGTCTGATTGGGTCTTCGCTGTCCGCTTACACAATCACTGGATACCGTAGAATATATCGGTATATAGAAAAGGCATTTGCCAGTTTGTGTGGTTTAGCTGGCATGCCTGGGAGAAAGAGCTGGTTGCTCTGCCTATTATTATTTTTTTTACGTCACGTGTGCTGCCCTTCATGTTTTGTTTACTCTGCCTCTTGGGATCTTTAGTAGGCCATGGTCTGTGATTGTTGCTCATACTGGACATTTTCTTTAACATTCTATACATACTGTACAAATGTGCGGGCTGATCTAAGTTTTCGATGTCAGAATATGGTATAAATGATTTGGCCCCTTTTCTTGCTTTTCGCTCTATTATCAAATGAGCTGCGTCGCGAGAAAACGGCTCCTCGAACATTCTGTTGATTAAGTCTTCTAGTGCACATGCCCAGTACCTCAGCCCACGTGTTTTGTTCAACTGGTTGAAGTACTCCTTGGCCGCTTACGTGAGCGAACAGCACAGGTGCTGGCGAGACTGTGCGGATGCTGGGGATCGCCCGAACCTTTGCTGTTTACATATGCTATAACAAGTCATTTCCCATAACGCGGCTCAAATGTTCATCAACATAAAATGTATGCTACAAGGTCACCTTTCTATAACTTGGGTTTTAAAAGGGAAATACCCTAAAATATAAGTATGTATCTATTATCTGTTATTTTGTCACTTTGACTGATAATTTCCGATGGAAATACTTACGTAATTTCAAAAGGTCCTCAGTGTAATTTATTTGTCTACCCCACAGCCTAGCATGGTTTATAGTATGATTCCGCCAGTCCGTTGTCCGTTATTCTGTTTGTTCGTGGTTCCGTTACACTTCGTGTCCATACTGTAACTACTAAACCTTACGGAATATTTTATGAAACTTCACACGCGGCACTTAAGCCCCGTCCCTTGTGTGTGTGTGTGTGTGTGTGTGTGTGTGTGTGTGTGTGATATCTTCTCTGAAACCACTGGGCCGATTAAAGCTAACTTTCTCGAGGGGACTCCAAAGGATAAGGGAAGAAAGACTGCACAATAACCTAAAAGTGGTCTTTGGGATATGTGCGGACAGCGATAGCCCGATCATCCGCGCGATCTGATTGGGCCTACGCTGCCCGCTTACACAATCACTCGATACTTCCGATGACATTGAATCTTGGCATGTAGCATCTGGTACTCGGGTCCTTCACAGTTGTTCAGGAGTTGATCCTAGGTTGACATTTTACAGCAAGGTTAATTATGCCGACTAAGGCTTTTGCATGGAGAAAATGAAAACAATGAATTTTTAGGAAACCATTGAAGACTATGTCACCAATACTGATAGATCAGGTAAACCAGATGAATACATGAAGATTTATGGGTAACATAGGTCAGGCCCATTCAGTGACCTTGGACCAAGGTCACTTACGTTGCATATTCCAAACTCTGAACTACTGGGCCGATTGAAGTGAAATATGATATGGAACCTTTATCGGATGAATAAATGAAATTTTGCTCATATAGTCTAGGTCACATGACCAAGATGGCCACCATATATGGTAAAAAACCTTCAAAATTCTTCTACTCCAGAACTGTACAGCCGTTGACCTTAAAACTTGGCATGTAACATCTGGTACTCTGGGCCACCATAGTTTGTTCAAATGATGACCCTGTGGTGACCCTGACGTATTTCACAGCAAGGTAAACTTTTTCCACTTAGGCTTTTGGATGGGAAAGGGTGAAAACAATTGGTTTTAGCTCACCAAAACCAAAGGCTACCTGGGAGCTTATCGTATGGTCATGCTCTATTTCGGTCCGTCGTCTGTTGTACGTCGTCCATCGTATGTTGTCCGTCGTCCGTCAACCATTTTCAAGCATCTTCTTCTCTGAAACCACAGGACTGATTGAAGCCAAATTTCACCTAGAGCCTCAATGAGTTAGGGGAATGAAAGCTTGTTTGTGGGATCTGTGTCACATGACCAAGACCACCATGCTCATATATGGTAAAAAACCTACAAAAACCTTCTCCAGAACCGTAAGGCCGATGACCTTGAAACTTGGAATGCAGCATCTGGCCCATCATAGTCTGTCCAAATGGTGACCCTGGGTTTATTATTTTGAAGCAAAGCGGGAGTGTTCCAACCGAATTTGGGCCACCAAATATGCGAGACGCCCATTTATTGCCAAAATGAACAAGAACGGTAAAGAAGGTTTAGTATGTAATTTTCTTCGATAATAAGGGTCCAGTCATGCTAATTCCGGTGCCAGAAGGCAGAACAGTCACAGCAAAGTTCTATAAAAATGTCGTACTAAGAAAATTGAAGAAATACTACAAAGCCTGCCGCCCCAAACCAGGACTTGAGCACCTCAGACTCCTGTATGATAATACACCCGCTCACAAGACACACCTTGTAACCGAGTTTTTGAAGTCAGAAATGGTCACTGTTCTACATCCTCCATTTTCGCCAGACCTGCCCCCCCCCACCCCCCTCCTTCCCGCACTCCCCTGCGACTATTTTCTGTTTCCAAAACTCAGATATCATCTATCTGGAAAGAGATACAATTCAAGAAATGCCCTTAGATCTGCTGTTTATCAGTATCTGGTGGGTGTCCTCATTGAAGAGTATGAAACTGCTTCCAAAAATGGATTGACTGGCTAACAAAGGTGTATTCGGGTAGATGAGGAGTATTTTGATAGGAAGTCAAAATGATTTAATAATTTTTACATTTGCAGTAAAGAAGAAACAATGAAAGTGACATTATTTTTGGAACAGTCCTCATATATGGAATGAGCATCAGAAATAAATGCACTCATTTTTTAGCTCATTTATCCTCATTAGCGGACATCGGCTCATGACATCATACAAGATGGCTGCCACTAAACAAACCGTCAAAAATCTTCTTCACAACCAAACAACCTGTTACCTTGAAGCTCTGATGAGCGATTCATGACCTCATGGTCTTGGTTTTAGGTTACGAGTGCTGCCCGTCATGGTTTGTTTGCTGATCTGAGTTTTCGATGTCAGCATATGGCATAAATAATAAGGTCCAATTCTTGCTTTTCGTATCTATCTATTATCAAATGAGCTGCGTCGATAGAAAGAAGGCTCTTTGGACATTCCGTTGATTCAGTTTATTAGTGCACATGCCCATTGCCTCAGCCAACGTGTCTAATTCACTTAGTTGCAACCGCCCCCCCCCCCCCCCCCCCCTTGACCGCTTACTTGAGTGAACAGCAAAGGGTGTGGCGAGACTGTGTGGATGTGCAGGTTCGCTCGAACCCTTGCTGTTCACATATGCTATAACGGCTCATTTCCCATGACGCGGCTAAATGTTCCTTAACATGAAATATATGTTACAAGGTCACCTTTCTATAACCGTGGGTTTTAAAAGGGAAATACCCTGAAATTTACGTATGCATCTATTTTCCGTTGTTCTGTCACTTTGACTGATAATTCCTGGTGGAAATACTCACGTACTTTCAAAAGGTCCTCAGGGTGATTTATTTGTCTACCCCACACCCTAGCATGGGTTATGATTTCGCTAGTCCGTTGTCCGATAATATGTTTGTCCGTGATTCCGTTACTCTTCGTTTCCATACTGTATCTCCTAAACCCTATGGAATACTTTTTCTGAAAATTCACACATATACCAAGCTGACTGCAGGATAATGTGCCGTGTGATCAAGAAGGCAACCCTTCCACTTTTATTTCGGATGCCTTCGAATGTTACCGTTACATGTTATTGTTTTGACGTCATGCCAAAATTTGTTACGCATTTGTTCAGGATCTGGCCCATTTTTAAGGTTACACAAGGTCTTAGACTGTTGAATGATGGCTTGTCTGCACCCTGTATTAGGAAGGAATGGATGGATTTTGACCTATCTTGCACACATATATATATTGTTGGGACATGGACACGAACTGGTTTGATTTTGGTGACCTTGACTCCTTTTTCAAGGTCATACAAGATCTAAGAGTGTTGATAAATGGCTTAGCTGCACCATATTTTCTAAAGGGTTGGCTGGATTTCTACTAAACTTGCACAAATATATTCTAGGAACATGGGCAAGATTTGTAGCCTTGATCATATTTTCAAGGTAACATGAGGTCTTAGAATGTTGGGAAATATTTTGTCTGCACCATATTTCCTTGGACTGCCTCCATATTTAAGGTTTAGATAAGGAAAGTAAAAAAAAGAAAAACCCCAAACATACACCAACCATCCTCCCTCTGTCTCTCATCGATGGGGATGGTCAACATTTGATAAAAAAAAATGATAATCTGCACTCTAGCACCTTCTTTCTGAAACAGTGCATGGATTTATGCCAAACTTTGTAAATTGTATAACTGAAGGACTCAAGGCTTGATTAGAATTTTATAGGCTTAACACAATTTTCAAAGTCACTACTGAAGTTGAACTATTAAACCAAGCCTTGTCAGGACTCAATAAACATTAAACAATCTGATCTGTACTAAATTTATATGGATACGTTATTGCGAATGGGTGACCTTGCCTCCTATTCAAGGTCATACGAGTGAAAATGTGGTTATCATGACAAGTTTTTCTCGTAGAAAAAATGGCAAAAACTTCATGCTCATCTGATAATTTAACCAGATATTTATGGCTACTGCCCCTCAACTCTCATACACCAATGAGTCTGTTCACAACAGGAGGAATTACCAAATTTACCTGCTGACTACTTTTTTCTGATAACACTGTAATGTATAATCTTAAAATATTTAGTTTTTAGCATAGAAAACCATTTAAAACGTGTAATTTGATTAAATTTTTATGCAGATGCATTTTTGGTATCAGTTTTGAGCTACTTCATTGTGTTTTATATTAAAGAATTTTTATATGGGGTTCTAGTTAACCGTCTTATCAATATTACTCAACTAATTGCATAACAGAGCATCGTTTTATTGGCATCTAGGCAGAGTTTTAAGGATCTCAGTCAACAGAAACATATGGAAATTCAATACCCCACTAGCCCAACTTTGATATGGTGTTAGTCGAGAAAATGGGGTAAAATTCTCTAAGAGAAAAACATGGCATGTATGCAACCAAAAATAACTCATTAGGCTCTCAAGGAGTTGACGGATTCTTGCCTTTTAACAGGGGTTGGCTCAGAGCTTAATTAGAATTTTATAATCTTGGCTGAGTTTGACTTTGATCAGTCGGTACCAGCAAGATCCCGATTCAGATAGATTGCTTAGAATACGGAAAAATGTCATACAGTTTTAGTTACCTCGTTTTTGAAACTATCATAGGCTTTCCTCTCTTACAAGAATAAAAATTGACAATATACAATGATCTGCAGCACACCTTTTGCCATATGTGTCTTAGGTAGGTCAAAGATTGTTTATTTCCCATAAAAAGAAGCCGTTAAACGAAAGGCTAAAGCAGTCTTCTTCATTTTTGACTGTATTTATCAACTTATACTTGGATGAAAGTTTTCAATAGTAATACTGATTCAGTATTAGGGAGACTTCTTCCTATATAAAATACAAGAACTGAATTCAGTATTAGAGAGACTTCTTCCTACATAAAATACAAGAACTGAATTCAGTATTTGGGAGATTTCTTCCTATAAAAAATACAAGAACTGAATTCAGTATCTGGGAGACTTCTTCCTATATAAAATACAAGAACTGAATTCAGTATTAGGGAGACTTCTTCCTATATGAAATTCAAGAACTGAATTCAGTATTAGGGAGACTTCTTCCTTTATAAAATACAAGAACTGAATTCAGTATTATGGAGATTTCTTCCTATATAATATACAAGAATTGAATTCAGTATTAGGGAGACTTCTTCCTATATAAAATACAAGAATTGAATTCAGTATTTGGAAGACTTCTTCCTATATAAAATACAAGAACTGAATTCAGTATTAGGGAGACTTTTTCCTATATAAAATACAAGAACTGAATTCAGTATTAGAGAGACTTCTTCCTATATAAAATACAAGAATTGAATTCAGTATTTGAGAGACTTCTTCCTATATAAAATACAAGAATTGAATTCAGTATTTGGGAGACTTCTTCCTATATAAAATACAAGGAATACAATATTAGGGAGACTTCTTCCTATGTAAAATACAAGAATTGAAATCAGTATTTGGAAAACCTTTTCCTATATGAAATACAAATAAAACATAACTTTCAGTCACGACAACTGAACCCCCCCTCACATCCCTCCTCCCCCCCCCCACCCCCCAACACACACAATATTTTTTTGCAAATTCAGACAGTATTCAAAAGACATTTACCAAATTTCTACCCAAATACCAATACAACAGAATCAAGAACTGATTAAATGCATTGGAATATAAAACTGGTGTGTGTGTGTGTGTGTGTGTGTGTGTGTGTGTGTGTGTGTGTGTGTGTGTGTTGGTGGTGGTGGTGGTGTAACAACACTGTTCTAGTTAACATTATAGGCATAGGCAACAAAATTTCAAGTGTTTCTGTAACAAAATTTATTCGCTTTTGTTTATAAGAATGTCAGTTTTTAATTGGCAGGTAATAACATTATGAGCATTTTAAGGTCGAACTAAAATACACTACTTGTGTTGGACAGAATACTATCTAGTGAGGAAGGCTAAAACAAGTGCAAGTGGTTATGATTGTTTTTAGGCCAAAGAGGTTGTTTACATTTGATAATGGAGCTTATTATAT
Source organism: Anodontia alba (assembly GCA_964016985.1). Classification (NCBI taxonomy): domain Eukaryota; kingdom Metazoa; phylum Mollusca; class Bivalvia; order Lucinida; family Lucinidae; genus Anodontia; species Anodontia alba. The sequence continues at coordinate 63,566,098 of OZ024829.1, forward strand.
GTCTGTACCTATCAATAAAACGTTAAGTTTACCAGCCGAATCTCGGTGTTTTAGATCATTATCAGACCTTTTCAAATGAGGCTTCGTTCACACTGACAACATGATTTTGTAGCGACATGCCTGAAACATTCCTGCTTTTCTTTTTTCTGAGCGGCCATTTAGAATAAAAAATCAGATTTGATTATATAAATTATTTACCACTTAAAGCGTCATTCAAAGTTGTAGCAGTCCACATTCTTTTTTTTTTTTTATTTGTTTTTCTCAGACACTTTATCTTGATTCAAATTAAAAGTATAGCCTTATTTTCTCGAAAAAAAATAAAGATTCTGAAATATGTAAGCGTCTTTTGCCGCTTTCCGGGGTGTAAATAAACAAAGCATTACTAAAGAAACGTGATCTGATGCTTCGCAACACATCTTGTAACGTCTTGTAACACGTCTTGTAAAGGTCTGTCCGACCCTGAAATTTATATGGCGACTTAGTCTATAAATTCATAAAAAATGTTGTTGTTTTTTCCGGAACAATTTAAAAAGATTGTCACTCGCTACAAAAAAGGTATAATACAACATGGACATTCTGCGCCATCTGCATGGATGGTTGTTAACCCAATTATGATTGATAACTTTGCTTCCATCTCTAATTGCACGACAATGGGTCGGTCCTCAGACTAAATGATGGCTCCGTCCTCAATCTCTTTCAGATCATTACGAAAACATGCCTATATAATTTTGACCCCTTTAAATCCCACTTTTATATAGTAAAACTGGGGTTTACAGGGGTATACATTATTTTTCTTATTTCTGCTCAAAACATAAATTGTGGATACTCGTTAGAACCGCCTCGCCGAGGCGGTTCTAACGAGTACCCACAATCTATGTTTTGAACAGAAATATGAAATATATCAGAATTTTTTTTTATGTGAAAATTTTCAGTTTTTGGAGGTGAAATTTTCTATATATTTGTATAGGCGTGTTTTCGTAATGGTTTGGCGCCAGACTATCGATATCCGTGGTCAGGCCAATCGTGATCCTTTTTGTGACTCAGACTCAATGACGGCCTCTTCGTAAAATTTTAACCAATGTGTTGGGGCTTGACGATATGTCTTTGGCTTGGCCGCCGTGGTTCAACTATTGGTTTTCATTTACTCTGGCATACAGTAGAATTAACCATGAGTACTCGTCTTTGTTTATTATAGTGATTAATTTGATTTTTATGTTTTCGTTTTGATGCATTGACTGAGTTGGGAGCCTTTATGCGAACCGAATTTTTATGTATTTCTGTATTAAGAGTAGCATCGTGACCCAGGGTGAAGTTGGCTAGCTGTAAAAAGTGCTTTAAACCCCCCGGTGGTTTACTGACCGTTCTAAGGCGGTGGTCCCGGTGTTAATCTTACTTTTTGTTGCTTTGTGGTTTATTCTACGAGGCGATTTGTTTTATGTCTTACCTTGTGTTATTTTGTTCTTGTGTTTTTCAGTCGTTTTAGCATTGCGATTATCCCGCTTGGGGGAAGAGAGAGCTAATCTTAGTGCTTTTCGTATGTTTGCTCGATTTGTGTTTGTTTGGATTTGTCGGTTTCTTTTCCTCTTGGGGTCTGGGAAGGGCTGCGGTTTGTGATTCTGGCACTCCGTGGACTTTTCTCTTACCTTTTTTTTCTTGTTTCTTGTGTTTTGGCTTCGGGTCTCCATTGAGCCTTTTGCTATGTATCATCACAGCATTTTAGATTACATGTGTTTCATTGTGATGTTTCACAGAGGAGATAGAGAGCCTCGATGCGGACCGAACGTACATTTGTAATTTGGAACGGCTTCAGAATTAAGGGTGAGGGTTCGCGGGAGTTAACTACCCAGCAGGCACATAACATCAAAATGACGTCGTATCAACGTCGATGCGACGTGATCACGTCGCATCGACGTTGATACAACGTCATTTTAACTTTGTGTGCCCTCTGGGTAAGTTTAAGGCCCAGTACCTTTTCTACTGACCGTTCCAAGGCGAGTCCTCTGTTGCAGTTCTTTTCTTTTTCTGTGTGCTTCGGTGATTTGTATATGACGTTTATTTTTTGTACTATTTGTTCCTCATCTTTCCTTCTTTTGGTGCCTCAGAAAGGCTGTATTTCGATATTGTGACATTTCCTGGGTACCTTCACTTATTCATTTTGTGGATGTTTCCAGATCTTCGGATTCTGTGTTCTACGAATATTCTCTCGATGGGAAACGGAACATCAGATCACTTTGCTGTAGTAGTAGTAGTAGTAGTAGTAGTAAATAGTACTAATAATGATGATGATTAGACTGTAAAAATTTGTAATTTGAGTTGCTTCAGAATTAAAGTCAAGGTTGCGGTTGTGATGGGAAATAACCGAGGGTATTCCCCATATACGAGTCTTAAATTCAGAAAAACGTACCCTCAGACATTCGCTCCCAGCGGGGATCCAGACCAGCCTGTGCATTCTGTGCAGACTATAGAGAATCTTCACTGGGCGCACTTTGGATAACGAAGGACGCATTTTTTTTTCATGGGAACAACGAAGACTCTGATCAAACTGCGCGGATGCGCAGGCTGATTGGAGTCTTCGGTGGGCGCACATGCGAGAAGGTATGTTTTCTCACGTTGCGGTTCATAGAAATCTGGTCTGCGTGTGTGTAAATATATATATGGGAAATACCCTGTGTTTTTTCCAATCACGTGAGCCGATTCGACACAAGAGGAAATTGGTGACATTTTGCCTCTTTGAAAGATGATTGTTTTATTTTTACAGATGTTTTCGAATACTAAACGGAACAAGGTATATTTATTGTTACGCTTGTTACAAAAAAATAAGAATTTGGACCAGAAAGCGTCGTGGTACGTAATGATTTATCGGCTTTGAAAATGGGTGGGGAAGAAAACAACATTCAAATTAATGGTGTTTTATGTTGTTTTTTTTTTCTTGGATTCAGCAAAACGTAGTTGTTTCTGAGGGTTCTTGGCTCTGCAAATAATATTTATTTTTGAAAGAAATCAATGTTTATTTGAAAAAACAACAACAAACAAACAAATAAGCACAACAAAAAACAATATGCAAATGTCATGCATTTTCGTTCGCGTTTAAGATTATTCTAAGCAATAGTACACACTGTATAACCATGACTACGCCCGAAAATCAATTAGCGCCATGAAATTTCGGCATTTCTTGGGCGTAAAGGTGATAAGTAAACATTGTTGGAATTGTTAGTTTTGAAAGTTGGAGCGGGGATCCGGGCATTTGGTGATTCCATGTCTAATCCCACCGCCGCCACCAAATATAGTCCAAATGTAGTACGTTTGCCGGGTTTTCAACGAAGTCAAACATCGCGGTCATCCATCCAGGTACTGACCACAGTATGCATTGCCTAACTTCTTGAAAAAAAAAAAAAAAAAAAAAACCCAAAAAAAACAAAAAAAACAAAAAAACAATAACAACAAAAAACAAACAAACAAAAAAACAACAACAACAAAAAAAAATCAAAAACAAAACAAAAACAAACAAACAAACAAAAACAATCACTCTACACGCGTCGCCATAAAAACCGTCTGCCTCAGTGAGGCTTTAGAAGTGACCTATATACCTATTACATTTGTAAAAACGCCAAAAGTGTTGTCGCGTTACTAATTTTTTGTTTATCTTGTTGGTCAGAATCTCATTCTATGGCCATTTGCATGTTTTCTGAAGTTATCCTCTCAGGAATTTAAGTACATTTATATTTCTCTTGTTAACGTGACACCTAATTATGCCAGACAAATTGTCATGTTTAAAATAGTTCATCCCAAAGATGACTACTCGGCTCAAGCTAACTGCACGACTAGCGAGAATTGCACCTCCATCACAAGAACAATGCCTATATAATTTGTACCCCTTAAACCCCACTTTTATATAGTAAAACTGGGGTTTACAGGGGTATACATTATTTTTCATATTTCTGCTCAAAAGCACAGATTGTGGATACTCGTTAGAACCGCCTCGTCGAGGCGGTTCTAACGAGTACCCACAATCTATGTTTTGAGCAGAAATATGAAAAATATCAGGATTTTTTATCTGAAAATTTTCATTTTTGGGTGGTAAAATTTTCATTATATTTGAATAGGGTTGTTTTCGTATGAAATTGCTCCAGAACACGAAAAGTCGACTGTACGATTAGCAATATAATAGAAGTTCCCACTTAGGACAAATATATAGGCATATATGCTTGTCAGATTGGATTCGTGTTTGCTTTTATCTTTGAACGCACCCAGTATAGTTAGCAATGACCACCTCTGGGTACTTGTCTTGCTGTGTTCGCATTTTATTACTTTGCTCAGGATGCCATTCCAACAACAGACTCGTATCCCTAGAAGGGATTTTGCCATAGGCCAACAAGGGTCAGGGCAGCCCCTTAACTACTCGCCTTGGGCCCAAACAGGGATCAGATCTAACAAAGGTATGGCAATTATACAGAGAGGAAATAAACAGTGAATGTTACATACGGTATAAAGGTATCTTCAAATGAACACGTTCTGACCTACATGGATCCTTATTACTCATTAAACAACGTACTTGTTTCTACTTCTGCTTTAAGATGGAAACACTTATGACTAGTCGTACAGCATTTTTTTTTTTATATATATAATTCAATATTCCCACTAAACAGAAATCTTGGAACTAATTTCTTTGCGCAGACTTTTAAACTATGCTGTAAAACGTACGTTTTCAACATGAAAATGACCGAACTGGAATTGTGAAGTATGATTTTGAGGATATTCAAACTGGATTTTGTCGACGTGGTAACACCGGGGAAACACTCACAAACTAACAAGTGTTTCGCCGGCATTTACATATTAACACAAATGAGCTTCATTCCTATATTAAAAGTAAGGCTGGCACAATTAATCGGATAATCGATTAATTAATCGATAAATTCCACAAAATGATTATCATTACAGATTTGCTAATAATCGATCATATGATTTCGGTGTCTGTTACTTTACCGTATTTACCCTTAGTATTCAGACACCTCAACTCCTTACCATACTTTATCTAAAATTTGAACAAGTACAATTTACTAAAATATCTGGATGAGTGGCAAACAGTGTAGACCCTGATGAGACGCCGCAAACACCCTGATGAGACGCCACGTTTTCGGCGTCTCTTCTGGGTCTACACTGTTTGCTTAGGCCTGTCTGACTGAAAACATACAATAAAATATAACATTTGGTAAGAGTCATGCTCAGACAGGTAAAATTATTACCAAGTCTTCAGTTATTACTGTTCGATTATCGATCACAATGGCAGGACTGATAATCGACTACCATTTCAGATCTGATTAGCCAGCCTTAGTTGAAAGGCAACAAATTCTATTGTACATTGTAGAAGTGCCCTGATTCTTCTTTATTAGACCCCATTTGTAAATCTAGCTGTAATTGGCTCCAAGAATTTACTCTTTCAATTATTATACCGATAACAGAATGACCAAATGTAGTTTGACTGTCTGAGATGAGCCAGGAACACACAGAAAAAGAGCGGATGTTAACGCTTAGCACTCTTGGTAGAAATTTTAGCAGACGACATTTTTAAATACTTTATTTATTTTTTCCTAATGGATTACAATAAAACAAAGCTAATTATACTGATACGGAAGCCGCATTTTTAGATTTGAATTTATTAATTTATAAAGGTTTTGTTTCATCTAAAATTTATGACAAACACGTTGATTTTAATTTTGACATTGTCAATTTCCCGTTGTTTTTTTTTTTTTTGTTTTTGTTTTGGATGACGACGTTCTTCGTGCCACTTCTTATGGTGTTTACATTTCTCAGCTTATTCGGTCGGTTTGCAAGAGTATCTAATCATTTGGCTGACTTCAGTACTTGTAACAAAACTTTGACTGCCAAACTTCTGCAAAAGAGGGTATCGGTATCATAAACTTAGGAAAGCTTTTTCTATCGTCGACACTATAAATTGATCTCTAAATTCGATACCAGACTAAAAACATTTCTGTTACAAGGCCTATCGAAGCCTGAGTTTTATGGTGACTTAGTGAATAAGTTTAGAAAATGTAGGAAAACCTGAATTTTTTTATCATTATAGTAAAATTGTCATATACTATAATGAAAGGGGTATAACAGGGGTCATAAAACAATTTGCTTGCCTAGCGGTTAATCCAATCACGGTTGGCGACATTGCTTACCTCGTTCAGGCTCTATGATGGCCCCGATTTAAAAAAAAAAAAAAAAAAAAAAAAATAACAAACTATTCGTTAGATGGTCTGAGCCGGATGTTTTATGTCGGTTTCTCAGCTCACCGGGGTTCAACTGGTGGTTTTCATTTGCTCCAGTAATAGAGTGGTGTTGTTTAACAACCCAGGAATCTCCAAATGCCTCAACACGATGTTTCTGTTAGATCCTCATCTTTGTTTCATTAAAGGCTTTATCTGCGATTGATCTGTTGCCCTGTAATGATTCATGGATGAGTTAGAAGACCGCCACGCGGACCGAACAAATATATGTTTTTTACACCTATGGAAGCTGAGGGCTTAGGTTAGGATCCCATAAAGTTAGCTTAATCCCCCACCCTACCCCAGTAATTCATTACTGACCGTTCCAAGACAGTACTTTCATTGTGGTACGTTTTGTTAATTGTTATGTAGTGTTTCACTTTCTAATGTTTTTCTTTTAATAATTATGTAAGTTGATTATATACAGTCGACTCTCGACCTCGCTTATCTCGAATAACCGCTTATCTCGAATTGAAAATCTGGTCCTGTTTAAAACAGAGATGAACACAACAGGTAACAAAATATTGTAGAAAAGAGGAGAAATTGCTCCTAAGGAGCAATTTCTCCTCTTTTCCACAATATTTTTAATATATCTATTAACTTCAGGAGTCAAATCACATATTCATATTTATTAAATGTGGTTGTTCGATTTATTATTTTCCTTAATTCCGCAAATCTGATATGTCAAGGTACGGATATCTCGAAGTATTCCAGAGAGTCCCTTGGACTTCGAGATAACGAGAATCGACTGTATTTAGTTAAATTTGGGTAACAGAGTTCCCTACTTTTTGGGAAAGCGTTGCCATCTCTGCTTACCGTCTGTTCATTTTGTGGCTGCCTTATTTGTCTGTCTTTCCCTTTAGTTTTGGGGTCTTGATGTGGATTTGATTGTATCAGTTCATGAGTTTTTTTATTTACTTTGACACTTCATGCAAATTGTCGCTTGTGGAAACATTTGGCATGAAAAGTGAAAGCCTATTATCTCATGAAAATAAGAAAAATGACATCAAATTATCGTCTGCTGAATTAGCTAAGAGAGTTGTAAAGGTTAAATACTTAAAATTTGAGATAAAGTCTAGATTAGATCTCAGTAAAATTCAAATAAAGTCTCTCATTTTCGACATCTATGTTAAAGGGACATACTTGGTAGACTTTCCACTATTATTTACAAATGAGACATTTTTGTGACTTCTTGTTTGCTTTTCTGAGCCCCAAACAAAGGAGACAATTTTTGTGACTTCTTCTTTGCTTTTCTAAGCCCCAAATCTCTTCTAAAAGGGGGTTTACTCTAGAAAGACTTTACTGCCAAGGTAGCAAATTTTTTACAGCTATACTTTTATAATAGATCCCTTTTCAGAAGGGCAGCAAAAACAATTTCATAGACTTGTGTCAGGGGAGGCTACTCGATCAAAACTGTTTTGCATCCCTTCTGAAAGGAATCAACTCTAAAAGAATTTACTCCCAAGGGCAGCAAATCCTTTCCTTTTAGAGTAGACCCCTTTTCTTCAGGAGCTTAGACTACAGGAGCGCAAACAAGAATTCATAAAAGTTATCTCCCTTGTTCAAAATTGTTGAAATCTACCAATTTAATCACAGTGGTAATCTAGTAAGAAAATGTAAAAAAAAAAAAAAAATCACAAACTGCGAAAAGGTTGGCCTTTAACGCTTATGCAAATTGCCCACATCAGCACATCATCAGTTCCTTTCTTTCTACTTTACAAAACCTATTAACCCTTAAAGCGCCAATCACAACAATTGTCGTCTGCTTTGTCTTCTGCCGGTTACTTTAAAAGTCATTGTTGCAAACAGTCTGGACCCAGATCAGACTGCTGCTTTAGTAGCAGTCTGATCTGGGTCCACACTGTTTGCCTGTTTGCAAAAATAGGTTCAAAAAGATTGCAAGAATATTCAGCAGACGACATAAACAGACGACATTTTCAGATGCAGGTTTTCTTGGCGCTTTAAGGGTTAAGTACTCGAACTGTGCATTTTATGAGCAAACTACATATCCGTGTAGACTCTTCCATCATGTCAATAAATTGACGGCTGCAAGGAACAACTGTGGACTTTCATTGGTCAGTGCGTATATACGTTATACAGAGGGTCTGCAAATATTTACAGTAAATGTCCTAAAATTTTGTACACCACAGTTGCTGACAAAAAGGTATATACAAACAGTGCTGACCCAGCAGTCTGATCATGGTCTACAATGTTTGACATGCCACTGAGTGTTTTAAGATACAACTGCATAAAAAGCAAAATGTAGGTTAAAATAGTATGGAATAAGAGTTCGAAACTTTAGAACATTTACCATACAAGTTTGTGTCAATAATATTTAACAAAGAATACTTCCTGGTATCGAAGTAGTAGGTGGTTATGAATAATTCGGAGTAAAAATAGATATTGCATTGCAGAAGTCTGTGTTTTAATGTACCAGTAAGTAACCGCTTATTTTGCAGAGATACTTCAGGGTAATACTTACTTGCCCTCTTATCAAATTTTCCATCGATAAAGAATTATTCCTTGCAGTCGCTTCTTCACTGACATGCGCGGTGGAAGAATCAACATATGCGTGAAGACCAGGGCCCAGTTGTTCAAAGCTAACGACATCGTTAGTTAACGATTCGTTAAAATTTACATCGAGTGATACGCAAATATGCTGAATTTTTTTGCTGAAAAAATGTGAGTAGCTTTTGCAGTTTGCAGTGCAAAAGCTACTCACAATTTTTCAGCAAACAATATCAGAATATTGTATATTGAATCCGCTAAAACAGTTAACGAAATGACCCTTAACGAGCTCGTTAAGCTAACGACGCTTTGAACAACTGGGCCCAGAGTAACAATTTGCGCCTATCAACTGCTCACGCTTTGTGCGGGTTTCACAGTTGAATGAGATTTTGTCTAGGTACGGGCTATATACATATTGCAAGGCACATTGTCCGCCTGTACCAGCATGTTCGCATATGAGTCGCGGCATGCGAAAACGTGTCTTCGGGTATAGGCGGACAGCGAAGGCCCAGATCAGCCTTCGCATACGCGCAGTCTAATCAGGGCCTTCACTGTGTTAGCAGAATTATTTGACACTACAGAATGTATGAATAAAGAGCAAATGCCCGGATAATACTTTGCGCATGCACAGGATGATCTGAATCTGCGAATTTTGAGCATGTTTGAGGGCATGTTTTTCGCTTGACGGGTCCCATGTAATAAACGTTTTTGTTTTGTTTTTGTTTTCAGATCTTTCTCTTGGGTAAGAAATAAGAAGCTTGAATGATTTAAAACAGCTAATCCAAATCATAGAAGCCAACTCTGAACTCGGTTTAGACAATCAGAAATTGCATAAATTTATGCGGAAATATTTTTCAGTGAAACGTACACTGCTTTGCTAACGCTCATTTTGTGGTCTTATAGGGAATCTTCTAATAAATACAGATTTGCTCGTGTAGAAACAAACAGAAATGTTTATTACACATAAAACATGATGACGTTTCATTTAAAAGAATGGGACTTTTGGAAAATCCGTGAAGGCTTAGTTTTCCGTATTTGTTGCGTGAACACTTGAGTAGTCTATAAATATATTATTTGTTTCAGTAGTGAACATTTCATAAAAAATTCTGAAAGCATTTCTTATTTTTTTAAACAAATTCTTTTCAATAACTATTTATTTTCGAGTTTCAATAAGAAGAAACAAACGCTTTTGCATGTTGTTAAAATTTTGATACTTTAAATGCGATAAAGAAACTGATTGCTAATTCCAAACAGAAATATCAAGACATTGAAGCATTCGGAGTCATGGCGGAGCGCAATAAAAGTTCAGAAAAGTTAAGAGAAAGTGAAGATCTTCAAAATGAAGGCATTTCCAAAGCATCACCGAATGAACAAATTAGTTCTTGTAGTAGTTCGAATGAAAATTAAGAGATCTGGAAACCAATGTAAACTCGGTTCAGACATGCAGGGGCAATATTGATAGTAACGATGAAAACATTAAAGCAAGTATTCACTCGCAAGATAACGAATGCTATTCAAATGGTAACGAAGAGAGAAATAATGTAGACACAGAGGAACTGCATAAACCACTGATTCGACCAGATTGTTCTTTAAACAGCAAAGAAGAGGGGGAACATATTAACACGGAGGAAATACAGGTACCACTGTCACGGCCGCATTGTCCTTCGAACTGTGGAGAGGAGGGACATTGTGTTAGAGAAGACGAAGCTTATGATGGACTAGCTCGGTCGGATTGTTCTTCGAATGATAAAGGAACGACAAACAGTTTTGGCAAAAAGGAAATAAATAAACCAGGGGCTGTGTCGGAGTGTTCTTCAAATGCTAAAGAGGAGGGAAATAATGGTAGCAAAAGGGAAATATATGAGCCACTGTCTCGGTCGGATTATTCTTTAAACTGTGCGGTGAAAGGATATTGTATTACAAAAGACGAAAAATATAAACCTGTGGCTCGGTCGGAGTATTATTCGAATGGTAAAGGAGTAACAGGCAATGTTGGCAAAGAAGAAATAAATAAATCAGTGGCTCGGGCAGATTACTCTTCGCGTGGTAAAGTGGCCACAAATAATGTTGGCAAAGACGAGATAAATGAACCTGTGGCTTGGTCGGATCGCTATACGAACTTTGTAGAAAAGGTAGATTGTATTAGAGAAGACGAAATATTTGAATCAATGGCTCAGCCGGATTGTTCGTCAAACGGTAAAAAGGAGCCAAGTAATGTCGACAAAGAGGATTGTTCTTCAGTCTGTGAAGAGAAGAGACACTGTGCTGGAAAAGCCCAATTAAACAAACTACTTGTTCAGTCGGAATGTTCTTCGAACGGTAAAGGGGAGAGAAATGGTGCAGGAAAAGATGACATATATGAATCGTTGGTTCGGTCGGATTCTTCTTCAAACTGTGAAAAGCAGAGACCAAATGTTTGCCAAGATCAAACAAATGAACCACTCAATCCGTCGGACGACTCTGAAAAGTGTAACGAGGTGAGACATATAATAAGCATACCGGGTAGGGGTGAGGTTATGACCGATTATGTCGCTATGAAATATAGTAGATATAGTTTTCATTTAGAATCGTTCTTAGACTTCTAGCTAGCATACCGTATTCGACCTAATTCTCGCGCTGTGTGCTTAATCTTTTTCTAAAAATACTGGGGAAATTTGTGGTAAAACATGTACCTACTTAAACTGTGGGAACCCGTTTAAAGAAGATCAGCGAAGGACTTATCAAATGATGCTTATGCGATGTTTTTGTGTTTTTGTTTTCTTCTGATTCTTGTGACAAGTCGATGCAATTCAAATAGGTAATCACAACATATGCCTTTTTAAAGAAATAGACAAAAAGTATACTGGTGAAATTGCTTGACTGTGCGCTTATAGGGGTATGTGCAGGAATTAGGTCGAATACGGTAATTAAATTGCCAAAGAATTATAATGTTGTCTGTAAAACATATGAGCCTAGCGTCTGAAAACGTACCTCTGGACATTTGCGCCCAGTGAAGATTCATATCAGCCAGTGCATTCGCGCGGTATTATTAGGATCTTCATTGAGTACATTTTGAATAGTTAACGGTGCAGAGTTCCTATATAAGGACAACGAACACTTTGCTCATTCTGTGCGAATACGCAAGCTGATCTAAATCATCGATGCACTCTTATGTCTGAAGGTAAGTTTCTTGACGTTGCGGCTTATATATATTCATTCAGTATTCTCATTTAGTTTTTATAGGGAGTCGGTTGGGCTTATTACAAATAGAATTTATAAGGAGATATTTTTTATAGAATTTATTAGTAGAAAAACAGAAATAGAGACCGTGGGCAAGTTCTAACATACAGATTGTGCAACATCATATTCGTTAAAATACTGCTGTCGTACATGCTGAAAGTTGTCTTCCACAATATCACTTATGTACTGTGCTTTAAATGCATTCAAATGACACATTGAAACCTGCTGCCGAGACATGGGAAAAATGCAATGGACCCGATTGCATGGATGCGCAGGCGAAAATTGGCCGTCACTGTTGCCATATGGTATAATAATGCCCTTTTCTCACTCTGTGCATCAGATAATTGTTATACCTTGAAATTTATATGTTTACAATAACTTCTTTATAATGTTAACTGTAATTTTTTATATGTTTGCAATAGCTTATTTCTATATTTACAATGACTTTTTGTCAACGCAGGATTCACGAGAATCTTCACTTATACAAAGCGATAAAAGAAATTCCAAGAAAGAGGCTCATGATACACTGAAGCCACCATCTCATGTACAACAAATGAACACAGCAAAACGTTCCTGTAACCATAAAATACCACAGTCAATGCACTTAAATCGGAGTAATACTGCGAAGAAAGTTGCGACAGGAACTAACGAGGTTAGTAGTAGTAGCAGTAAGGGAACCGATACAACGCCACATAAAACACTTGATAAAACAAGGCTTGGTAATGAAACACGCGCTGATCCTAGAAGAAACTACCCGTATAAACACAAGAATAGAAAACCAGCATCAGATGGTACAGTGCAACCAAACGATGATGCCAAAGAAGGCGCTTATGCTAGAAGGGCTTCTAAACAAACAGAAACTAACCTTACTGTCCAAAAGACCTTACAAACGGCCAGAGAGAAGACGCCTCCTGTAAGTCCAATTATTATTTAGCTTTAAATCTTGAATAATTAAAATGTGCGCTAAAATCCGAGGAGCAGCGGTTGATATCTGCACCCTAACTTGATATTGCATGCACACTCGGATGCATGTGAATATTACCGTTAAATGACGTTGCTTTTGATGACGTCTCAGGATAATGAAGCCGCGCCTAAATTTGTCATACATTTGTGCAGGACCTGAATTTTAGATAATAAAACTGTCTATTCTGATACTACAAACAACACAGAATGACGCAAAATATTATAGTGATATAATAATAGGGTTTTTTTTTCTGATATTGATGAATGTTGCCACGCGGCGGGATATCAAAAGATGCTCGCAAGCTTGCGTCCTTTGATATCCCAACATGCATCAATATTCACCAATATCACTGCAATATCCCTATAATTTTGCACTACTTTTACAACAGAGAGCATCTTATCTCTGTTTTCTCTTGAAAGGTATTTTATTCTTACAAAATGTATTTCTGAATGCATTTGATAGCCTTCTTATTCTGTTCAGTTCCTGGAAATAGCAGTCTTTATAATAGGATAATTGAATCTATTACATTCATTAATTAACTTTGTTGTTGTTTTTTATTTTATTTTTTTTTAAACATCAACTCTCAGTTATAGCCACTAGACTGTGATGTTCTATTGAAATAGAATTCAGATGTGGAAAATAACGATACAAACTTTGTAGGTCACACCATTTGCTAGACAAGGAGATGGAAGTTCGACTTCTGGAAAAGTTTCTGTTTTTCATGGCACTGGACAGAGTCTTCCCAGGAAAGAAGTAACGGGAGATACAGGTATTATTGTTTTATAGTCGCTATAATTATTGTAGAAATTATTTTTATTTTTGACGGTTTTACCGATGTGTAAACCCGAGCGAATCACAAATTTCACATATAGCCAATCTTATGTAGGTGTAAACTCCGGCAAATCACCCACATTCTCAAAAAAGGGTAAGAAAAAAGTCCAGGGAGTGCCACAATCACAAACCGCAGCCCTTCCCAGACCCCAAGAGGAAGAGGAAACCGACAAATCTAAACAAGCACAAGCCGAACAAACGTACGAAAAGCACTAAGATTAGCTCTCTCTTCCCCAAGCGAGGTAATCGCAATACTAAAAGGACTGAAAAACACAAGAACAAAATGACACACGGAAAGACAAACAACAAATCGCCTCGTAGAATAAACCACAAAGCAACAAAGAGTAAGACTAACACCGGGACCACCGCCTTAGAACGGTCGGTAGAGCAAACCACCGGGTGGGGGGCGGGGGGGGGGGGGTTATCCTTATCCTGCTGAATAAATTAAGATGTCGCATTCATTTCTAATTTTCAGCCAATCAGATTACCAGATCCAGATTGTTGCTATAAATTCACATTATTGATGGCAAACAGTGCAGATCCAGAATGGCTTCTTCAGAAGCCAACTAATCTGGATCAGCGCCAACGGATCTGGATCTGCACTGTTTGCAAAAGCAGCGTATATCCGGGTTCAGCAGGACAAGGGTTAAAATAAAACCATTCGGACTATGTTAAGTTTATGATAATTCTCCGGAGTTTACACATTGGTAAAATAATAAAAAAAACAAACATTTCTTAGAATGTCACTTTTGTCATTAAAATGTTACAGATATTGCCAAAAATTGAATCTTGAGATGCGGAAGGAAAATAGATCGGACAGATTCCTGCTCTAGATTTTAACGAAGAGTAAACTGTTTCCTGCAATGAGTATAAAGATTAGGACTAGGAATTAAACATTGATAAAACGAATTTTAAAGGTTTGGACGCATCAGCTCGTCAAACTCATCCTAGAGTGTTGAACAAAAAACAAACCTTTTTACTATCATACGATGTGTCTTAAACGTTACAGTGGAACCGCAAATTGTACTGTTTAAAAGTCGGATAAATCGGAAAGGCGATGGGATTATCGAATATAAAGAAAATTACGGTATTTTATACTAAAAGGAGTCACATTTGCCTCACAGTGACCCACAAAAACGATAAAATGAGAAACTGAATTAAACACAGTAAACAATAAATATTGAAAACGGTGTAAGAAATACTATAATTAGAACGACTTTTGGCTTGTGAATATTTGTTTATGTCATAGGCCGCTTTTACAGACTGCCGCTTCTCGTTAATGGGAGGCTCAGGGCCCAGCGAATTTTCTACAGAGTATCTCTTAATAGTGTTCCTAGATGTGCCGTATTAACTAAATATTCGCAGACCGAAGCTCCTGACTGTACTTCTCCTAAAGTTTAAAAAGTCCATTTGATTACCTGATAGTCTGTTTAATTGTGCTTATAGCAAATGCTGCAGATTCTGGTCCTTTGTTATAATT
Source organism: Anodontia alba (assembly GCA_964016985.1). NCBI lineage: Eukaryota > Metazoa > Mollusca > Bivalvia > Lucinida > Lucinidae > Anodontia > Anodontia alba. Next base: position 63,581,369 of record OZ024829.1, read on the forward strand.
CAGCCCTGTCTGGGATTTTCGAAAATTTATACAAGGGCCACTGGTAAGGTCTAATTGACCAAAACCACGTAGTTAGTCTAGCCCAGAAAAAAAAAAAACAAGAAAACAAAACAAAACAAAAAAAAACAAAACAAAAAAACAAACAAACAAAAAAAAAAACGGCACGTTAGCTGTTTTCATTCTTGTATGTGTGATCATTGATCTCAAGGCTCATTTCTTTCATTATATAGTTATAAAGTACCAGACAAAGAATTCGCATAAAATTAGACATTTTTTCCAGTCGTTATATTAGAAAAAAATAATTTGTTGAATCAAGTGATGTGTTGATTGTTAACTGATCGTTTGTTTAACGTGAAAAATATGCCTGGTGAATGAAAGTGGTCTACATATATGCGCCCGCCACGCTCTGAGTGTTGGATAATAAAAATGGTATCAATCTACAAGAAAGGTTATTACTGGTTTGTTATTAAACAATGGTACCGAGGTACCTAAAGAAAGCAGATGTACAACAAGCAAGGATAAATTAAACAACAAAATTGCAATATCAGACGCACGAAGGATGGATTGCATTAAAGGAAACGCCTTTGAACGATCAAAGAAAAATAATATCGAAGATGTCCAGGAGCACACTCACAGAATATAGCCAACTAAATATACAAAGAGAAACCATGATAAACAACAGACATGCCAAAAACCAAGCAAAGCAGCCAGCTTACTCTTCGCCAGCGTGGTGATTACAATGCCATAAAAGATACAACAATAAGACAATGAGCTGGGCATAATATGAAATAAGCCTCGCAGTCATTAGGCCACGCAAAGAATAATTAACACCAGGACCACCGCCTTAGAATGGTCAGTAGTAAAGCTACCTGTTGAGATGTAACTACTGCAAGCAGTTGGAATACTCCTGCAGGGGATGAAGAAAGGATCTAAAATAATTTTGCTCGCTACACACCGCGAACTTAATTCTGATCTAGCTACAAACAGCAAATATATGTAAAAAATACATAGGGGTATTCTGTCTCATTTTTGGAACAACACAATAAAACACATAATCACAAACAAAGTAAACTATGATAAAACAAAGCAGATGTCGATCTTAAGGCAGAGTACAAGAAAACCACGTAGGACCATGATGGGCCCGTTCACAGACAGTGTTACTCAGCAGTCATTCAACCTACGGTTCAAATTGCCGTTGTGCAATTAAGGAGAGAAGCGAACTAATCAGCCATAAGTGGGTAGATAACCATGCATTTATCATGAAACATCTACTAGAACTAAACTTTTACGCAGAAGTGTTATGTTTAGAAATTAACCCCAATATGCCTATCGTCCTATCATTAAAGGGACATTTGCAAAGAGTGAAGACCCAGATCAGATGCACAAAAAACAAATATTGCTATAAAACAAAGTAACGATAAAAAATCTAAGCAGCCACCCGTTTTATTGGTAATATATTGTTACAATGAATTACTCGGTAAAAAAAGGGTTAATTCAGGAGTATGCCGATACAACCTAGAAAACGCTTACGTAGTTGATAATATCAATACCGATGTTTTGTTAATGATTAAACTGAACACTAAGTGCCAATAAAGAGGTTTATTGACAACACTCAACACAGTAGACACATAGTAAGATGATGACGTCGTCGCTATGACTACATGACGTTTATGACATCATAATATGATTCAAGTAACTTTAAATTATGTAAAGTAAATATAGTATGGGTTATGTCCCTTACATACAGTAAAATACTGAACTTTAACATTAATTACATTTTCTCGTTGTTTTTTTTTTTACCAGTTTTGATTTTGAGATTAAAGTTTCGCCAAAACAATTATTCAAAGAATTTTTTTTGCAAAATCTGTTGTAGTTGTCAATTAATTTAGAATAAAGCATTTAAAGACTACTCAAAGAATGTATATCCGGTATGATGAATAATTAAAAAATTGATAGCATAATGGTATCCTTAAACAAGTCCTTAAAAATCATTAGTGAATCGTCCAAACTGCATCATTTTAAACCATTGATTAATAGCAAAGGCTGCTTGCACTACCAAGTGATTTACAAAATGAATGTCCTGTAAACCCTGTGCTGCCATCTCACTATCTTTCATCCCTACTAATTCCCATAGATCATTTGTGTGTTCGTGTAATAAAAAAGCAGTCTGCAACAGACATTCACCTCTCCAACTGTTTTTCTCAAGCCTTCTATTGTCTCTTTAATTGCATTCAGCTTTCCCTTGAACTCATCCTTTATCTGAAACTTGTAATTTGCCCCATCATCCTTCCATTCACCTTCCCATTCTTTTACACTCCGATTTCTGATGTTTTTTCCATTGTCCTCTCTGTTTTGGCCAGTGCTACTTCTTTCAGAATCTTTCTGGTAATTCATGATCCATGGGTCATTTATCTGAGTTCCTAAACCAGATTTCATCAATCTTGAATTTTCTAGCTCTGTCTCTAGTTTTCTTTTCTGAGGTATTTATTTACATGTACCTTCTCACTGATACCAAATGTATTCATATCCATACTGTGTTTTATGTTTCCCTCTTGTTGCATTCTATTTATGGATGCATTTTTCATGCTGAGCTGCTCTTCTTTTCTTTCTCTTGTGTTAAGACTAATTTTTGTGTCACTCAGAGGTATAGCATTTTGTCTTCCCTCATTCACAAACCACCCTTGAGCTATAATCTGCTCCTGCTCTTGTTCCAATTTGAGCTTTAGTACTTCAAGCTCTTCTCTCAGTTTCTCAAGTTCTCTATCCTTGTTAAACACCATCTGTTTTATCTCGCCCTTCAATTCCTTTATTTCTGCTTTCAACTTGACACAATAGCAGGTTACTCCTCAATTTGTCCTGACTTACTAGCTATCTGGCCAAACACAGTGGAGGCTTCACAACCTTCCTTCTCCTTAACACTCTGAGTCCATTTATTTACATGTTCAGCTTCAGCAGATTTCTTTCTTTCCATATTTTCCCAGCTATCTGGGCAATCATCCAATAAGTGCCGAAAGGATCCACAGGATAGACATCTAAGGACTTCACCGTTTACTCCTGATGGGTTAATTTTCTTTCTGCCTACTCCTTTTGGTTTTAAAAGTTTCTGTTTATCTGAAACCTCAGTTGTAGATCTATTACATATTTCTCCATTAATTTTCACTTTGGAGATTAATTTTCCTTTGATACTACTAGATGTACAGAAATCCTTACTGATTTCTGAAAGAACTTATTCCTGCTTGATGCTTGGCACTCCCTTTGAAACTCCAAGGCAATCTTTGAATTTTATCAATGATTTCTTAGCCTGTTCATACAGAGATGTCTTCTTTTCAAAATCTATCCCTGCCATAATTAATAACTGTTCTCTTTTAGCAATGTTTGCTTTCTTCATTAGCCTAAATGCTAGTAATTCTGGTGTTAATTTCATGCCTTTCTTCTGAATTCTCTTGTATTTCATATCAAACATGCCAATAAAATCTTGAATGCTTTGTTTTTCATACCTCTCAAAATTTTCAAAATCATCATACTTCTGCAAACTATCAAAAAGATCATCCTTTCCCAGCTGGTTATCTAAAAACATTAGGAGAACTGCTAGTCCATCTTCAGACTTAAACTTTTCTGTTGAAATCTGAGTGAAAATTCTCTCCCTGATATCTACCGGAAGTGATAAAGCAACAACTATACCTTGCTTAGTCTTTTGTAAATCTGTCACTACCGCCTATGCCACAAGTTCCTGCCTGAAAAAGTTCATAAGACATCCCCTTCTCAAAAATTGGTGGATTTATCCAGTCCATTATGATATTTCCCCCCTTAAAATTCACCATCCAAAGATTCTCTTTACTTTAAAGTCTGCAGTTTCTCTCAAGAACAAGCCCTATTGTTCTGCTGCTATTTCCCTTCAAGTGTCTCTTTTCTTTTCTAATTCTGTCCCCTTTTACATTTTCACCATTTATATTTTTCATTCAGCTATATCTCTGACCAAATTAACATTTCTCCGCAAATGAATATTTTCCCAATTCCAAGGATCTTAACCTAACTCTGCTACCACTTGTTAATGATTAAACTGAACACTAAGTACCAATAAAGAGGTTTATTGACAACACTTAACATAGTAGACACAAAGTAAGATGATGACGTCGTCGCTATGACTACATGACGTTTATGACATCATAGTATGATTCAAGTAACTTGAAACTATGTAAAATAAATATAGTATGGGTAATGTCCCTTACATAAAGTAAAATACTGAACTTTAACATGTTTAAGATGTTTAGCTGTTCCGATTATAAAAGTTAGTGACTAAATGTTCTAGCAAAAAGAAAATAAACTAAGAAGTGTATACATCATTGGACGTAGCACCATTTTAGTAGAGATTATCAATAGATAGTGATAAATTTAAATGCAGAAATGGAGCCACGATATAAACTTTGTTTAGTTGAAAGTGCCTTTGAATACAACTGTATAACATATCTGGTGCTGTGATGATTCACTTATGATGTAAAGGACTTAAACACGGACCGAACATTTATCTGTAAGTTGCAGCTACGTTAGAATTAAGAGCGATTAAATTAACTTTATATCCCTCCTTTCGTATTCTGCCAGCCTGATGCGTATCCTAATTGCTTTATGTCTAGTATGGCTGCCCAGTTTGGGTCTGTTTTGTTTCACGCGGTACATATTCTTAGTCTTCTGCTTGCATTGCTGTCATACTCTCCACGCTGCTAACTTTGCTTTCTCTTCCTGTTGGGGTTTTCCTTAGTTTTGTATTCTTGTGTTAACATAAGGAGCTGCTTTAGGAGATAGGGTTTTGCGAAAGTAAACGGATGACTGGTTTAAGTCACGTACCCACGTTTTTCTGTGTTCTGACCGTTCAAATGTGGCATTGTTTGGTACTCGTTCTCTCCTATTCTTTATGGTTATGACCTTTCCAAGGTAAAGAAAGTATAGATGTCCAGGAAGAGCCACAATCACAGAACATAGCCTACCTAAGAACAAATAAATCAAGACCGACAGTCCACAGTCCACAAAATAAAGAAAAGCAAAGTTAAAGTTGCTTCACCAGCATGTTAAGCACAATGACATATCGTATCCACTAAACGCAACAATAAGACAATGAACAGGACAATAAAAGTCAAAAAGGATTGCCTTTGGACACAAAAAACACACAAAATCGCGAATATTGGAGACTCGGTTTGATTGAGTCTCTTCATGACACTGTAGTTTGCGAGACTGCATATGTCCCCTAGCGCCGGCTTAAGCGGTATTCGGTTTTCAAAATAACCGGGATGGGCTGAATGATCAAAAAAAAAAAAAAAAAAAAAAAAAAAGCACCGCGGTTAGTAGCTACAAAGCCTCTTACAGAACTAACAACACTAGAACCACTGTTTTAGATTTCATTTAGTTTTTTTTTGACGCATTGACTAATATTACTGCATAGATGTCTATTTGTCTACCTTTCGACTGGGTTTCTTTTTTAAATTTCGCGGTTTTCTTTTCGACAGAACAGAGCTTAGAGAAAACAGTAGCCATACAGACATATATTTCAAATCAGGTTGGTTATTTTATTGTCTGTGTGAGTTCTGTTGTATTGCTTATGAAGTGTGTTATGGAGCGTTTATTCGTGCCTATTTTACTTTTGTTGGCTTAGGACTCTACCTGGGTATCTTCTCTGTAAAATTTTTGATGAATAAGTGTCAGAGTACATACTACGAGGGTCATGCAAAAAGTTCTGTCACTAATAGGCTTCCTTGGTTTTATCCCAGGTATATTTTAAAATGCTTCACTGCACTTGAATGGTGTATTCAATAGCTAACGATACCCGTTTATTTCGTTCAAATTGCTTTCCAACTGACCGATTTATTTCAAATTGAAATAGATGCACTCATATACACTGACCAATTTACTTGTTAAAATAAGAAACGACCAAGCAAAGGATGATCAAGAGTCCACCTTTTACATGACAACGCCTCCTCTCATAAGTGTGAGGTTGTTAAGTCTTTTTGGCTTCTGAAAAGGTGAAAGTTTTAAACCATCCATCTTATTCACTTGATCTGAGTCCCTGTGACTTCTTTTTTATTTCCAAAGCTTAAGAAAATGCTTTCTAGAAATAAGTATGCGTCTAGAAGTCCTCTTGGCAGCGCTATTTATCAGTGTCTCCAACAGATACCAAAAGAAGATTATTTATCTGCTTTTCGCGACTAGGTAAAAAGGTTACAAAAATGTGTTTCAGTAAAGGGGGAATACTTTGAAGGTTTGTAATAAAAATATGTTTGATAAAACGTAGCACTGAAGTAATCCGAACCCAGTGATAAAACTTTTTGCAGGACCCTCGTATTACGAAAACACGCCTAATCAAATATGTAGAAGATAGAAATATATAAAAGATTTCACCTAAAAAAATTCCAAAAAATTCAGATAAAAATCCTGATATTTTTCATATTTCTGCTCAAAACATAGATTGTGGGTACTCGTTAGAATAGCCTCGGCGAGGCGGTTCTAATGCGTACCCACAATCTATGTTTTCGAGAAAAAATGAGAAATTAATGTATACCGCTGTAAACCCCAGTTTTACAATATAAAAATGGAGTTTAAGGGGGTCAAAATTATACAAGCATGTTTTCGTGATGCAGATTATGATCACTTATCAAAGAGGTTTTTGTTGTTTGTTTGTTTTTTTTTTTTACATTTGGTAAGCTTAGTACATGATTTGTAATATTAATCATATTATGGAACTATCATCTGATTATCTTTTGTAATTAATCTACCATGTCATCTTTGCAATCATCTAATTACATTTGTTGTGGTAGGTGAATTTTTAATTTGCAGGATCCCATGGCCATGTAACAGATTCATCCAGATCAGTTGTTCAAGAACAGAATCATGCAAAAATGGACCATAAAAAATCGCAGTTGGTAAGAACATCCTATTCTACAATCTGAAGATGAGTGTTTTGTTATATAAACGCGGTTAAGATATGACTCGTACGTTAGGCGCTTTTTCTCAGTGTGTTTTCGAAAAAAGCTGTTGTTTACTTGTTTTCATTTTCTTACCACTTGACCATTTTTCGTACCTTAGGACGGCTGTTTTCTGGGATTGTGGCAATTCCTGTGCATCTCAATATCTATTTTGTCCTAAGATTTCAAGAAGTTAAATACTAAATGAGCCGGGCACAGGATTTCCTACAAGATTGCGTGTGCGACCAGCGAAGGCAGATCAGTCTGCGTATCTGCTAAGTCCAATCAGAGTCTTTGCAGGGCACTCACTTGGTATCTAAGGATCTCAAGCGTCTTCGAGCGGACAGCGAAGACTGGTTAGTTGAGTCTTTGCTGCCCGAACATCCATTCTAGGAAATCCCGAGCCCTGGCTCAAATATAGAATAAAAATTATTATTGATAGTCAGGCGCTGACCATCTGAAATAAATTGAGTCTGAGGACCGACCCAACGTCGTACAATTAAAGAGGGAAGCAAAGTTATCAATCAATCATAATTGGGTGAAAACCATGGATGCAACTAGACTCAAATCAGCCTGCGCATCCACATTATTTGATCATCATGGTCCGCATAAAAAATTTGATTTGTTGGCTAAATAACACCTATGCGACTAGTGAAGATATTGATCTGACTTCGCAACTGCGCAGGATGATGTGACTCTTCACGGGACGCACAGACGTTGCGGCTCATTCCATCCAGGCTTTTGACAATCAATGTCAGTGGTCGGGCCTATCACGATCCTTTTTTGTTGTTTTCTTGTGTTCTGGCTTCAGATCGCCACTGAGCCCTGACTTTGTTTCATTTCAGTGGGATTATATAAAGTTGACTCTCGTTATCTCGACATCACTTATCTCGAATAACCGCTTATCTCGAAGTGAAAGTCTTGTCCCTGCTTAAACGTTTGAAAATCTAACAACAGGTAAAAATATTGTGGAAAAGAGGATGGAGCAATTTCTCCTCTTTTTTACAATATTTTCAATATATCTCTAACTTCAAGAGTCCAATTACATATATATATATATATTTGTTTAATGTGGTTGTTCGAATTATTTTTTCCTCCATTCCGCAAATCTGATATGTCGAGGTACGGATATCTCGAAGTATTTCAGAGAGTCCCTTGGAATTTGAGATAACGAGAGTCAACTGTATATGTGTTTTACTAATATGTTTCACAGATGAGGTAGAGGACCCTATGCGGTCCGAACATATATTTGTTATTTGGAGCTGCATCAGAATTAAAGCGAGTTAAATCAGTTAAAGCTCCCACCCCCACCCCAGTAGTTATACCACCAGCAAACTGTATTTATGGGGGAGGGGCGGGGAGGATACCGTTTTCACGTCCGTCCGTGCATCCGTCCGTCTTCGTTACCTTGCGTGGGGTATCTAATATTGATTGCTTATTGATATTATTTTGTTTTCTGCAGTCCTTTCCAAGGCGGTTATCTGTTGCAGTTTTTGCGTGTCTGTGGCATCATATGTAGCGTGTGCTTTGCCATTATTTGTTCCTCATCTCTCCTTCTTTTGGTGTCTCGGGGGTTGTGCTTCGTGATTGTGGCATTTTCACTTATATTATAATATATCGAAATACAATTGTTGTTTAAAGTATTAGCTGAAACATTTCCTGGATTCAACACATTTTGAAGAAAATAAAGGCGAAACCTATCTGAGACAGATTTAAAGAAAATCTAGCAGAAATATCCAAAACAGTACAAATATTTTAAACAAACACTTCTGATCTTTAATAGATAACGTCAGCGTCATATCTTGGTTCCAGTGATATAGACATGAGACTATTATTTGCAACGGAGGCATTTCCCAGAGACAATACGCAAGGTTTTACCCGACAAACCAGTCAAAAGAGATCTCCACACAGATCTGCTGGACTCGAAAATGGAGCTGTGGCTGCTGTTACTGCAAACGATGGTATTGTATTTGCTGCACCCTTTGACAATGCAAAATGTAAAAAGTTCTACAATAATTTGTGTTGACATCAAGGCAAAATGTAGAAATCTGCAGTTCTACATTTTGCGTTGTATACACTCCATGAGCAGTAATATCCCCTCTGCACCAGCATACGGCGTTTACGTTTCACAGTTAATCCGTTATGCCAGAACCTGTTCAAATTATCAGGACTTCATGGAGCGTGGGAAAGTGCTCACTCAAAAGTTGTTGAGCCAGGGGTATCAAAAAACCAAACTGGTAGCAACACTTAAGAAGTTCAATGGGAGACATCATGATCTAGTCAATCCCTACAATGTGGCAGTTTCCAGAATTGTTTCTGATGTTTTTGCCAGTGACGCGCCATAAGTAGACTTCCCAAATCCCGGACATACGCTTCTACCGATATTTCCTTCGTTCAGGCCCATGGGCATGGTGGGCGAAGCTTGCTTACCAAGTAATGCTTACTATCCGCGGACGCCTGATTACACCCTTTGTTCTGGGGTCCATGTCTGTTGGTCTGAACATTCTGATTCGTCATTCGTTTATGGATTTATGATTTTGGATTACGGCTTTGGTACCATGACCGCAACTACTTAGCTAAAACTGATTCATCACTACTTTATTTTATTGTCTTGTTTGGTTTGAATAGATAAATGGAAAGACCTCTGAGAGTAATGAACACACACACACACACACACACACATGCGCGCGCGCACACGCACACACATACGCGCGCGCGTAAAACAATGTAACTGGGTGAAGTGTGAAGAAATGTAAGTGGTGCTTTGACCATTAAGGAAAGTTTCTTTTACAGCCTTAAGTTAAGCTTAAAGATGCAAATTAAATTTTTTGGTCACTTTTATTTTCATATTAAATTGTTTTGCCAGTTATCAAACACGCAGCATTATGCACATATTAATAAGTTTCATGCCAGAATCGCAAAAATGCATAAACAAAACTGAAAATGTCGATTCATAGCATACATAAATAACCACATAAAACCTAAAAGTACTTGTCTTCACTTATACTTTCGCAGTGTAAATGAAATGTAACTGTTGGCTTTTGTCTCTTCGGAAAGTATACATAACATAACTATTGTATAAGGGTGTGTGTACTCCCTTGCACTTTACTTCGCATTTCTTTAAAAAAAATATAACGCCCGAAATTAACAATTGATCCGGAGCACAGCATTTCCTACAAGAGTACATGTGCATCCAGTGAAGACTCGGATCAGCCTGCACATCCGCGCAGTCTGATCAGTCTTTGCAGGACACTCTGTGGGTAGCAAAGGATCCAAGGCATCTTTAGGCGGACTGCAAAGTCTGATCAGCCTGTTCAATTTCCTAGCTGGACGTCCATGCAATCTTGTAAGAAAATGCTGTGATCCGACTCGATTTCATTTGGCGTATTCCCGTTGACGAACAGTGTGATTCCTAATCTTATCCTGCAACTGATCTAAGTCTGTGAGGTTTGCAAAGAGGGGCGCTAAGTACTTATGCGAGGTTCAACGTATGATTGTTTTGCCCTCTATAAGTGGAAACGTGTCCGGTGTTATAAAAGTTGGCACCAGAAAGGCATTTTCGTAGATTTTTTTTTTGGTTCAGTTTTACGTTCAGTTGATAGGCTTCTGGCTAACTTTGACCCTACTCCCCAACCCTAGGGAATTTTGCAGTCATAGTCTATCTCAAATATAAGTCTTTTCTGCATCGAATAAGAGTTGTTTGCACTTTGTACCAGGTGGCGTAACGTAGTAACAGCATCTTTCACCAGATTGTTTTGCTAAAAGACCATACTAATTATTCAACAAAGCTATTTTCCAACCATTATATAGCATATCTGAATCAAACAATGCACCAAAAGTAAAATGGAGTTACTTTTGGCTTAGCTGAGCAATTTTAGGTAACATACGTTAGGAAAATGGTAACAAATGCTCAATAAAGGAACAGCTTTGCTGCAAAGAGAACACATTGGTTCGCATGTATATCTGACTGTCTAAAATATGCATTTAATCGTATGATTATATAGACCTCTGAGCAAATAATTGTTATATGGTTGGCTTCTTTGAATAATACGTAACAGAAACGGGTTTTATAGGTAGGTCTGTTAAGCTGCCCATATGAAAAAAAGGATCTAGAACTTTTCCAGATTTTTTGCTTGGAAATATCACCAACATGCCAATATTAAATGCTTTAACGCATCAAATAAAATGAATTATCACTGTGTATTTGTTGATGTAACAGGAGATTAAGTTACTCGACTGTAAATGATGTGACGCATTACTTAATTTTTCTAGGACTTCATCATAAAGTACGGATTTCGACAAAACTAATTATCAAATCTGCTTCAAATAATTGACGTGTTTTTAAGTTTCTCACAACATGTTTCTGATCTTGTCAAGCAGACGTTTCAAAATTACTATAGTGGAGCTGACCAGTCCGTATCCCTGATTGTAATAAGTAGCATTTCAGTACTTAGAAATTGTTTATGGAAGTACACTTAGTGTCACGTACGTAACACCTTTTTCACATGAAATTTTGTCTTTAAGTATCTCGTCATAAGGGATGACGGAACTAAACATTTTCGAATTCAGTAATATGCCAATAAAAAATCACTGTAACATATGTCTTATATTTGTAACCTATGCTACATATTGCAAAGATAATGCAGGATGATTTAAATTTGAATGTGTTTAATAGATAATTCATTCCAAGAATGTTTTTAAACATTTTTTTTTATAATTTATAATGTTTTAACGGGTTTATATTTATACATTTAGAAATTATCCATTTCGCGGCTGTTAAGCATATTTGTTTTGATGTTATAATGCATCATTGATACGCTACCGAAACAAATAAATAATATAAATGCTTGAAAGTGTAGCCGAGAACAATAATTTGATTTACAATGACATGCTTTTGCAGATTTTTCTCAAACTTGTACGACTATAACCGTTATAGAAGCCGATCTTTTTTGTTTTGTTACATACGTTAGCTTATATCAGACGTTTTGTAAAATGCGCAAACAATATTTGATTTTTTTGTTGCATTCTGTTTATATTTACAGGTGCAGTCAGAACTAAATGCAAAGCAAAATGGCTGTAATGAATTTATAAGTAATTCTGCAGTAAAAACATCTTCTTCGCTTTGTTGTTTATAACCAGGTATTAACTTGCTTATCAGAATATTACCACTATACTAAAGCCAATAGGATTGTAAAATTTATTTTACTAGAAAGAAATGAAAAATTATATAAACAGCAAATACATTAAATTTAAATGCTGTCTGGGGAAGGTTTTAAATCTGATGATGTCCAGTCAGTTTGCACTTTTTTGAGAAAATCTTTATTTGGTAAAGTCCAATACCTTCTGGGAGACTAAGGTTTGCCATTAAAATATTGCCTGTTTTAGCTTACATTCTAAGCTTTTATAATACATGCATATTTATTACATTTGAGCAAGATAAATGCTTCTTCTTAGGCCATAAACTTTGACTCTTCTTTCACTGACTTAAGTGAAGGTAACGTATACAGACTGAGACACATAGGTCACCAGACATAGGGTGCAAACAACTTTTATATTACACAGCAAACATTGCTTTTAAAATAGGACATGTCTGCAAAATTCACTAGAGTTGGGGAGAGTATCGCTCTCTGGCCAGGAGTCTATGAGAAGTAATTATGTTTCCTTGCTTCGGACTTTTATTTCACCGACGCTATGATGCGAAGAAATTATACAGTTGGTGGCAAAATTTACTATAGGTTCAGATCAACTGAATCGAAAAAAGAAACTTCACGAAAATCGCCGTTCGGGCAAGATCTTTGACAATAACGTTTAACCTATTGACGGCAAAAGTAATGACTAAATGGGACTGGATACGTACATTTCTAGTAGATTTTCTGTCATTTTTATTCAAGAAAGACAACTTTCGTTACTTCCTCTTTACTTCCCTGCATACCATACACCTTCTGAAAAATGTCTGCACTAAAAGGAAATAATTTGCACCCTTTACATTAGGGAAGAAATGGCTTCCTTTAGAGGAGACCCCTTTTCAGAAAAGAAGCAAAATAATTGTGAGAGTTTTCTCCCCAAAAATGTTTATATTCACATTAATTATAAATTGACAGCATCCCATCGAAGAAGAAGTGATCGTGTAGCAGACTTACCGGGAACTGCTATACAAGAAACAAGCCATGATAAAACGTACTGTCGGAAGTCGCAGTTGGTAAGAACATTCAATACTATAGTTGTTTTTCCGATTTTCTTTCTTTTGCATGTTCTTTGTTTCCACAGGTAACCTTTTAAATTTTTATCTTACTTCACTCCAGCTAATGTGCCGTGTGGTGACCGTAAAAACTCTCCCCGTACATCAAAATTGTGCAGATTATATTTTTATTTTCTTTGGAATCATTGAGCTCATGCATCGAATACCGTTTTAGCCGGTGCTAGGGGACCGTATACAGCCTCACAAACTACACTGCTGTAAATGGAGGGACTTAATAAAACCGAGTCTCCGGTGTCCATTCTTTTGTTTCCAAAGCCAACCTTTTCTATTTTTATATTGTTATCTGAGTCTGCTTTGCTTTCAGCAACACTTGGAAAACTGATTTGCTTTTCTTGTCTTTTTATTCAAAATACAAAAACTTCAGATACCATTTTTCTATTCTATAACTATGTGGTCCAGAATTGATCTGTCCTGTGCAGTTTAATAGTAGTCTGATTTCTCTGACATTATTTTAGTTTAGTTTAACACTTTCACCCTGGAGTTTCTGAAGTAGACACTTCCATCTTAGAATGGTTTAGTCCACTGTTACAAATGGAGATGTTAGCCGTAAATCAAAACCAGAATGGCAACCAGTGTGGATCCGGATGAGACGGCTAATTTGAGCCGTCTCATATGGATCTACACTGCTTGCAAAAGAATCTGTCCCAATTTTACAGGATTGAAAAGGTTAACTTACACAAGTATTATCTGTCCGATTTTGTCCCAGTCGAAAACTTCCGCTTCCAAGTCTCCCTAAAAGGCAAATTTAGATAATCTTTTCGTCGTCTGCAGTATGCCAAAGCACTGCAACTGAGGCCTTAGAAACACGAAATATCCTGACATGAGCATTTTAAACCCTTCTACCCTGAGTTTATGAAACGGACTTTTCCATCATTGAAATTGGACATGGCCATTGTTGCAGATATGGGTGACAGCCAGAAATTCTAACAGAATGGCAAACAGTGTAGATCCTGATGAGACGGCTCATCCACACTGTTTGCACAGGTACCTGGTTTTGGTCTGCAGAGCTGAAAGAGTAGCGGTCGGTGTCACATGGTATAGATCGGTGATAGAGCCCAGTACTGGTCTCTATCGCAAAATGGGTCGCGTCAAACGAAACAGTGCCTTCGAACATGCGCAAAATGTGCGGTTGTACATCAGCTTGCATAGTCGCAAAATCTCGTACGGGCATTTGCTCTCCATTGCTCTCTATAGTATCTAATGATTCTTTTGCGGACAGGACAGCGAAGGCCCTCATCTGACTACGCGAATGCGCAGGCTGATATGATTCGCCCGAAGTCACACTTTTGCAAGGCGCGGCTCAAATAGTATCTTACGAATGGCAATTAATGTTACATCTATGATATATCTGGTGTTAGTGCCGTGTGTGAGGCGTAAAACGCCTCCCCGTATATCACTATAGTGTAGTTTATATTTTCGGATCCTTATGATCATTAAGCCTATTCTGGGATTTTTTTTGCAAATTTATATTAGGGTCACCAATGAGGCCTGACTGGCCAAAAGCTAGCTGGTTTGACCCAGAAAATATGGTCACTTTTGTGAATTTCAGTCCTCTGGTGTGTGTGTGTGTGTGTGTGTGTGTCTGTGTGTCTGTGTGTGTTGTTCTTAAAACCATTCATTTTAGAATATATTCTCTAAATAGATTTAACTCTTTCACTGCCACAGGCGATAATAGTAGGATTTTGCAAACAGCATAGATGCAGATGAGACGGCTCATATGAGCCGTCTCATCTGGATCTACGCTGTTTGACATTTGGCAGCGAAAGAGTTAAAAACGGGTCAATGGCAAAAAAAGGTAAGAGAAAAGTCCAGGGACTGCCATAATCTCAAACCGCAGCCCTTCCCAGACACCAAGAGGAAGAGGAAACCGACAAATCCAAACAAGCACAGATCGAAGAAACGTACGAAAAGCACTAAGATTAGCTCCCTCTTCCCCAAGCGAGGTAATCGCAATAAGAAACACCTTCTGTCAGTATTGCATATATCAGTTATGGTAACCAATAACTTTAAGATGTACTATTCCCTTTACAACTAATATTTATGAGAGGGAATAGAATGGCAAGTGTACTGTTTTAAGTAAGAGACGCTTACATCTACAGTAAACAAGGCTCTGGATTGGATTTCAGTGTCTCTGAAAAGCACTTATGTTGAGATTTGAGATTCCTTATTTTTATTTATTTTTATTTTTTTTTTATTTTCAGAGACAATAAGGTTTCGGATTCTTTGTGAATCATCAAATTGGCGGATGAGTCATATGACCCGTCTAGCCTTATTTCATCTACATAATAAACAGAAATATATATCAAAATGCATCTGTTTAGGAATATAAGTGATGGCCAGAAAGTGTCACAATCACGAAGTGCAATCTTCCCGAGGCACTAAAGGAATGAGAGATGAGGAACAAATAAGGACAACACAGACGCATATAAAACCACAGACGCACAAAGGAAGAGAGAACTGCAACAGAGCAACAGCCTTGGAACGGCCAGTAGGAAAACTGCTGGCGGGGCTTAGCTCTTTCACTGCCACAGTCGGTAATAAAAGGCTTTTGCAAACAGCATAAATCCTAATGAGACGGCTCATCATGAGCCTTCTCATTAGGATCTATGCAGTTCGACTTTCAGTTTCTCAACTTTACATATGAACTTCTTTCCAATCGATAGTTTGTTTAAAAACCGAAAAAAAAAAACAAAAAAAAAAAACCAAAAAGCAAAAAAAAAAAAAAAAAAAAAAACAAAAAAAAAAACGACAAATGTAGTTTGAAATTTGCGCCGAAAGAGTTAATTATTGAACTAATTTACTCGAGCGAAACCTCGTCCTGAATTCTGATGCAGCTCCAACAATTATATGTTCGGTCCGCATAGGGGTCCTCTAACTTATCTGTGAAACATCACAGTGAAACACATATAATCAAAAACAGTTTTGATAATATTATTGCTTAAAATCGTACCTTGACATTGAAAACATCAGCAACAAAAAGTTATGCAATTAAACAATTTTTAAACTTCTGACAAATGAAAAAAACGTAATTAACATCTAACCAATTATCGTGACAATAGCATTGTAAAATGCACACATCTTGTCTTTTGTAGGTTACGTCAAGATCGCGTCTCATGTCCAGAAATAGAGATGTTAGCCTGTCATCTGCAAGGGAGGCAGATAATAGAGAGGCAGTGCAAGTAGAGTCTATATACAGACCAGTTGGACCTGAAAATGGATCTGTGGATGCTGCTGCTGCAAATGGAGTTATTGTGTTGGTCGTAATCTCCATAATTTGCTTTAAACGAAACTGATTCTCCTCTTCTTTATATTGTACCTCATTACCGCACATTGCACTTAGGTTTTCAAACTTACTGGAAAACTTGTAGTAAAGTATCTACCTTATAAGGGTTTTAAAGAAAGATCAGCGGAAGGATTCACGAATGCGTATTTAATGATATGTATGCGATCTCCTTCTTTTTGTGCCTTGGGAGGACTGTACGTCGTGATTGTGGCATTTATGGGTATCTTCACTTATATCTTAAATAACTCAATATATTTAGGCTAAATATTCCAATGTATTCGTCCAAAATACCGTTATATTTGCATGTTTGTAGTGACGGTTTCCAATAGCAGGTCGCAAAAGAGCTTTTCGTTGGTTTGTAACGTGTGTACTGTTTGTCGCAGTTGTTTACTCTTCCTATTGGTATCACTGGTCATCACGAAAACATACTTGATCCCCTTAAACCCCACCTTTATATAGTAAAACTGGGGTTTACAGGGGTATACATTATTTTTCTTATTTCTGCTCAAAAATATAGATTGTGGATACTCGTTAGAACCGCCTTGCCAAAGCGGTTCCAACGAGTAACCACAATCTATGTTTTGAGCAGAAATATGAAAAATATCAGAGTTCTTTTTATCAGAAAATTTTCAGTTTTTGGAGGTGAAATTCTCTATATATTTGAATAGGCGTGTTTTCGTAATGTTAGGCTATGTTTTGTGATTGTGGCTCTTTCTGAACATATGCTTTACTACTTTGGAGTCAAAGCTCTGTGTACTTATGCTCTCCCTTTGTCCTTACCTTGGCTGCACTTGGTCGTATTTGCCACTTATTTACAGTAGGCCGATTTGGCAGGATAGACCGCCAACGAGCTATTTTATCTCAATAATAGGATCTAAAATCTACGCAGTGTTTCTCCATGCACAGAAACCCTCTTTTCATCAGCCCAATCAGAAGGACGGTGCACTATATTAACATTATTCCTGCCTGTGTTGCATCTTCGTACCCAGAAAAATTGTCACCGAATGGGGATCGAACCCGGACCCTCTATCACCAGAAGCAAGTGCACAAACCACAGTGATAGCACACTCGCTGTTCTGAAGTTATGGGTAAACTTAGGCTAACATACACAGACAATTCAAGCAAACCAATACCTTCGAGCAGAATGAAAATAGGCAGAATCTCGCAAATTCGTACACTTCTATGCAAATCCACACATTCTCAGGTAAATCCGCAATTTCGTTAGGGTATTTGTCCTCCGTTAATTCGGTATTCAGTGTTAGATTATGTCGTATACAAAGCAACAGATAAGGCACTTTTTCAACCAGCCTAAAAGCTAATATTTTCCTATTCCTCAACAAAATATACATTGTGGGTACTCGTTAGAAGCGTCTAGACAAGAGGCTTTTAATGAGTGCCTACAACATATGTTTTCGTAGAAAAATAAGAAAACTATTATTTGGATAACCCTCTAATCTAGGGCTATGCGGATAGTCAACAATTAGACAGCTGATCTACAATCTGAGTCGGACCTTCGCTGTCAGGTTATGCCTAAACGGCACAGGTTAACCGAAATAGTTGCGAATCTATATAGACAAATCTTATTTCTTAAACAGGTGATGCTGATGATGACGGAGGGCAAGAGTGGCACCGTAGAATATATGGAGTGTTGGCCTTAACCTTTTCGGTTAAGAGGTCAACAGAATTTGTAAATCCTAGGGCTAGACTCAGGTTGACTCCTAGGGATGTTGAACTTTCCAAAAGATATTTCCAAATTAACGGATTTGGATTCTTTTTCATGGACAGTCGTTCCAGCATGTTTTATTTTCATGTTGGTAATCGAAGCCTCGCCAGTATTATAGGGAAACTAAACATCATGAAAACACACCTTAAACATATATGTTTCTCTAGGTTTTGTGGAGATGTTGTAAATTGGTATGAAATTACGCAGCCAGAGGAGTTGGTGATTTCTTTCGGTTTTGAAGTCATAAACGGCGCTGCCAATGGTATACCATCGACTACTATGGTTGCATGACCATATTTTCGTATTGCTAGTAAAATATTTACTGATATTGTAGTTGAACTAAACAACATCAAAACATTTAAACATATATGTTTCTCTGAGTTTTGTGGAGATGTTGTAAATTAATTTGAAATTATTCATCCAGATGATTTGGTGATTTTCTTCCGCTTGGAAACCACAAACGGTGTTCCAGTAGTGTGTCATTGACTACTATGTTTGCATGATTAGTTTTGGAAAGTACGCTAAGAATCTTTGTTTGTAGGTATGAGGGTGAGTCAATAAGTAACCATCCTAACTTATTTCCGGTTGAGATCCACTTCTTTTTTTTTCGATGTAATTGCCCTCTAGTGTGATGCACTTAGACCAACGGTGTTCAAGTGCCATCAGCCCAGAACTGAAAAAGACAGGTCCTTTCCATTGACCCACTCCTCAACTGCTGTCACGACTTCTCCATCAAACCGGAAATGAAGTCCACGGATATCCTGTTTCAAGTTTGGGAATAGGAAGAAGTCGCTAGGAGCTAGGTCAAGCGAATAGACAGGATTTGGTATTAATTCATATCCGTTTCGCTCTACACCATCCATTGCAACTTTGCAAGTGTGGACTCTCGCGTTGTCCTGTTGCAGCAAAACACCTTTAGAGAGTTTACCTCGGCGTTTTTCACGGATGGCGGTTCTCAGCTGGTCCAACAAGTTTGCATAGTACACTCCAGTTATTGTACTTCTCTTGAGTTAAAAATCCAACATAATAACGCCTTTTGCGTTCCAAAATACTGTGGCCATCACCTTCCCAGCAGATGGTTGCGTCTTGAACTTCTTTGGCCTGGGGACCCAGGACCTACCCACTGACGACTCTGAGCTTTATTCTGTGGCTCATAATAATGGACCCAAGTCTCATCTACAGTCACCAGACGCCAAAAAAAAATTATCTTTTGACCTAAAACGCTTCAACAAGGCGCTGCATACTGATGCTCTGGTTGCCATTTGCTCATCGCTAAGGGATTTGGAGACCCAACGGGCTGTTAGCTTGCGCATACCTAAACGATCATGTAAGATTGTTGAAACGCTGCCATGTGAAATACCTAATGCCTGCGCTATTTCTTACACCTGAATTCGCCTATCAGAGTATACCAGATCCCGAACTTTATTACACATTTCTTCGTCGGTGGCATCCAGTGGGTGTCCAGACCTGGCTTCATCTTCTAAAGACGTTCTACCGCGTTTGAATTCCCCTACCCAGAATTTAACCTGAGCATAAGATGATGTAGAAGACCCATAAACATCGGCTAACTTGCCGTGTATTTCCTTGCCTGTTTTACCTTTTAAATACAAGTACCGAATTACAGCACGGTACTCAACTTTAGATGAGAAGCATGCCTTTGCATCACTAGCCATGTTTGACATTCAATATCTTATTAAAGAATGAATCGATACGTGTGCACTTTATACCCATGTATAAAAGAAACAAAGCATGAAAATCGTGACCGTCTCGGTCCATCGAAAATGGGATAGGCTGGTTATTTATTGACACGCCCTGGTAGGTAACTTGGTACGACTTTTACTATAATTTTACTTTTATCCTCATGTGTGTGTAAGTTCAGGATTTTTATGCCCTAAACTTCAAAGAAGTTTGAGAGGCATATTGCTTCTGGTTCGTTTGTCCGTGCGTGCATTACGCTTTTTGATGCATAGCATAACTTCTGCACCCTACATGCAAGGATTTTGAAATTTCATATATGGATTTCTCATGACAAAATAGCTGACACATATTTTTTTTCTTTTTAGGATTATGTCCCTATCCTGAGTTATGGCCCTTTGAAAAAAAAATTGAATGAAATATTGTCAGCAAAATATCTCAAAACCTTTTAAAGCTAGAGCCTTGAAATTTGAGGACTAGATTGATAGCAATAGGTAGAAGACTTAATTAACATTTGAATAAATTCTAAAACATACTTCTCAAGTTATGGCCATTTGTCATTTTGGGGATTTTTACATTGCAGACTTTCTGATGCAGAGCATAAGTTTTGAACTATGCATGTTAGGGTTTTGAAATTTAATTGATGGATTCCTCATGAAAAAAAAAGCTGACATGTATTTTTTTTCTTATCTGGATTTTGCTCTTTTCCTGAGTGATGGTCCTTTGAAAAAATATGGATAAGTCAGCAAAATATCTCAAAAACAATTGAAACTAGAGCCTTGAAATTTCAAATAGAGATTGGAAGCGATAAGTAGATGACCTGATCAACTTTAGACGAAATTCTGAAAAGTACTTCTTGAGTTATGGTCTTTTGTCATATTGGGCATTTTTAATTTGCACACGTTTTGATGCATAACCTAACTTTTGAACTGTGCATGCTAAGGTTTTTTTGAAATTTCATTTTTGGATTACTTATGAAAAAAAAGCTGACATATTTTTTTTATCAGAATAATGCCCCTTTCCTGAATTATGACCCTTTAAAACAATAGGGATGAAATGTTGTCAGCAAATTATCTAAAAAAAACTATTGAAGCTAGAGCCTTGAAATTTGAGGAATCGATTGCTAGCGATGAGCAAATCACCTGATTAACTTTTGATTAAATTTTGAAAAGTACTTCTTGAGTTATGACCCTTTGTCATTTTGGGAATTTTTACATTGCACACTTTGATGAATAGCTTAACTTTTGAACTGTGCATGCTAGGGTTTTGAAATTTCATATATGCATTGCTCATGAAAAAATAGCTGAAACATGATTTTTTTCTTGTCAAGGTTTTGTGCCTTTCCTGAGTTATAGCCCGTAGAAAATATATGGATGAAATCTTGTCAGCACAATATCTAAAAAAACTATTGAAGCTAGAGCCTTGAAACCTAGTAAATAGATTGTTAATTAGAAGTAGATGACCCGATTAGCATTTGAATAAATACTGGAGGATACGTTTTGAGTTATTGCCCGTTGTCAGTTTGGTTTTTGTTTTCTGTCGGAGGCTTCATAGTGAAGTAATACCTCTTTTTAAACTTAGGCCAATGAAAATTTTGTAAGCAAAATGTTTAAGGATCCACTTGAGTTAGGCTAATGAAATTTGCAAGCAGTTTTGAACCAAGGTGTAGATGACCTGATCAAAGTTTAGTCGGAGTTATGTTCCTTTTCATCTTTGGCATTTTGTATCGACAAACATACAGTTGGGGGCATAGTGTTTTACAAACACATTTCTAGTCCTCTCTTCATTCGTGATATTTGACCATTTATTGTAAATGGACTGTTTCTTCATTGTTTAGGGTAAATGATTACATATCCAAGAGACATCACTCTGACAAAAATTAATATTTGCTTCTCTTCTCAAAGAGATCGGTTAAAAAAGGAAAGACTGTACCCCTACGCATTCCCACGGAGCAAATTACATCCTTTTTAAAAGGAAAGAGTTTACTGCAGGTAGCAAGTTATTTCCTTTCAAAATACCCTTTGAGGAGGGATGTAAATGGGAAATCTATTTTATATTGGAATAATACGCCTTATAAAAAATGGATTACATCAGAATAGAGTATTGTGATTTTGAATTGTATCTAATCACCAGATATTGAAAGCGTCGTAGTCGTAATGATAATATTTGTCATCTCTTGTATTGTGTGAAATGAACATTTCAGGGTAAGATATTTTTCAGCTTTCTGTTTAACATTCTGTTTAATCAAATAACACTTTAAATCTGCCAGATCGCGAAAATTCTTGCTGGCCGAGCTTTTCGGTAAATGCAGCGTCACACATGTTTGATTTTCACCAAAAGACAAATAACAATGCTGTATTATGTTCCTTATTCTATATATTGTATTATTTCATCTATTATATATGCACTTATCTATTTTTTTCACTACAGAAAACAATGTTTACAAAAGACCATAAGCTGTAGGGAATATAAACTGTGAGAAAATAAACTTTCCAACTTGAAAGTGCAAATAAACATGGTAGTTTCTTTCAGTATGAGCTGCATTTTAAGCATCCCCCGGGCTTCAGGCTGTGTCATACAGCTCCAAAGGCATATTTTATCAAGCATAACTACTGTCTAGTAGTAGCAGTACCTGTACTTTGTTAGGATGAATGATGCTCAGGTTTTCATTATTTCTAAAAAGGGCAGGCATTAGCTTAGTTTTTTTTGTATTTTTGAATATACTATATCGCTCTTTAAATTAAGCTTAACGTGTACCAGTCACGACAATGTTTTTTCGCCTGCTCTCATTTTTTTTAAAAAGTCGATGCCTGGTAAAATGGGGGTGGCATGGTATTTTGGACTTTTTAAATGTCTTTTGCAAATACCCATTTGTTTCGCTTGGAAATAAGTATACGCTTACCTAACAGATTACGCACATAAAATGCATTTTTGAATACGTTTATGAAATATGTTCGTGTAAGCATTAATCAGTCTACTTTAGAAAGCAAATACGGATAGTACGAAATATGTGACTATTTCAAACTTCAGTTACTCTCTTATATGCAACTTATTTTGACTTTTATGAGATAAATGGTATACGAACTTTCTACGATTAATTGACATAACAGAAAAAAAAGTTAAAAAGACAAACTTGTCTAGACGCAAATATAAACTTGTTGCATCTCTAATGCCAAGATCAACGGCAGTAAGGATATTTTTAAGTATTTTTCTTCGGTTTCCTACAATATGGGCCGGGCCAAGCTAAAAAATGCCTTACGGCATGCGCAAAATGCGCAGATTCAAATTATCTTGCGCATCCGGGCCCTAGCTTTCCTTTCATACATTCAGTAGTATCAAATGATTCTGTTAGCGGACAGAGAAGGCCCTGGTCAGACTGCACATTTGGCAGCGCAGTCTGATCTGGTCATTCGCAGTCCATATTTGCCCGAAGACACGTTTCGCGTGGCACGGTACATATCATCCATTTGTGTAGTTATATTAGGAAATATACAGATCTAAATAGTTCTTGACTTTTAAAACCATAATCGCTTGCATAACCTAATAAAAGTGACAAAATAATTTTAAATTGCAAAAAATAAAATTTGAATTAATTGAAAAAAATTAATTTCATGTACACTTCAGTGGGCTAAAGCGCAACACTATTTACAGAGAAGTATAGTTCTTCTGGCATTAAATCATTCTATAAAATCAGAGTGAAAAATGAATGGCGAATTAAAAAAAGTGGAAAAACTGCATTTCCGTCATAAATCCTTAACAGCAGGCGACCATTGTATTTCATGTTTAAATAATATTAACATTAAAAAATATAGTTCTCGCATTAGAGCTATTGAAATTAGACACAAGCTATCGTTTTAGAAATTATGATAATAGTAGTGGAATTTGGTTACTTTTACTCTTTCGAAAAGTTAGTTCTCAAAAAAACAAGAAAATAGGCAACTGGTTTTGAAACCATGATCCAGTGTAGATATATGTGTATGTACGTGTGCGTGCACGTGCGCGTGGTTTGATCCTTGTAAGGTAAAGCAAAAGGAATAAAATGATATTTTATAAAATTTATTTACTTTAAATAACATTTGCATAATGCATTATCCTATAAATGCCCATCGTCCAAGAAATCGGTCGTAGCCATTTCAGACTGTACTGATTTCCCGCCCCAACTCACTAACTATAAACTAAAGGAGTCGAATTTCAATTTTAGGTATGTCAGGCTATGTAATTTAGATATTCCTAGAGCAAAATGGCTAAACCATTTGCAAACAGTGAAGACCCTGATCAGACCTAATCTGCAATGTGTGCCAATTACCCTTTTCGGGGTCTCCAACATAAGGCTAATCGTAAACTTGATCAGACGTTACTTAACCAGTGGGTTGGGGCTTGACGATATGTCTTTGGCTTGGCCCGCCGTGGTTCAACTATTGGTTTTCATTTATTCTGGTATACAGTAGAATAGCCATGAGTACTCGTTTTTGTTTATCATTGTGATTAATTTGTTGTTGTTTTTTTTTTGTTTTTGCTTTGATGCATTGACTGAGTTGGGAGTTTTTATGCGACCGAATTTTTTATGTATTTCTGTATTAAGAGTAGCATCGGGACCCAGGGTGGTTGGCTAGCTGCAAAGGTGCTTTAAACCCCCGTGGTTTATTTTACTGACCGTTCTAAGGCGGTGGTCCCGGTGTTAGCCTTACTCTTTGTTGTTTTGTGGTTTATTCTATTTCTCCTGAACGTTTATCCATTTCCCTTAAATGGATTATTGCCTAATGCCACATCACGAAAACACACCTATAATTTTTGACCCCCTAAAATTCCACTTTTATATAAGCAGAAATGTGAAAAATATCAGAGTTTTTATCTGATTTTTTTTTTCATTTTTGGAGGTGAAATTTTCTATATGTTTGAAAAGGGTATTTTTGTATTGAAGAATGAGGCAGAAGAGTCCACTGGGCAAAATAGGTCAATAAGAACAGCTAACTTAACAAAGCATACGTAACTAAAGAATTAATGTGTACAGGTCATCCTAATTGGCATGTTGTTTTGACCTTTTCATTTAATATTCATCAAGATACGCCCGCTGTACAATCGAGGCATGACATTCAGAACATTTTGCGTTCCATTTGAGGTAGCTATTCGTTCAGTTTTACAGGTGATACCTGGGCTGCGCTCAGAAATGCAAAGTGATAGCATACATTTTGCCCTGGATGCCTGTACATATTGATGGGAGCCAACAGGAACAGGGATCCAAGACAAACACTCTCGAGTAACGTGCGTTTCTGAACGCAGCCCTTTTTATAGGCAGACCAAATTGACTTGTTGCTTTGACTTTTAATTATATTATCTATAAGTTTGCTTTTATTGTATAAAAGGATATTATCTGTACAGACATGTGAGCGAATAGGTTTCAAACGGAATGCTATATGGCCATAGCGACAGCCATTACTACCCAGGCTTTTCTGCTTGTCAGGCCTCAATTATACGCTGGGCGTATACATATGAATATCAAATGTAAAGGTCAAAGCGGCAAGTCGAGTTGGTCCATTTATATGCGGAATGTATGTATGTAGTGTAATCAAAAGGTCAAAGCATCATGTCAAGTTGGTCGATCTATATGGAGAAAACATACACTTGTATATAGTGTAATCAAAAGTTAAAATCGACATGTTCAGTTGGTCGATCTATATGGAGAAAACATATACTTGGATAGAGTGTAAACAAAAGGTCAAAGCGACATGTCAAGCTGGTCCCTTTATATGGAGGAAACATATATTTGTATGTAGTGTAATCAAGAGGTCAAAGCAACATGTCCAATTAATTGATCTATATGGAGAAAACATATACTTGTATATAGTGAAATCAAAAGGTCAAACGACAAGTCAAGTTGGTCGATCTATATGGAGAAAAAAAAAACTTGTATAAAGTGTAATCAAAAGGTCGAAGCGACATGTCCAGTTGATTGATCTGTATGGAGAAAACATATACTTGTATATGGTGTGATCGAAAGTTCCACGCTCTGAAAAAAGTCACCAAAATCGAGCCGATACATACAAACAGACTACTAGAATATACTAACACCGGACAGATAAACTGGTAATAATTTCTAATAATTGCTTGGTATGCCTTAAACCCTTAAAATCCGTAAGAGGATAGAAAATTTGATTGCATAGAATCTCGATGCTTGGCTTGGACAGGATCTGGCAATTTACCGAAAACGCCAGTAACCTTACATTAATTGCAGATCAACACACCTAGCGGTATAGGGCATAAAACTAAGTGTGTTGAACCCCTATCTTTCTACATTAGTACCATTTAATGTTAGTGCATGTTACATATGCAACAAGTTTTTTCATTGGTCATAACCGCTGCATGTCAAGTAGGTCGATCTATATGCAGAAAACATATACTTGTATATAGTGTAAACAAAAGGTCAAAGCGACATGTCCAGTTGTTCGATCTATATGGAGAAAACATATACTTGTATATAGTATAGTCAGAAGGCCGAAGCGACATGTCAAGTTGGTCAGTCTACATGGAGAAAACATACACTTGTATATAGTGTAATCAAAAGTTAAAATCGACATGTTCAGTTGGTCGATCTATATGGGGAAAACATATACTTGTATATAGTGTAATCAAAAGGTCAAGGCGACATGTCAAATTGATCGATCTATATGGAGAAAACATACACTTGTATATAGTGTGACCAAAAGTTTAAATCGACATTTTCAGTTGGTCGATCTCTATGGAGAAAACATATACTTGGATATAGTGTAAACAAAAGGTCAAAGCGACATGTCAAGTTGGTCCCTTTATACGGAGGAAACATACATTTGTATGTAGTGTAATCAAGAGGTCAAAGCGACATATCCAATTGATTGATCTATATGGAGGAAAAATCAACATATACATACTTGTATATAGTGAAATCAAAGGTCAAAGCGACATGTCAAGTTGGTCGATCTATACGCAGAAAACATATTCTTGCATATAGTGTAAACAAAAGGTTGCAGCGACAAGTCCAGTTGTTCGATCTATATGGAGAAAACATATACTTGTATATAGTGTAATCAAAAGGCCAAAGCGACATGTCAAGTTGGTCAATCTATATGGAGAAAACATACACTTGTATATAGTGTAATCAAAAGTTAAAATCGACATGTTCAGTTGGTCGATCTATATGGAGAAAACATATACTTGGATATAGTGTAAACAAAAGGTTAAAGCGACATGTCAAGTTGGTCCATTTATATGGAGGAATCATATATTTGTATGTTGTGTAATCAAAAGGCCTAAGCAACAGGTCCAATTGATTGATCTATATTGAGAAAACATATACTTGTATATAGTGAAATCAGTAGGTCAAAGCGACATGTCAAGTTGGTGATCTATATGGAGAAAACATATACTTGTATATAGCATATAGTGTAAACAAAAGGTTGAAGCGACATGTCCAGTTGTTCGATCTATATGGAGAAAACATATACTTGTATATAGTGTAATCAAAAGGCCAAAGCGACATGTCCAATTGGTCGATCTGTATGCAGAAAACATATATTTGGATATAGTGTAAACAAAAGGTCAAAGCGACATGTCAAGTTGGTCCCTTTATATGGAGAAAACATATAAATTTTTGAGGTGGAATCAAAAGGTTAAAGCAAGATGTCAAGTTGGTCGATCTATATGGAGAAAACATATACTTCGATATAATGTAAACAAAAAGGTCAAAGCAACATGTCAAGTTGGTCCATTTATATGAAGAAACCATATATTTGTGTGTAGTGTAAACAAAATGTGAAAGCGACGATATATATGCAGAAAGCATGTATTTGTATATAGTTTAATCAAAAGTTCAAATCGACATAGCCAGTTCGTCTATCTATATGGAGGACTCATATACTTGTATATAGTCGGACTCATATACTTGTATATAGTCTACTCAAAAGGTCAAAGCGACATATCAAGTTGGACTATTTATATGGAGAAAACATATACTTGAATATTGTGTAGTCAAAAGGTCAAAGGGACATGTCAGGTTGGTCGATCTTTATGGAGAAAACGTATATTTGTATGTAGTGTAATCAATAGGCCAAAGCGACATGTAAAATTGGTCGATCTATATGGAGAAAACATATACTTGTATTTAGTGTAATCAAAAGGTCAAAGCGACATGTCATGTTTGTCCATTCATACGGAGAAAACATATATTTGTATGAAGTTTAATCAAAAAGTCAAAGCGACATGTCCAGTTGGTTGATCTATATGGAGAAACATATACTTGTATATAGTGTAATCAAAAATTCAAATCGACATGTCCATTTGGTCGATCTATATGCAGAAAACATATACTTATATAAAGTGTAATTAAAAGGTCAAAGCGACATGTCAAGTTGGTCCCTTTATCTGGAGAAAACATATATTTTATGAAGTGGAATCAAAAGGTTAAAGCGAGATTACAAGTTGGTCGATCTATATGGAGAAAACATATACTTGGATATAATGTAAACAAAAGGTCAAAGCGACATGTCAAATTGGTTCATTTATATGAAGAAAACATATGTTTGTATGTAGTGTAATCAAAATGTGAAAACGACATGTCCAGTTGGTCGATCTATATGCAGAAAGCATGTATTTGTGTATAGTTTAATCAAAAGTTCAAATCGACATAGCCAGTTCGTGGATTTATATGCAGGACTCATATACTTGTAAATAGTCTAATCAAAAGGTCAAAGCGACATATCAAGTTTTACTATTTATATGGAGAAAACATATACTTGTATATAGTGCAATCAAAAAGTCAAAGCGACATGTCAAGTTGGTCGATCTATATGGAGAAAACGTATATTTGTATGTAGTGTAATAAATAGGTCAAAACGACATGTAAAATTGGTCGATCTATATGCAGTAAACATATACGTGTATATAGTGTAATCAAAAGGTCAAAGCGACTTGTCAAGTTTGTCCATTTATACGTAGAAAACATATATTTGTATGTAGTGTAATCAAAAAGTCAAAGCGACATGTCCAGTTGGTTGATCTATATGGAGAAACATATACTTGTATATAGTGTAATCAAAAGTTCAAATCGACATGTCCATTTGGTCGACCTATATGCAGAAACATATACTTGTATATAGTGTAATCAAAAGGTCAAAGCGACACGTCAAGTTGGTCGGTCTATATGGAAAAACATATACTTGGATATAGTGTAAACAAAAGTTCAATGCGACATTTTCAGTTAGTACCTTTATACGGAGAAAACATATGTTTGTATGTAGTGTAATCAATTAGTCAAAGCGACATGTCCAGTTGGTTGCTCTATATGGAGAAACATATACTTGTATATAGTGTAATCAAAAGTTCAAATCGACATGTCCATTTGGTCGATCTATATGCAGAAACATATACTTGTATATAGTGTAATTAAAAGGTCAAAGCGACACGTCAAGTTGGTCGATCTATATGGAGAAAACATATACTTGGATATAGTGTAAACAAAATGTCAAAGCGACATGTCAAGTTGGTCCATTTATATGCAAAATAACGTATATTTGTATGTAGTGTAATCAAAAGGTTAAAGCGACATCTCAAATTGGACGATCTATATGCAGAAAACATATACTTGGATATGAATTAATCAAAAGGTCAAAGCGACATGTCAACTTGGTCAGTCTTTTTGTAGAAAACATATACGTGTATGTATTGTAATCAAAAGGCCAAAGCGATATGTCAAAGTGGTCGATTTATATGCAGAAATCTTTTACTTGTAATAATTTATATTGTAATCCAAGCGACAGGTCAATTTGACCGGCTTATATATAACTGTTTACAATTCAATGAAGGTTTACTGACCATTCCCATATTTTACACAGAATATCGCTATTCCACGTGTGACATAAGGATCAGTAAACAATCATCTGTTTATACAGGCCGACCAAACTGACCTGTCGCTTTGGCCTAATTATACTAATTAAAAGTATACAGTAAAACACTGCTATTTAGACCGCTCGAAATTAATACCCACTACAGTATTAAGCTTTTGTCAATCCTAAATGTTTCTTTCTTATTACGGTAAATGGCATATGCAAACAGTATAGATCCAGATCAGACTGCTCATTCACCAGCTTTTGTGAGTCCCAGATTAGGCTGTTCCTTCAGGTGCAGTCTGATCAAGATCTAACCTGTTTGCCATCCCACTAAGTAATTTAAGAAACAAAACCAAAGTGTAGGCCAAAAAGTATGGAATGAAGTGTTTAAAATTTTAGAACTTTTACCACCTTCTATATTCAATATTCAGACCAACCCACTAATTAGACCACTTTTAGAGAGTCCAATAAGTGGTCTTAATAGCGGAATTTTACTATATATTAACTGCGTAAACAAGTATTACCTGCAAAAGTGAGCGAATATATGCCTCTCGTGGAACGCAAAACTTTCTGACAGTCATGCCTAAATTGATCAGTGGCCATATGCTTATGAATCTCAATTATTGCATAAAAAGCAGTGTCGCACGTTATTAACAGCCGTGTATTAACCGGTGAAAAGTATTAACGAGGCAATTCACGCGCTGTTAATGCACGGCTACGCAACTTTCAATATGCTCGTACCAGGGCCACAGATTTGCTGCCATTACGAGATGTGTACTGTCCGCCCTAGAACGAGCATAGTCAGTGGAAATTACGTTCGCGAGACATCGGTGAAAAGGCGAAACAAAATAGTACAAGAAATAACGCGCAATGTAGCAAATGTCTTCAGTTTTTATGCAATAATAGCGATCAAACATGGTTTTCAATGCATTAACATTCGCCAGGTCCCTTGGGAGGTATTGAAATTGCTGAAGAAACAAAAACAACTGAGCCATGGGAAAATATCATTTGTGAGGTCATGCGGACAGCGCAGGCCTGCGCAGTCTAATCAGAGTCTTCGCTGTTTGCTTACAGAATCATTTATTACAGTTACATGTATGTCGAATATATATGAGTTTAGAAAATGCACCTATCAGACTGTGTGCCTTAACTAGCTACTTTGGATCTTTACCGTTCGTATAATAAAAGTAAACAAAAAGATTACATAGCTACAGATAAGAGGGGGTATCCACATAATATTTTTTTCATTTCTCGACGAAAACATATGTTGTGGTACTCATTAGAAGCGCTTCTAATGAGTACCCACAACATATGTTTTTGTGGAGAAATAAGAAAGATATAAGCATTTTTCGGATGAAAAAAGCGCCTTATCTGTTGCTATGAGATAACCCCTAAGATGACTTTTCTCGCGACGAGGCTCATTTATATACAATTGCGAGAAAAAGAGCCCTAACTCAAAGGCCTGCAACGAAGCCCTGATCAAGGTAAGATTAAGGACTAATCTACCAGTTACTGAATCAACGGCTATTGCTGACTATTTCGACGGACGGATACAATCTTATTATCATATGGCAACAGGACTCCATCGTTCAGTTAACCATTAAAGCAATAATCATAACTGCAGTAGAGGACATTCTGTTTGTTTTTCATATTTTTACAGAAAATCAGATTCTTCATTTCATGTGAAACACCTGCTAAGCAGACGATTTACATGGAACACCAACTCTTATTTTCTCTCAAAAATACGACAATATATAAAAATGTCATCTGCTGCAGTTTTGAGGAGTGCTTTAAGGGATAAGTATCAACTGTATTTATGTATGAATATAATACGTAGTAAAAGTTAATGGTGGAAAAAGAACAATGTCCAACTATACAAACAATACACTATGCATAAGATTTGGACAAATAAAGATTGGGATCATATTTTTTTTTTCTGAAAGCATTCCGAGCGCAGCCTACAGTAACAGACAAATGATCGTTTCTGTCGGTATGGATATTCACTTTGTAGTGTTTCCTTGCCTTCAATTTGAATACAACATCTTTGAAACAACAGATATAGGACGCAGAGATGATAGCTGTTAAAAATAAAATTCCTTTAGGTAATTTCATTGGAACGCTATATATTCTAAAAGGAATGACCCTTGAGAGCAATGAACACTAGCACACACTAAAACAGCTTGGTCAGACTAGCTAGATTCGGCCAGTTAAGCATCGGGAATCCTCATGTAAATTTTCAAAAATCCCGAAATTGGCTCATTGATTACAAACGGCATGAAAATAAAACATATAATTCTGAAAGAAGGGATCCTTCTACAGTTAAAGCCCATCAAATGAATGAAAACAACCACCTCAGTTTTGTTGTAATCTGTAAATGAGCAGTAATGTAAAGCGCAGCACTGGTCAAGCCTGCTTGCCATGGACTCTGTGAGATATTCTATTTTAAAATAAATTCAGCTGAGAATAGTGATTGAAAATTAAACTGAAGTTCGTTTCACAGTAGTCACACAACACTTAACACCGGCTGTAGTAAAATCAATTTAATTTTAAACAACAGTAAAGAAGAATGTCCAGGAAGTGCAACAGTCACAGAACAAAGCCTACCAATGACACGAAAAGAAAGAGTTAACAAACTAAGAAAGATAGCACATACGTCACAAACCAAAGATAGCAAAGCAACTAATTCCCTCTTCGCCAACAAGATGGTTGAAAACAGAAATCCTTTGGATGCTGAACCACATCAAATAAACGAAATTATAATACTGAATAACTATTATAGGATAACAACATCTCAATATATACACAATAACCATATGTAAACAATAACTACTCAATTTAGATAGGGATAATATCATCACGAAAACATGCCTTTATAATACTGACCCCCTTGAACCCCACTTTTATAGTGAAATTTGGGTTTATCGGGTTAGGCATTATTTTTCTTATTTCTGCTCAAAAACATTGATTGTAGGTATTCGTTAGAACCGCCTTGCCAAGGCGGTTCTAACGAGTACCCACAATCTATGTTTTGAGCAGAAATTTGAAAAATTTCATTTTTTTTTAATCTGAAAACTTTCGGTTTTTGGAGATGGTATTATATATTTAAATAGGCGTGTTTTCATGTTTTGCCATTTTATTCCTAGATTATTCTAAAATATCAGACAAATTACTCATGGTGTTGTAGTTTCTGTTTTTTATGCTTGTTCATTTTGCAGTTATTCAAAATATGAAATTTGAACACATCGTCTTTGCAGTTACATATACAGGGCCCAAAGATGATAGTAGTTTGAAATTTAATTATCGTACGTTATTTTGAACACAATTAAGTTCTGAAAGAAGGGATCCTTTTGAAGTTAAAAATAACCAAATAAATGAAAACAGCAGACTCAAAACTGAGTCTGCTCATGAAAGTCAGAAGGATTGCCTTTGGAAACAAAATCACGAAAATCGGAGACTCGGTTTGATTGAGTCTCTTAATATGCAACACTGTAGTTTGCGAGGCTGCATAAGCTCCCTAGCGCCAGCTTAAGCGGTATTCGATTTTCAAAATAACCAGGATGAGATCAATGATCCCCAAGGAAATAAAATATAACCTGCACTATGATGATGTACGGGGAGACTTTTTACGGCCACCACATGGCACAACACCAGCTACAGAAGAGTATAATAAAAGTAAAAAAGGATTGCCTTTGGATAACGCACAAAATTATATTCTCAAATAAATCCAAATCAGCAAATTAGCTCTTTGATCCAAAATGACTAGAAAATATAAATTACACTTGAAGTACAGGTAGACAGTTTACAGGGTACCGCACAATACCAGACAAATAATTTCTAAAAATAAAGATAACAACAAAAACACAACAATCTTTTGCCAACAAAATCACATAAAATAAACAAACATATAGTTCTGAAACAACTATAGGATGAGAACGATACCTCGACATACAAACTATAATAGGCTATGTTTTAATACACTAGTCATACTATTCTCGGAGCATCTTAAATTATCAGAAAAATAAGGTGTTGTTTTTATTGGTGTTACGCTTATTCATTTTGCAATGTTTCAATGCCTGAAAGTAAAACACATCGCCTTTGAAACTTCAGATACAGGGCACTGAAATGATAGCGGTTAAATATACCCATTGGTAATTGTATTTGGACACAAGTCTTACTTGACCAAAGATTGTTTGAAAACTTTCTTTATTTGGCCGTCGAACAAACTGGCTAAACTTTGTTTAAGCTGTAAAGCGTCCCGTGTATTCCTGAGATCTGCGAACATCAGCTTGACATTATACAGGGCGTCATATCACGTTACTATGGTAATAAACTGTATGTATATGCATGGGAGCACACAGATAAACCTACTAAATGTGTTTGTAGCACACTATGCCCCAGCGCTATAATTGCCACTGGAAAGAAAAACGAGAGAAATATCGCTTTTTCAGGTAAAATAATCAGGTAAAATAATGTTGTAAAGACTAAACCGAAAAGAAAGCAATAATTCAGTGAAACATTTATAGAATTTGCTAATCTGATAATTTCAGGTAATATACAACATAAACAATGAACCCAATATAAACGTCACAGGTCTATTTCTTTCCAATCGTACTATTTTGTAAAACAGGAGCATATGTTCTATAGAACTATAAGTGAAGATTGTTTGTGTTGAGGTTTTACGGCCCAGTCAACCCTATGGGGTCATGTCGAGCGCGGTCAGTTTACCCAACCACACATTTACTGGGCAGGCTTAGTCCTCTAAGCGGTTAACCAGTATTGTGCACATTCTTTCGCTAGAAACTGACAACTGCCCTTCTTGAATCAGCGGAAGTAGTTGTGGTCATGGTACCAAAGCCGTAATTCAAAATCATAAATCCATAAACGAATGACGAATCAGAATGTTCAGACCAACAGACATGGACCCCAGAACAAAGGGTGTATGACAAAAGGAGAGAATGAACAAAGGATGAACAAAGGGAGAGAATGACAGTAGAAAATATTTCATGATCAATCTCCACGAAAGAATGTTGCCGACCTCGGCGGGGGTTGAACCCGCGACCTCCTGGTCTCCAGTCGGACGGTGCATCTAACTGAGCCACCGAGGCCGGCTATAAGTGAAGATACCCAGGAAATACCACAATCACGAAGCCTTCCGGAGGCACCGAAAGGAAGGAGAGGTGGGGAACAAATAATGACAAAACGAACGCCACATATGAAACCACAGACGTACAAGCAAAGAAGAACTGCAGCAGAGGAACCGCCTTGGAGTGGTCAGTAGAAAAAACACTACAATAGACTCTCTTTGTCTCGAAGTCCAATGAACTTTCTGAAGTATTTCTAGATATCCGTACCTCGACATATCAGATTTGCAGAATTGAAGAAAAATTAATTCGAACAACCAAAATGAATATGTAATTTGACTCGTGAAGTTAGAGATATATTAAAAATATTGCGGAAAAGAGGAGAAATTGAGCAATCTCTCCTCTTTCCCACAATATTTTGTTACCTGTTGTTAGATTTCCATGATGAAGCAGGGATCAGATTTTCACTTCGAGATAAACGGTTATTCGAGATAAGCGAGGTCGGGATAACGAGGGTCAACTGTATAAGTCATATTGCAATAAAAAAAAATGGACGTGCTGATTTTTCTATCGGACTGGGCCAAAGTAGTTCTAGAGGAGAGGGGATTGACATTATATACGTTTCTTTACTTTATCATTTAATATTGTAACCATACAGGTTAGGTCTCTGACTCTGGACGGATATCTAACATACTATTCTCTTACGCCCATCTCAGCTACACACGTATAATTAAGTAAACAGATAGTTCTAAAAATGTCAAGTATTTAATAGCCATTTTACTACTGTTTAAAGCAGTCCCAGAACTGAAAACTGGTTCATCGTTGGTGGCGCCGTGGCAAAGTGACTGCTATCAGCTTCAGAAACATTCTAAAATATAAGAATGAAAGTACTATTACACAAGCAGAACAATTAAAGGAAATCTAAACAATAAATTGAAAATGTCCAAGCACAATCACAGAAAACTCTACAATAACAGAGATGGCACACGCACAGTCACTGCATTCTCTGTTTGCTTTTGGATCCTACAGAGCCAAAGTATATCAAGAAAAACAGTTGAAGGATATAAGGATTCTACTGTATTTATGTTAATAAATAAAATATTAACCAGTTTTAATATGCATGTATCTAAAATGCTGTGTATGTGTAATTCCGGCAAATGATAAATTAAATTCACGCTTCGATGGTTACAGTATAGTACCTCTCGAAATGTCTTGATCCTCTACAACAAAAGTTAACAAACAATTAAAAGCATGTTAAAATGCACTACTTTCATTGCTTTTATGCATGAAACACAGGTTGTATCAACATTAAAAGGTCTGTCACTATATTCTGATACCCACTTTTCTGCTAACTGTAAAGGATTAGCTGCAAAACATACCGGGTAGTGAGTAGGGATAGTCCTCTGTGTACACATCTGCAACATTGATTGGTAGATTTATTGTGCTACTGCCAGTTTGAATATATGTGTGCTGAACTATGATAAAGTTTCCGGCTTTTAAAATCAGTAGTAACAACAACTGCACGATTGGTACAATTGGTTTCATCCGTTTAACTGATTTAATCCCTGTTTTTTACTTGTTAAACTGCAATAGATGTGGATCAAAGTCGTGACCCACAAATAGAATATTATATAACCATGGTCATTCTGTCTGCGGTTCCACCTGGAGACTAAATGGGAGATAAATCTTACATGAAACCATTGTTTAAGAATGATTGCAGTGTTCAAAGTATTTGTATTCGAAGTACGACGAATCTGCAAACCTGTGTTTGGGAGTTTGAGATTTGCAGTTGGGAAAGACATAGTACTTGTTGAAATGAGGCAGATGACAGCCCGAGTGCCACAGAACATGATTTCTTTGCTAGCGAATCTCAAATAATGTGATCAAATTTCTCTCACTATGTTGCACATTGCTGAATGCAAATCAATACACTCCTATTGAACTGTCTTAGGTGGAGATGGTCATCGAACCATATCCTATAACATTCGTTCAGTGCAATTTAGCTATCAAAGAATTAGTATGCGCGGCACAATACATACCAATTTAGATATTGTTGTCAATACTGCTTAAACCGCTGCAAATTTTACCACAGGTCGACAGTTACGTCCCCAAAACGTTCGTAACACTACAATTGTATCAACCAAGTTTGCAAACAGTGTACACAGAGCACCACTTCTACGCACTAACCCGGATGGTCCGTAGCCAACCCGTTTCTAAAGCAAAACAATGGGCGTCAAAATATTGTAACAGACCTTAAAATGATTCTGCATCAAGTCTTTGAGGCATGCAATCTTGAAAAGCACTTTTTAAATCAATTTTAATTGTTTGTACATTTCTTGTAGCTGGTCAAAGCATTTG
The DNA here is from genome assembly GCA_964016985.1 of Anodontia alba. Lineage (NCBI taxonomy): Eukaryota > Metazoa > Mollusca > Bivalvia > Lucinida > Lucinidae > Anodontia > Anodontia alba. Next base: position 63,618,575 of record OZ024829.1, read on the forward strand.
ATGACGCACTGTAGTGTAACCAGTGGAGTATGAATTTAATTTAACATTTGCTACTGTTACACATACCCAGTACCATTAAATTAATGCATATTTTTATTGGCGTATATTTTCATTTATCACATGACCGTCAAGTTATTCAGTGAAATAACCTATGTCATAAAAATCAAATAACCACAGGTGCAATAACACATGCAAGGCTTCCCATTGGTTAGCCTAATTACTCTCATTAATATTCGCATTACTTATTGATAGCAACCAAGATGGTGTCTGCGTTCGCCGATACAACTCACTTTTGAAATAGATCTTGCCTTCAATTTTGAGATGAACGATAAATGTCAGACCGATGGAAGGGGAAGACACAACACAATCACAATGTGAATAACACGGCCACAAGAAATATTCATGGTGGTTAAAATTCGATGTTTTTCGGCAACATATTTGGAGGCACTTTCAACATCGATGTCGTCAAAAAGTCAATGAAAAAATGTCCACCTCCTCCAAAAAAGCCTTGGAGGATAACATGACTTCGACAGTCAATAAATGTGTCAAGTTAAATCCAAACTACAGTAAAAATGCTTTATATTCTTGAAATATGTCATTTACTTGGGTGTATCAACCACTATATAAACCGTATTGATCAAGGTCAATGACCTTTAAATACGACAGCTCTGGGGATTTCCCTACTGATTCTCAGTGACATATTGACTCGCTGAATGACGTTGAAGATAATATTTATTTTTGAATTCATTTATTCAAATGAAATATTTATTAGCCCAAATAAAAAAATCATCATTAATTCCTACCGTTTAATGAAATAATAAATAGCATATTTATCTTGTTTCTAGCTATTTTCAGTAGTTATCAAATAATATACGAACTATTTTTTGTGTAGTCCTATTGAATCTTTGGTAGTGAGTTGTTCCTTTTAGCTATGGAAAGTCGTTATAATATATTTTGAGCATTTTGTCATCGAAAGGGTCATGTGATTAACAGAATCTTACATTCGTGGTCCTTTAATATGAAATGTAAGATCCTCTATGAATACTATTATGATAGAATATCAAAGGCTCCATATTCCTAAAAAAAACAGCCATTTTTTTTATCCAATAAGGGTAAATAAATTGACATATGGTATTAATGCGATATAAAAGGTGATATCTGACAGCCTGAAAATTTCAATTAGTCTCTAGTTTTTGAACTGGACAAAAATGACTTGATTTTTTATCGTATCTGTGAATTAATGTTGGCAACATTAATTCAGAGATACGATAAAACAATCATTTTGTTTCAAGAACGAGAGACTAGCTGAAATTTTACAGGCTGTCAGGTGCCACACTTAAGATTGTATTAATACCATCTATGAATTTATTTAACCTTTCTTGGATAATTAAAGTCTATTTTCAGGAATTGTTTTTCGACAATCAAATTACTGGAGCTTATTACATTTTTTTAAATAATAAAATGTATAAATAACTACTACAAACACGAATTTGAGCCGATCAAGCAATTTTACAAGAGAACAAGTGCGCCCAGCTACGACTCAGATCAGCCTGCGCATTTTGCTGTCCACCTGAAGATGCTTTGAATTTATGGCTACCTACAACGGAGTGCGAAGCAATCTTGTAGGAAATGCTGTGCCCTATGTTGTAGGAAATGCTGTGCCCTGGCTCATTTGTTGTGATTAATTTTCTGTAGTACACATATACTTACAATATTTGTTTTATTCCTATGATTAAACTAATGGCTCTGGGTATAAATGGCTCCTTCTTTGGCTAGACCCCACCGCCCCCCCCCCCCCCCCCCGCACCTCTCATGATCATCCCTAATAAACAGTCCTGATAACCGAGCGAACATCAAAGGCTTATCTTATCTTAGTGAATATGTGGTCATTATGAGGATGTTAAGTCTCTTTAGGTGGGGTCCTATAAGGGGTAATTCATAAAATTGAGGTATTCAATATGTTACTTTAGAACCAAATAAATTCATTTGAAAATTTTGCATTTAATTTGTTGATTTGTATTGTATCACTTTATTTATTTATTTTTTGATAGATCATTAATATTAAAGTGTTTTTTTTTTCTTGCAACCAACAAATGTCTGTGCAAGAAAAAGTGCTACAAAACTGTGCTTTTCCAGAACAATGGATTTATTTATTTCACTCTTTTCAGTGATAATCTTTTAACGAAGCTACTAAAATAGTGCTACTGGAAATTTATGCAAATAAGAAACAGATAAAGAGGGCCATTACGAAAACGCGTCTATCAAATGTATAGAAAATTTCACCTCCAAAAACTGAAAATTTTCAGATAAAATAAACTCTGATATTTTTCATGTTTCTGCTCAAAACATAGATTGTTGGTACTCGTTAGAACCGCCTCGGCGAGGCGGTTCTAACGAGTACCCACAATCTATGTTTTGAGCAGAAATAATAAAAATAACTGGTACCCCTGCAAACCCAAGTTTTACTATATAAAAGTGGGGTTTAAGGGGGTCAAAATTATATAGGCATGTTTTCGTGATGATTTGACGATATAGAGGCATAAGAAGCTGTATTTCTCCGTAAAACATGTTGTGGGTATCCATTATTCCTGCCTTGAAGAGGCGATGCTGATGAAAAATATCTAGCCATATTTTATTGAATAAAAAGTTAAAAAAAAAACAACAAAAAAACATTAAATTATCACCAAATTACCCACCTTCCCTGTTTCTCTGTCCTCTTCATAAACTTTGCTGATATCAAATCTAATCTCCCCTTATCAGGCCCCTACCTATAAGGGTGGCTAAAGTCACCAAGGATTTCTTATCTTTATCTGCTAGGGTGTTATGCAATGCAAAATGTGTCTTTAACGTATATCTGGTTGAGTTCATATAAGTGCAAGTCTGAATATACATTCGAATAACTCAATATTCTTCTGATTACCTTTTGTATAATGTGTTATTCACAATAAGTGAGATCTACTGCATGTACATACTTGAACAACAGGACCCAATTGTTCAAAACTAACGATGTCGTTAGTTATGTTATCGTTAAAATTTTTATCATTACATATGGCATATTTGCTAATATTTTTGCTGAAAAATGTGAGTAGCTTTTGAATTTGCAAAATTTGTGAATTAAATATTGTACTTACTAGAACAGTTAACATTTTGACTACTAACGAGCTCGTTAAACCAACGATGCTTTGAACAACTGGGCCCAGATGCCTAAATAAGTTGGCTTATCAGTAGATTTTTATCAAAGACACTAGTACCCAATGTTATTCTTCTGTCGGCACGTGTTTGGAAGTATTTCTCTATTTTTCCTTGAAAGTAATGTTTGACAAAAGAACGATTAGTCAATTGACTACCCAATATCAACGTACTCCGATATCTGAAACGGAAATAAAATAATATCAGTCATTAATTTCATTCAGAGAGCTAAAGTTAAACGATCTAAAGTTTAGAAAAAATTCAGCAGATACCCAGATAGCATGACAACGTTGGCCCAACGTTGAAATATGATTAAAATATGGTCGGACAGTTGGCTAACCGTTGGTATCAGATGTACAACATTGTGCCAACGTTGGGCCAACGTCATACAAATTTGATAAATTTTAGAGAAAAATATGTTTTATTGGGCCAAAATACTACTAACCAAAATACTACCTTGGCCCAACGTTGCCTTGTTATCTGGGTAACATTTTGAAATATTTTCCAGAAAATGGCGTTTGACATTTTACACACATTCGTTCAAACTGTCTTATGAAGAGAAAATTTGCCTGAAATATAAAACCCCCTTTCTTGGAAAAACGAATTGTTAATATTGTATAATGCCAAAATTGCTCAGTGTGGTACCACTCAATCTAGACATCCCAATATCATGCAATAAAAATATTCAATATGACTCTGGGCCGTTTACCATACCTTTTCGGTTGCGAGATCGTCTAGTAGTTCCAAAACAGCGTCACATTCCATTTGTTTTACACGTGCATATAATGACGTCACTGTGTGGTCGCACGTGTACGATGCGCATGCTGAACTTTTAGAACACTCTTCGTACTGAAATATAAACAAACGACTCTTTGCAAAGGTAGCAAACACTCTTCTGTGAGCAATATTTCAGTTTGCATTTGATACAGAAACAAATATAACCCGTCGTGATAAGCATATGCACCTACAGACTTAACTCAGAGCATGCATATATTTGAAGGGGACTGAATACACCTGGATTTTATTCCGCCACTGACATAGCTGTTTTCAGCACGTTCAATGGCTCCGGCCACACTTGTCCCAAAGGATCAACAAAATAATCTATACTGTTGTGTACAATTTACGCGATAGCATCAGCTGTATACACTATGAATGTATACGATGACACCAGGTGTACTATCTATACTAAGGTGTACAATCTACACTGTGGCTACAATGTACGCGATGGCACCAGCTGTATAAGCTTTTCTAAGAATGTATACGATGGCACAAGGTTTAAAATCTACATTATAGTGTACACTGTGCGCGATGGCACCAATTGTATTATATACACTATGGTGTACAATGTACGCGATGGCATCAGCTGTACAATCTACACTATGGTTTACAAAGTACGCGATGGCGCCAGTAGTAAAATCTTCACTTTGGTGTACAGTGTGCGCGATGGCACTAGGTGTATAATCTACACTATTGCTTATCATGTATGCGCTGATACCACTGTATAATTTATAATATGGGGTAAAGTGTACACAGTGGCATCAGGTGTATAATCTACACTATGGTGTACTATGTACGCGATGGCACCAGCTGTATAATCAACACAACGGTGTACAACGTACGCAATGGTATGAGCTTATAATCTACATTATGATGTACAATATACGCGATTGCGCCAGCTGTAAATCTATACTGTGGCGTACTGTGTATACGATGGCACTAGTTGTATAGTCTACACTATGGTATATAATGTACGCGATAGCACCAGCTGTATAATCTACACTATGGCGTACAGTGTACACGATGACATTAGCTGTATAATTTACACTATGGTGTACAATGTACGCGATGGTACCAGCTTGTAAAAACCAACCCTATAGTGTACAATGTACACGATGGCAGCAGCTGTATAATTTACACTATTGGGTACAATGTACGCAATGGCACCAGCGGTATTATCTACAATACGGTGTACAATGTACGTGATGACAGCAGCCGTATCATCTACACTATGGTGTACAATGTACGCGATGACATCAGCTGTATCATCTACACTATGGTGTACAGTGTATCACTGATAATCTGTACGCAATGGCACCAGCTGTATGATCTACCTTCGGTGTACAGTGTACGTGACGGCACTAGCTGTATGATCTACATCTCAGTGTACAATATACGTGATAACACCAGCTGTATGGTCTACACTTCGGTTCACAATGTACGCAATGGCACCAGCTGTATGATCTACATTTTGGTGTACAACGTACGTAATTGCACCAGCTGTATGATCTACACTTCGGTGTACAATGTACGCAATGACACCAGCTGCATGATCTACATTTAGGTGTACAATGTACGTGATTGCACCAGCTGTATGATCTACACTTCAGAGTACAATGTACTTGATGGCACTACCTGTATGATCTACACTTCGGTGTACAATGTACGTGATGGCACCAGCCAAAGAACAATCAGATTTGTTCTGTACAAACAAGATACGTTGACTGAAAAGAACACACTTATCTTGCGGTTCCTTTCCGTCTGTTCGTTCTGTTTATCAAGAAGCGTTGTTTAATGTTATTACTATATGAGCCGCAACATGAGAGAACGTACCTTCTGACATGTTCACCCGTCAAAGACTCAACTCAGCCTGTGCATCCGTGCAGTCTGATCAGGGTCTTCAGTGTCCGCTTGAAGAAACTTTGCATCCTTGTCTATTCAGTGTAGAGTTCGATCAGACTGCGTTAATGTACAGGCTGAACTGAATTTTTCAATGGGCGCACAGATCTGAAGGTAGGTTTTCTGGCGGCTCATAAATGTCAGCAGATTCTCTGCTTCTTGCCATTCCGTATCTCAGGAGGAATATGTTTGTGGTGTTTCCTGGGTATCTTCAGTTCTATTTTTGACGAGTGCAGGGAGCTCGGATGTATTCTTAGACATTGCAGTAAAATTAACTAATTTTATATTCAAATAAAGTCTAAGATCTGTGCTGGTGAGACGAAGAGAGAGAGAGAGAGAGAGAGAGAGAGAGAAAGAGAGATGGCGAGATGAAGAGAGAGAGATTTGTAGTTACCTGTTTATAAATGTCTGTTCTCATTCCACTTCTGATAAGGTACACTGCTATATTTTGTTTGCCCATATCTACACAATGGAAGAGTACATCTGTGTAACGATTTATGTCCCCGTTTTCTTTCAGTCCTTCAATAAGTTGTTTCACATGATTCAGATCTCCCTTCTGTAAAGATGTTCAGGGTATAGTATATAAAACGATAACTCAACATTTGAAAAAAAATATTATGAAGCGACACTATCTGTAGTCAGGTAGGAAAGTATGTCCGCGAGCTCTAAACTTTTTCTGAATTTTCCATTTATGAGGCAGACTTCTTGTTTAGCCATTATTTTTCTTTGATGTCCTAAAAGGAGTATCACAGTTTCATCATGAACAGTTTATTATACAGCTCTGCAATCAGGTTTATCGTGGGATCGCGAAGTATTTTGCTATCCATTTCAAGGCGCATATTCTGATACAGATCCACGTTATTGTAAAGTAAATAAGAGAATTCAGGAACTGATATAATCAGAGTCACATCAAGCCCCCAACACCAAAGGGAAAGACAGACAAATACAATAAAGCAACCACAAAGTGAACAGACGGCAAGCAGAGTAGGCAACTATTTCCCAAAAAGGTGGGCACTCTGTTACCCAAATTTAAATGAATATATAATCAACTTACATAATTATTAAAAGAAAAACATTAGAAAGTGAAACACTACATAACAATTAACAAAAAGGACCGCAATGAAAGTACCGCCTTGGAACGGTCAGTAATGAATTACTGAGGGGCTTAATCTAGCTCATATATGAATCATTACGGGCAAATGATATATCACAGATAAAGTCTATAATGAAGCAAAGATAAGGACTCAACAGAAACAACGTGTTGCGATATTTGGAGATCCCTGGGTTGTCATATAACACCACTGGAATACTGGAGCAAAAGAAAACCTCCAGTTAAACCCCGGTGAGCCGAGAAACAGACATAAAAAGTTCCGGCCCAGACCATCTAATAAATAGTTTTAAGTCGTCATAGAGTCTGAACTACGAACCCAACCCCCACCCGCACCCCCACCCCCACCCCCATCCACCGGCGTGCAATAAAAGAGACTAGCAAAGTGGTCAACCGTGATTGGATCAACCGCTAAGCAAGCAGACTGTTTTATGAAATCAATGTTATACTCCTTTCGTTTATAACATGACAATTTTACTAAAATGATCAGAAAATTCAGGTTTTCCTACAATTCTTATAAACTTATACACTAAGTCGCCATAAAATTCAGTTCCGTTAGGCCTTGTAGCAGAAGTGTTTTAGTCCGGTATTGTATTTAGAGATTCGTAGTGACGACGATAAAAGAAAAAGAAAAAGCTTTACTAAGTTTAGAATATTGATACCCCTTTTGAAGAAGTTTGGCAGTCAAAGTTTTGTTACGAACATCGAAGTCAGCGAAATGACTAGATACTTTAGCAAACCGAATAAGTTGTGAAATGTAAACACCATAAGTAGGGGCACGAGGAACGTCGCCATCCAAAAACGGGAAATTAACAATGTCAAAATCAAATCATCGTGTATGTCATAAATTTTAGATGAAACAAAACTGTTAGAATTCAATAATTGCAAATCTTAAAATGCGGCTTCGGTATCAGTAGAATTAGCTTTGTTCAAATGCAATTCATTAGGATATATTTGAGTATCCATTCCTTCAAAGTAAGGAGTGTCAATATTAAATAGGTCGTCCAAATATCTGGAAATTGAGTTAAAAGCTTCAATAATATCAGCTTGTGTATCATCAGAAAGAGACATCATAATTCTCTTTAATAACAAAACAAAAACAAATCTGCTACAAAAGGAGCACAATTAATACCCATCGAAATTCCCACAGTGTGTCTGTTTGACTTAGTGCCAAATCTAATGACAATGTTGTCTAAAAGGTTTTGTTTGTTTGTTTGTGTTGAGGTTTTACGGCCCAGTCAACCCAATGGGGTCATGTCGAGCGCGGTCAGTTTACCTAACCACACGTTTATTGGGCAGGCTTAGTCCTCTAAGCGGTTAACCAGTATTGTGCACATTCTTTCGCCAGAAACTGACAACTGCCCGTCTTGAATCAGCGGAAGGGAGAGAATGATCGTCTAAAAGGTATGATAATGCGTCACAACTGTTTTGATAAGACCAAAGTTTAAACCGTTTTAGGTCATCAGAAGTAAAGGACGCATTCCTATCATTACAGCAAGAAAAAGCGAGCCTTCCCTTTGAAAAGTGCTCTCAATTCAGTCTGTAAGTTTCTTTTTGATTAAATTATGGGGCACAGTTGTATAAAACGTAGAAAGATCATGTTGACAAACGGGATGAGCAAAATTATCTTGACTTTAGTTTATTAAGTACCTCATCAGAATTTTTAATTGACCAAATCAAATTCCTGTCTGCTCTTTCGTATTTTTTTACACTATATCTAATTACATGAGTTTTAATAAAGCAAGGCAAGAAGTTAATAACTTGTAAAATTCAGTAGTGATAAACAGAAGCTTGAATTAGCGACAAACCTTGCTTTTTATGGTTCTTTTTATGAGGCTTAGGTAACCAATATATCGTAGAAAGCTTATCTTGCCGAACGCCTAACATTAACAGAAAACAGAGCTAACTGGTTGCTGTGGCCGAAGACAACTGACTTCGCGTCTTCCGAAGTCTCTTTAAAGGCCTTGGTTCTGCTCAGTTCTTGTTTAAGTGTATTAATATAATGTAACCGTCAAACAACGACTTTGTCAGCTTTTTTTGTCAGATTTTGCAGTCTTGTCAGCTGGAACCAAAACATACTACCTACACAATTCTTGAATACCCTGCTTCAGAATGGAAAGTAGATTTAGGTTTAGGTGGTAACATATTATTATTTGGGGAATAAGATTTAATACATTTGTCGATAACATTGTAATGTTTAATTTCTATTCCTTTACAACATCAAGCGCAACATGCTCTCGTTTACACCATCGACTATTAAAACCCTTCAATGCAGAAGCTATTCCTTCTCTACTTATTAAAATCTATATGATTAGGAAATTTGTATTTTGGGCCATAATAAACTACTTTACGAATCCTTGGATCTGAAATGACTTTAAGATTTCCTGTAATGACATGTCCAGCTGCAGGATAACTAAACATGGGGCCTTTACAATTTCATGTGTTAAGGGTATTAGTATCTATGTCAAGATCTGAAACAAGTTTATTGAAATTAAAAATAGTATTTCTTTTTGGCTTGTTATATTTAAAACAAATAATTGGAGGTTATTAGCCTTGAGATCTAAAATAGGTTTGACTGAATCAGGAAGGGAACTTAAAAATAATGGTTCTTTAAAATATCTGATAAAACCATAAGTGAAGCAGTGAGTCTCTTTACTGCAGTATGTATTTATTTATTTTTCTTTTTAAATTCCCATTTGTCTTAAACCATGGCTTTTATGTAAAACTAGCATTGTGGTCACCAGCTATCTGATTGCCCTCTTTCCTTTCTGTTTTGTTTTTATGTTTTATATATTTTCTTATTGAACTGTTAGCATGGTGGTTAACTTTTTCAGTGGCTGTCCACGTTGCTTTCTGTTTTCTTTGTGTTTGTATTTTCATTTATTTTGTATTTTTGTTAATGTCAGGAGCTGATTCTAGCAATAAGGGTGAAATTTCGATTGAGTAAAACCAGGTTAAGCTCCCCAGTAGTGGCTGCTGACCCTTCCAAGGCAGTTCCTCTATTGCAGTATTTCTTTGTAAGTCGGTTATTACAAATGTGCCTTTGTGTCTTTTCATTGTTTGTTTCTCATCTCTTCTTATTTCTGTGCCTAGGGAAGGCTGTACTTCGTGACCGTGGCCGCACATCAGTATAAACTTCTAGAGGTTTAAACCTTGTTTTATCGATTTCTGTATTTAAGGAATCTAAAATATGTAAAAATAATACATTAACCAGAACTGTTGGAAATAACCTCAATCCAAAAGATTTGTGGAAAACTTAGAAAATATATATTAAACCAAACGGGTCATTATTCAACCAGTGGGAAATGTCGGTGAATTATCTCCGAATGTAAAAACGCGCCCAGTAGAGAGATGCTCACTTTACGTGGACATCCGATCTCACTTATAGCTAACAGGAATTCATGTGTTCGCTAATTTAGTTTAATTATGGATTAATAACTTGGAAAATATGGATATCGGTACTGGTTTGCAGTATAATTTAGTTTACCATAAAGCTAACTTTGTCTCTTAAATGCATGTTTTTTTTTTTGTTGTTTTTTTTTTTTTTTTTTTCTTTACAATTCATAACACAGAACGTTGGGCCATGATATCGCGATCTCAGATATCAAAATTAAATTTAAAAATGCAACATAACGTGAATTGTTGACATCTGATTTAATATATTTCCTTCATAGTATTTATTTTTAGATGTCTAGATAAAATTCAACGAATCAGAATATTGCACATAATGTTAAATGTCACGTGGTGCCAAAAAAAACATTAATAGAGACCTTCGCCACCAATCATGAACGGTGTCTGTAAAAGGCACCTAAAAGCAATATAAATATAATTGGCTGCGATTACGAGATCAGCAAGTAAGCGCCAAAACTACTGAGCTAGCGGCGCTTCTGTTGCAGGTTCTACATTATAGTTCAGTCAGTACCCATTATAAGGTCTTTATGCAGAAATGTTACAACTGTTGAATATCAGGTAGCTATATCGGTCTCAAAATACACATTTATAATCCGGCTTTTTTTTAAATCAAGGTTCTCTAGTAGTTAACCCATTTTAGTCTGGAGATCCCCAAAAACAGTGTAGACCCAGATAAGACGCCACACAATGCAGCGTCTGATCAAGGCCTCCACTGTTTACAAATAGTTAAGCCATTTTTCTTTTAGAATCTCTAAATCACACAGTCTGACATATTTAAAATTGAATTTGACCTTTTCCAATAAACTGTGTGGGAGAGTTTATTCAGTCTAAAATACGTTAGAATGGGAACACCTTACACGGCATAGGAAAGAAAATGCGTTATGACAGTTTTGTATAAATACATAAACGTGCAAGTAAAAATAAAATGTTTGACCAATTAGTGCGAAAAAAAAAAAAAAGAGAAATCAGCACCCTCTTTCTATTTTAGTCCCAATGCTCCAGACCCATAAGTCCGAGCAAAGTGAAAATCGGAACCCTCTTGTTATTTTAGTTCCCGATTCTCCAGGGCTGAAATTTACGTCAAACAAACTGGGGCGCGAAAACATTTGACAGATTAATCCGAACAGACAAAGTGGAAATCAGCACCCTATTGCTATTTTAGTTCCCGATGCCCTAAGACTGAAATCTACTTCCATCTAACTGGAATGCCCAAGTTAAAGAAAATGTTTGACCCATTAGTCCGCAGACAAATTAAAAATTAGCACCCTACTATTGCTATTTTAATTCCCGATGCTCTAGGACTGAAATCTACGTCTATCAAACTGTGATACACTTCCAGCTTCCACCAGGCTGATTTATAAGCACACACACAATAAAAGAATGTCACTTGTCTGTCACCACAATACACTGAGGTTCAGATTCAGGAAGTTTATGGGGCGGGTCAAGCGAAAACGTGCCTTCGAGCATGCTCAAAATGTGCAAAATCACATCATTCTGCACTTGCGCAAAGTTTCAGCCGGACATTTGCTCATTGAAACATTCTATTGTAGCCAACGATCCTGATTGCGGACAGCGAAGACCCTGATCTGACTGCGCGGCCCATATAAAAAACCTCTTTGCATTCAAGACTTACCTTCACTGCACGTAAAAGCGATCTTTCGAAGTTCGTTTCTGTGAGGTAAACTTCCATACTAAAATTTTCTATTTCTTTCCGTTGCTTGAAATATGAATCTTTTCCAACACTGTCACACGTGTAATTTTCTGGGTTTCTTCCTGTCTGAAATGGTATGCATTGTCAGAATTTGTTCACAAGACGATGCTATTTTAATAGTTGATTCGATAGAGGTTGTACGAGAACACGAATACAAAACAGTACGCATTTAAAGAGCCTGTGTATAAGTGAGAAACAGTATGCACCGACAGTTATATATGTGAGAAATAGTATGATCCGACAGTTTCTGTATATAAGTGAGAAATAGTACTAGTATGCATTGACAGCAGAATGTAATGTAAGTGAGAAATAGTATGCATTTACACAGTCTGTATATAAGTAAGAAATAGTATGCATTTACACAGTCTGTATCTAAGTGAGAAATAGTATTCATTTACACAGTCTGTATATAAGTGAGAAACAAAATGCATCAACAGAGCCTGTACATAAGAGAGAAAAAGTGTGCATTAACAAAACCTGTATATACTTGAGAAATAGTGCGCGTTAAGAGAGACTGTATACAAGTGAGAAATACTATGTACTGACAGAGTCTGTATATAGGTGAGAAAATATATACATTAATAGAGTCTGTACATAAGTGAGAAACAGTGCGTAGTCACAGAGTCTGTATATAAGTAAGAAACATAGTATGCATTAGCAGGTGCTGTATATAAGAAAAAAAGTATGCATTGTATATCAGTAAGAAACTGTATGCATTCACACAGTCCGCGTATAAGTTTGCAATAGTATGCATTAACAAAGTATGTATATAAGTTAGAAAAAGGTATGCATTAACACAGTCTGTATATAATTGGAAACATTATGTATATTGCAGTTTCTGTGTAAGTACGGCCGACATAATATGTATTTGGCACAGCCTTTATAAAAATGTGAAATACATGTATAATACGTTGTACGAGTCTGTATATAATTACTATCTGGTAAGCTTTATTACAAAAAATATAGGTTTATTTGAATTTTGCAACCATGACGGGACTTGGTGCATCAGTAAAGAGCTATAGTACAGATCAGGTGTAGGTGAGCAAAGCCCTCAAGATCTTTTCTTTTCGCCAGTGGATTCTATACGAGGGCAGTTTGGAAATTTTACAACCAGTTTTACATTTTTACTGAACATATTCGACAGCAGCGTGCTTACCTCACTGCTATACATGAACAGACTCAATCAAATCTGACCAGATTTGGCCAGTGTTTTCCATTACGAAAACATGCCTATTCAAATATATAGAAAATTTCAACTCCAAAAACCGAAAAATTTCAGATAAAAACTCTGATATGTTTTCATATTTCTGCTCAAAACATAGATTGTGGGTACTCGTTAGAACCGCCTCGATGAGGCGGTTCTAACGAGTACCCACAATCTATATTTTGAGCAGAAATAAGAAAATTAATGTTTACCCCTGTAAACCCTAGTTTTACTATATAAAAGTGGGGTTTAAAGGGGGTCAAAATTATATAGGCATGTTTTCGTGATGCATTTCTTCACTATGTTACTTGTTTCTACAGGAACCTTTTTTACAGAACATATAATTATATTAAGGTGTTTACACAAACGATACACAGTACTTGTTAAGGAGGCGTATTTGATGATTATTTGAGATATATTTTCTAATTCTCTGTAATCTGTATTACTGATTTCAGGGGTAAAGTAGTAAATGATAGGTCTAAGACGAACACATTTATCATGTATTCTATCAAACACACCTAAGCAAACAGTGTTAATCCCAGTCAGACGTAGTACGTAGCGTTTGCTCAGGGTCGACACTGTGCGACATTCATGCAAGAGTATTAGACACATCCAAGCTACTTAGCAATAAAACTGGCATGTTCATAAGCTTAGGAGTTAAGTTGAATGATACATTTTAGATTTTCTTCCATTTTTTGACAAGGGAGTAATATTTGTGATTTCATGTTTGCTTTCCTGTATACAAATTCGCTTCTGAAAAAGGGGTCTACTCTAAAAGAAAAGAAGTTGGGGAGCAACTTCTTTCTTTTTAGAGCAGACTCCTTTTCAAAAGGGAGGCAAAACAATTTTAACAGAATTGTCTGCCTTGAAAGTATATCAGTTTCCCTCAGCCTTGAAAGTATATCAGTTTCCCTCAAGGTGTCGGAATATCTAGGGTAACTATGCTAACACTCACCACATCACATATTTCTGGATCCGCCCCCTTAAATAAAAGGTACTTCACCAGGCTAGTGGAGTTAAGTAACAGATATGCGTAGTGCAACGATGTCCGACCCATCTGAAATCCCAAGAAAAAATCGTCATGACCGCATTCAAAAAAGCAAAATACCAGTTACGGCTGGTGTCCCTCAAGGTTCTATTCTAGGCCCTCTTTTATTCCTTCTATATATTAATGATATAGTAGATAATATCAAAGCAACTATTAGACTGTTTGCAGACGACACAAGCCTTTACATTATAGTAGACAATCCGCACAATACCGCTGGGCAACTAAATACCGATTTGCAAATGATTCATCAGTGGGCTACCCAGTGGCTCGTTACATTCAACCCTACAAAGTCTGAGGCTATTATTTTTTCAAGAAAACTTAATAAACCCAATCATCCACCCATTTTTATGAATAATCAACCTATCAATGAAGTTCACACACACAAGCACTTAGGCGTGTTTCTTTCAAGTGACTGCCAATGGCATGATCATTTAGATTACATTAAATCAAAAGCATGGAGCCGCATTAATGTCATGCGTAAATTTAAATTTAAACTTGACAGAAAATCACTCCAAACTATGTACTTCTCTTTTATTCGCCCACTTCTTGAGTATGCCGATGTTATATGGGATAATTGCAACCAGTACGAGGTAAACGAACTTGAAAAAATACAAAATGAAGCAGCTCGAGTCGTAACAGGAGCCACTAAACTCGTATCTATCAATTCTCTTCATTTTGAAACAGGATGGGAACCCTTGGCATCTCGACGGAAAAAAACACAAGCTATTGGTATTCTATAACATGGTAAATAATCTTTCCCCTAACTACTTATCTTCTCTCGTACCATCTACTGTTGGAAATACCACAACCTACCAGTTACGTAATGCAGCCAATCTTCATACTATCCGTGCTAATTCACAACTTTACTGTAATTCCTTTCTACCCTCTGTTATCAGAGATTGGAATGAGTTGCCAGATAATGTGCGCAACTCACCTAGCAAAATGGTATTTAAACGTCATCTCAACAGTAACATTACTAACCCACCCAAGTTTTCTTTGCTGGTAAACGCCTGGGACAGATCCACCACGCACGATTGAGAACAAAATGTAGTTCTCTATGTGAACATCTATATTCTAAAAATATTTTAGACAACCCATTGTGTGCCTGTGGAGCCATTGAAGACACAAATCATTTCCTTTTGAAATGTAATCGTTTTAGCAATCAAAGACAAGAAATGTTTGACACAGTGACTCATATTCATACACCGACCCTTAATGTTCTCCTTTACGGAAGCCAAGAATTGAATGAAATGCAGAATCAACAAATATTTACAGCAGTACAGAATTTTATCTTAAAATCTAAACGTTTTGAAATTAGATAAGCAATTAAAATAAACTAAAATAATTCTGTAGTTATATAAAACAGCCCATGCTTTAACATAGCAAAATAAGATATTTCAAGCTAGTCGACCGAAGGTCCGTTATATAGTTATCCTGACGGCTAAATTTTGTTTTTGTCTTAGAGTTATTACGATTGTTGTGTTATAGTGTTTTTTTAATGAAAATATATCAAGACTCCATTCCCCGTGGAGCTGTAGCATCTCATATAATCACGAACATGCATATATTTTAGATAGTAGATTATTAGGTTATCAATGGTAAATAAAATACCTAGTTATGCAGAAATAAAGGGAATACAAATGTCCCAAGTATTTTCGTTTCTTCTGCTTATTCTGATGCATGGTTTAACATGTAAAATAGTACAATTAATTAAGCTGTAAGTTGTTCAAATCACGCATTGCTATTGTTATTGTAAGCTTTGATGATTACACATCGTGATACAGATTAATACAAGTCTTCTGACTTTCTTCTGAATCCCTTTTGTATAAATTATCAATGTTTGTACTAGTTTATATTATTATATTGAATTTATACAAATAAAATATGTTTAAACCAAAAAAGCAAAACACTGCGGTCACTCGCAAACTATTGCAAACTTTCTGTTCAGTCCTGGAAGTTTTCGGCGGACGATAGCGAGTATCCGCGAATGACATTTAAGCTGCCTCTTGGCACAACCAAAATCGCGGCCTGTGCGAAAAAATATATGTTTACTTGTTTGTAACAAAAATTGTAGGAATGTTTACTTCTTTGCTATAATTCATTCGATCCTATATATAACTAATAAATACTGATAAAAATTATTCGATACAACACCAAGTCACGTCAGCGAGAATAAAGCTACTCTCTAATTGGAGGTCACATGCGATGGGTTGTGTGGCAAAGTAATATCATGGGACTATTCCACTACTATTTTTCTAGTCAAAGACACTGTCACTTATGGTCATAATTGAACTCAGGGTTGTATTCACTGGTGATGTTTACACTGGCCATGCTCCTGCCAGCAGTAACAGTCGACAATAAAATCTTGAAAATCTTGAAATCTTGAATCTTTAGAAGATGCAAACTACTTTTTTTAAAAAATATTTGCGAGTGTTCTGCTTTACTGAACGCAGCCCTTGTGTTTTTCATGAGAAGAAAAGAAACATAGCTCACTATCCCATTACCTTAGGACATGTTAGGGAGGAGTATTTGATGCATTCGCGCAGTCTGATCAGAATCTTTACTGTGCGTATTTCGAATAGCCATGGATGCAAAGTTTTCTCACACGAACAACGAAGACACTGATCAGACTGCGCACATGTCAGAAGGAACGTTTTCGCACGTTAAAGCTCAAAGAAATGTGTAAGAAAATTATATGTACGTTATCCTGTATGTCTACAATGTTTGTATAGTTTTCCACAATAAATTTGATCACTGGTTTTGACCGCTTCAGTATTGCTCTGTGTAAGACAGTTCTTCCACATTTGTCTTGCGCAGTAGAGAGCTTCCGGCTAATCAACTTCCGGAGATCGGTGGGAAGGCCTGATTCTGCGGCTCTAAACATGACGTCTAGATGATGCTGAAAAACAAAGGCGACAACATTGATTTTATTGACTTAAAATGATACAAACTATAAAATTAATAATAATATTAAATATTATAAATGAAGTCACCCAGAAAAGGCCAGAATCACAAAGCACAGCCCTCCCGAGGAACTGAAAGAAGAGATGAAGAACAAACATTGACAAGATACAATGGCACATTTGCAATAACCGACATACAAATAAAGAAAAACTGCAACAGGAACCGCCTTGGAATGCTCGTCAACATTTACTAATGGCGGGAGGGAAGGGGTGGGGTTGGGGGCGGTGTGTAGACTTAAACATTTCTTACTTCGAAACCTTGCCCTTGATTCTGAGGCTGCTCAAAACTACAAATATATGTTCGATCCGAGCAGATTACTCTCTCATCAGTTAAACATCAGAGTGAATCTCAAATTAATCGCTGATCTGCAATAATTCAAAGTAGAGGACTCAATAGCAATCTGAAGCTAAAACAAAAGAAACCCACAAGTTGGACCATAGCAATAATCTAGCTTCACAACGACAATAACCACAATAATAATAATAATAATAATAATAATAAAGACGGGCACAGACCATGTTAAAATTTTATAGAACTAAAGAAGTCCCTTGAATATCATATTTTCGCATGGTAGATATACCTTGTAAATATTCCATCTTAACACTTGTCATGCTGAATAAATTAAGATGCCACACCCACTTTAAATTATCAAACAATCAGATCACTTGATCCAAATTGTTGATACAAATTCACATACTGAATGGCAAACAGTGCAGATCCAGATCAGCTGGCTTCTTAGAAGCTAGCTGATCAGGATCTACACTGTTTGCAAAGGCAGGGTATATCCAGGTTCAGAAGAACAAGGGTTAATACAAGGGAAACAGCTTTTGTGTGACTTCCTGTTTGCTTTCCTGCATACCAAAACTCCTTCTGACAAATTCTTTCCTTTTTGAGTAGACCCTTTTCAGAAGAGAGGCAAAACAGTTTTGTAAGAGTTACCCCTAAAAGTGTATTAATTTGCTTTAATTATGCATTTCTGATCTCTTTACATTTAACAAGTATAATGTGTATGTACATGTTCCTCTAAACATATACAGTATAAAACCTCGTTGACTCGAACACCGATGACACGTTTACCGTGGCTAATACGAACTCGTTTTTTTTTTTTTTTTTTTTTTTTTTTTTTGTTTTGTTTTTTAATTTTCAGAAAAAATCTTCCAAAAGCTCAAGAAAACAAATATTTAGATTTGGATCTGCACTGTTTGCAATTCAGAATTTGAATTCGTATCAACAACCTGGATCAAATAATCTGATTGGCTGAAAATTAGAAGTGTCTGTGGCATCTTAATTTATTCAGCATAACAAGGGTTAATCTATTTATTGATGACACAGCCCCTCGGTGTCTCAACGAGCGCTTCTTGCTGTCAGGGTAAAGGACGCACTTAATGCTCTGCGTGCAGGTACAAATTCAGCTTTGAAACTAGGGTAAAGATTTGGTGCCATTAAAATCGATTTAACCCTTGCCATACTGAATAAATTAAGATGCCATGCCCACTTCTAATTTTCAGCCAGTCAAATCTTCTGATCCAGGTTGTTGATAGTAATTCACATACTTAATGACAAACAGTGCAGATACAGATCAGTTGGCTTCTTCAGAAGCCAACTGATCTGGATCTACTCTGTTTGCAAAGGCAGGGTATATCCGGGTTCAGCAGGACCGGGGTTAACACTCCCAGCAGTTTTATTACTGACCGTTTTAAGGTGGTAGTTCTAGTGGCTACTCCCTGCGGGTTAGTTCCCCTGGGGAAGAGGAAGCTGATTGTTTTGATTTCAGTTCGTGTGTAACGTATGTGTTGCCTGCCCTAGTGTATTTACTCTTCCCTTCTTTTTTGGTGTCATTGGTAAGCTATGTTTTGTGATTGTAGGACTTCCTCAACATCTTCATTACTGTTTTTGGAATCAGACAACACATAATTTCTGGAAGATTTCTAAAATTTTCCTAATAGAAAGAAGCGTAGATTATCGATCTAAAACAGACAATTAATTTTAAAAACAATTTAATGTTATGATACTAAGTTTTCACAGACTATTTGCACAGAATCAATATTTCAGCTTTTGGTTTACGCTCGCAAGTATATTGATGAATTTAACGAATTGTTATATAAATAATTCTTAAACAAGGCTGTTACAGATATCACAGCGAGCATTCACGGATGGACCTAAACTGAACAAAACTGCTGGGTCATAACCAGGCAAGAAAAGCTTCTCCAACCGTAAGATTGTCTTAGTTTCTCTATAGCATTTTCGAATTCCATAATGGTCATTTGATGTCCCGGATAACAAGGAAAGCTACAAAATGGTGGAAAATCAATTAGGCGCATCCAGTCCCTTAAAACTGCGAAAGTGTCAACCTTTCTGGGCCAGACTACCTAGTTTTGGCCAATTAGGCCTCATCAGTGACCCTCAGGTAAATTCATAAGAGATGAAAGGGGAGATCAGTGAATTTTACCTGAACTGATGGAATCTTTCCCAGGAAGGTAAGTATATCATCTTTCGAAGATATACAGTTTTCGTTGATTATCTGAAAAATGTTGAAGCCTCTGCTATCCGTAATATCCAGAATATGGTCATAACCTTGTAACAAGAGCGTTTCTAGTAAGTCCACTCTACCTTCTTTCAACAAACTGATGACATAATCATCCAGAATTTCAAAATATTTTGTTTTCTTCAAACTTTCTGCGTAGTCGTGTGCGGTCCTTCCTTTCCGATCACGTGCTGCGATGTCGATGCCATATTTGAAAAGCGTACGGATGAACAGTTCAGAATAATCACAAGCTATTGCCTTGAACAAAAGAGTCTGTCCATGTTGATCTTTCATTAACAAGTTTGACGCAATAAGTATTTTGTGAACGACAGCATCTAGTGGTCGACGTTCTTTGTCTTTACACAATAACTGAAAGTAAACAAAACTAGAAAAGGATTTTTAGTGAAAAAACAAATGCACCCCCAACCTCTCCAGAGTTGTCATTCTTGTGTGCGACACGTCGTCCCGTTCTGTTCTACATTTCTACCAATATCATCAAAATGTTGTTAAGGGTATTCGAGTTTCAGAGCGGACATGAAATCAAATTCAAACACAAGAAGGGGAAATAACTCCAAAAGTAAGAAAACCAGAGTTGTCATTTTTGTACGTTACACGTTGTCTCGTCCTGTTCTACATTTCTGCCAAGTAAAATTAAACTAATCCAAAGGGTACTGGAGTTACAGAGCGGACACGAAATCAAATTCAAACACAAGAAGGAGAGATAACTCCAAAAGTAAGACTGCAAGAGTCATTCTTGTAAGCAACACTTCATCTTGTCCTGTTCTACATTTCTACCAAGTATCATCAAAATATTCCGAAGGGTATTCGTGTTACAGAGCGGACACGAAATCACATTCAAACAAAACGAAGGGGAGATAACTCCAAAAGTTAGAAAGCCAAAGTTGTTCCAAAAGTAAGAAAGCCAAAGTTGTCATTGCTGTACGTGACACATTGTCTCGTCATGTTCTACACTTCTACCAAAGATTATAAAAATGTTCCAAAAGGTATTCGACTTACAGAGCGGACAGGAAATCAATGCATTATCACTGTCAAAATATAACAAAGGGAGATAACGCCAAAAGTAAGAAGGGCAGAATTGTTATTCGTGTACGCGACAGTCGTCTCGTCCAGTTCTACATTCTACCAAATGCCATCAAAATATTCTGAAGGATACCTGTTTTACAGAACACGAAATCAATATTAAAAACAAAACAAAGGGAGATAACTCCAAAAGTAAGACAGCCAGAGTCGTCAATCTTGTACGCGACACGTCGTCTTGTCCTGTTCTACATTTCTACCAAGTATCATTAAAATATTCCAAAGAGTATTCAAGTTACAGAGCAGACGCCAACAGGATCAATGCACAATAACTATCAAATATAACAAAGGCCAAAAGTAAGGAAGGCAGAGTTGTCATTCTTATAAGCGTCACGTCGTCATGTCCTGTTCTACATTTTTACCAAGAACCATCAAAATATTCCGAAGGGTATTCGAGTTACAGAGCGGACACGAAATCAATTTAAAACAAAACTAAGGGAGATAACTCCAAAAGTAAGAAAGGCAGAGTTGTCATTCTTGTACTTGACACGTTGTCTTTTCTTGTTCTACATTTTTACCAAGTATCATCAAAATATTCAAAAGGGTATTCAAGTTACAGAGCCGACGCCAACGGGATCCGTCCCAAAAACAATATGCCCCCCCCCCCCCCTCACCCTTCGGTAGTGGGGAACATAGCAAGGCCTGCTTTCAAACGTGCACGTTACTTGCGAAGGCTTTGCCCTGGATCCCTGGTCCTATTGGCGCTCATCATTAGGCACAGGGATCTAGGGTAAAACCGTTCGCGATCAATTTGCACTTCTGAACGCAGCGCAGGTACATACAGTCGTAAGTACGGTACATGTATATGTCCAAGTCCCGTGACATGACGAGGTCAAGGTCACAGTCTGATGACGGTTCTTGATGAGAACCGAAACTGTCAAAGTAAGCGAAATTTTCCTTGAGATATATTTAATGATTTTTTTTTTAATCAGCCAGCGCATGACAAAACAAACATATTATGGGTGTGCGCCAAGCGATGACTCAGATTAGCCTGTGCATCCGCCCAGTCTGATCAGTCTTCGCTGTGCGCTCAGTGGGTAACTAAGGACCCAAGCGTTCTTTAAGCACAAGCTTTCTTCAAGCGGACAGCGAAGACTCTGATCAGACTGGGCTGATGCCCAGGCTGATCTGAATCTTCGCTGGGCGCTAATGCCATTTTGCTGGTTTTGTCGTGCGCTGATTCAAATGTCATATTCTATCCTGATGAACCTGTTCAATAAATTCAGTGAATAGCTTCGGAACTGTGTTACTCTCCATTAAAATGTATAAATTCTCCTTAAAGCTATTACTCTCGCAAACAGCAGAATAAGTGTTAAAATATTCTTATCATGGAGCCAGCGCACGACAACACCAGCAATGTGGTATGTACGCTCAACGAAAACTCCGTTCAGCCTGGACGTCCGTCCAGTCTGATCAGAATCTTCGCTGCACGCTCAATGGGTAGCCAAACTCAAGGAGCAAACTTTCTTCATGCGGACAGCGAAGATTCTGATCAGACTGAGCGGATGCCCAGGCTGATCTGTCTTCGCTGGGCGCACATGCCCTTGTAGGTTTTGTCGTGCGCTGGCTCCATGAAAAGGATGTGCAATTATAGCATTTACTCCAAATATTGAGATACCTTAGCTTCTTAGCTTACTTGTTCTAAACTTTGAAGAAAAATAAAGGAGTTCACTTTGCTAACTGTTGATGTCTCTGACAGTTGCTCGGCGAGTGGTAAAGAGCCTAGACAGACAAGCCTGAGTAAACAGTGTAGACCCAAATCAGACAATGCTAAACGTGGCGTCTGATCTGAATCTACACTGTTTGCTTAGGCCTGTCTGTCCTAATACTTTTGGATAATTACGATACTTACTTGGAAGAACAAAGGTTCTTTTTCGAAGATATTGTCTGGTTTTGGCTGTAAAACCGTTGGATCAACACCAAGTGATAACAGGAAGTCAACAGAGTTTTCTCTGCCCTGTTCCCATACCGAGGCTATCAACGGCTGTGGCACTTCCGGCGAATCTGGGAAACTCGCTTGATACATGTGGTCCTTTGTGTTGATATCGACATCCGACACTGAAATCCCTGTAATTTAGATGACAACGAGACAAGTTAAATATCGTCACAGAAAATGAGATCATATTGACAGCGTCAAGCGAAAATATGCCTTCGCGCATGCGCAAAATGTGCGTATTCATATCATCCTGCACATGTGCAAAGTCTCATCCGGGCAATTATTCTCCATTGAAGCATTCCATGGTACATGTATGCAACAATTAAGTTTGCCTTCGCTGTTCGCATATGCCCGAAGACACGTTTTTGTATGGCGTAACCCATATCGCCATGGGAACAGAAAATGTCCGCAACATCCGCGCCATCTGATCAGAGCCTTCGAAGGCTTAGGCCAAATAAAAAAATATATGTGTGTTTAGGGTAAACCTACCCTATCTAATTTTCCTATTGAAACCCAGCAATTTTTTTCCTGTTTTACTTGGATAAAATATTTACGCTAATTATTCTGACAAGTAGGTCTGAGCAAACAGTGTAGACCCAGATCAAACTGTTTGACAAGGATCTACATTGTTTGCCAGTCTATCAGTACGTTTGGACACATCTAAGGATAGTCAAACAGACTTAGTAAAATTTTGGGTGAAGTATGTGCGAAGTCAAAATATATAAAAATGTAAAAGAAAAAATCCCTACCTTCCCTACCTGTTTTTTTTTTTTTTTTTCTAACATGTTACCCTAAACACATATTTTTTATTTGGCCTTATCGCCATGGATACTGCAGTAGTATATGAACAATACAAATATGAGTATAACCAGGCTGCATTTACTAAAGTAAAGCGTTTGCGCCCATTCGCGAAGACAGTTTTCGCTAGTTAGTATAGTGTGTACTGTTACTGCGTAGATATTATTTATTCGAATCTACATGAACCTGATAATTACTGATATAAGTTTGTCGATCTAACATCAAGTTTCGTCAACGAGAATAACAGCTACTCTCTTCTCTAATTTGCGGTCACAACAGACGGGTTCGGAACATGCAAAACAATGGGAGAAAGCAGTCAGTTAACTCCCTTGAGTACTCTCTGTAAACAACCAGGTCCAATTAATTGGAGTCCTCTGCTTTTATCATTAGTATTTCCATTAAGTATCACTTCCTTTACCTTGATAAATCTAATTTTAACAAGATTATATGCCAATACAGCTTCCAAAATATCAAAAAGAAACATTTTCTGTGCAATGAAAGTAAAATGTTCATAAATCTTTCATGTGGATATGGAGAAATGTAAAGTTAAAAATCTGTTAAAGCCCACTGATGACCTATGATAAAAGCAGAGGGTTCCAATTAGAAGGACCTGGTTAATATTTGATCCATTTGGACTTTACCTGTGAAGGGAGATAATAGAAATACTGCTATCTCTCATTAGCAAAAAACGTTTGCGATGTTCTGCCTTACTGAAGGCAGTAAGCCGGCCTCGGTGGCTCAGTTGGATGCGCCGTCCGACTGGAGACCAGGAGGTCGCGGGTTCGACCCCCGCTGAGGTCGGCAACATTCTTTCGTGGAGATTGATCATGAAATATTTTCTACGGTCATTCTCTCCCTTCCGCTGATTCAAGAAGGGCAGTTGTCAGTTTCTGGCGAAAGAATGCGCACAATACTGGTTAACCGCTTAGAGGACTAAGCCTGCCCAGTAAACGTGGTTAGGTAAACTGACCGCGCTCGACATGACCCCATTGGGTTGACTGGACCGTTAATTAACAACACAACTGAAGGCAGCCCTGCCCAGCCATTTACGACGACGTCTTTTAGTTTGGTCAGGAACTAATACAATCAGATCCACGTCAAGTTCTCAACATCAAAGGGAAAGACAGAAAATACAATTAAGCAGCCATGAAAAAAAAAACATGACAAGCAGTTAGCAACCCTTTCCAAAAAAAGTAGCATTCCGTCTGTTGTGAAGAAAAGTAATACAGATGTATAAAGTGCCGACAAATTCTTAGGCATTTAACATTGGAAAATCAAAACGCCTGCAATTAAGGCGATTGATTGTCCAAATGTATATACTTGGTAGATAGCCCGCCATGTTTTACAAGAGATACAATGTTTGCGACTTCCAGATTGCGTTCCTGAACAAGAGTTTCTTTCTGAATTGAAAGGAAAGAATTTGGAGCAAATTCTTACATTTTGGTGTAGACTTCTTGTCATATGGGAGGCACAGCTAATTTTGATGGAGTTACTTACCCCCTCCCTTGAAAGTGATTCCAATCCCTTAAGATTTATTTATAATTCCTTAGAATTTCAAGGTTAACATCTGATTAACATCACTCCGGGAATATGCCGTGAAACAGTATCAAGAATCAGAAATTACCATCGTTGGGTGCTGCTGGCAATTTCGGGCTACTGTGGGTAAATTCCTAGGCAAACATTGTGCAGAGCCGACTATGTACAGTTAACTCTCGTTGTCTCAAACATTGATGACTCAAACTACTGCTAAAGTCAAACTTATTTTTGGATAATATTGGTTACGCTTGCTTTATGTACCTTACATTTCAATTCCTAGTTTCTCAAACTACTGTTATATTAAATTGAAAATTATAGGCCGTTTGACTTTTAGATAACGAGTCCACTGAATATAGCCTACCAATGACATCAGGAGGAAGAACATGAACAAACTATAACGGACAGTACGTACGTGACAAAACAAAATGAAAAACAAAGCAAACAGTTCTCTCATCCCCCCCAACGTATTACTCCAGCACTCTAAATACGAATACAGTAGACTCTCGTTATCTCGACCTCGCTGATCTCGAATAATCGCATATCTCGAAGTGAAAATCTGGTCCCTGCCTAAACACGAAAATCTAATAACAGGTAACAAAATATTGTGGAAATAAGGAGAAATTGCTCCTAAGGAGCAATTTCTCCTAATTTCCACAATATTTTAAAAAATATCTCTAACTTCAAGAGTCCAAATACATATACATTTGTTAAATGTGGTTGTTCGATTTAATTTTTCCTCAATTCTGCAAATCTGATATGTCGAGGTACGGATATCTCGAAGTATTTTAGAGAGTCCCTTGGACTTCGAGATAACGAGAGTCGATTGTATTTTATTGTGCCAGTATTCATTCCTTACCATTATTCATTAAGTGAAGTTTTCCAGCGAGCACTGCAACAGCAAACTCGTTTGTTTTTTCGTATTTGTCAATCAGAGGCTTTACTTTCGGTTTTGAAACTGATGATAGTTTAACTTCATTTCCATTTCTGTATAATCTTGCCCGGCACCATCCTTTTAACAACCTTTCTATATGATCAACATCCGGGTCTTCGTCTGTGACGGAACGGTATAGCCCTAAAACGACAAGAAAAGATTAAGACTAAGCACTCAAGAATATAACCCCAACTTCCAAGAAATTTTCTGAAAACTGACTGCTCCATGTGATTATTTTTTAACTGTAGCTGTATTACCTAGTAATTGGTTCATGCAGTAGAATTCTTGGTGAAGACGTTTAAAATTTACAAGTGCATTTCAAATGTGAGAAGATCATTTATACAGACTGATAAAAATTATAACCAATGGTAAGTTTTTCATTCCAAATTAGAGAGATTTTGGTTTTAGAACTTTCTGTCTGGGCAGTATATACAATGTTTATATTACATTTGAAGTGCTGGAGAGAGAAAGTGGAAACATTGTCAGCTATGCTATGGAGAGTTGTTTTGATAAAGATTAATAACAGGATAAGCCAAAGCAGCTGGTTGAACAAATTTTGTTCAAATCCATGGCGTTGTATGCCAGACTGTAAGGGGACTGGATAATCTTAAGATTCTCAAGAACCAATATTTAGATCCGAAACTTAATGAAATACAATAACGTATTACGAATAAGTGTGTTATACATGTACTTGTAACAAACAATGGGCGATTCAGGATTTTAACAAGTAAGCTTGCAGGCATGGAGGAAACAACAGATCTACCCCAAAACATACAGGACAAATCACAAAATTGGATAACCTTGATAGTGTATGGTATTTTAATGAAGTGTCTTAGATTATTTATTTCTGTTAATATGCTATAGGGCAGGCAAGCATGCTGAGTATAGCCTTATATGAGAACATCCTCATAAATGGCGAGAGGTCTGACGTAGAATTAATTAATATCAGAGACTGAGTATTCTTTCGTAAAGAAGAAACAGAAAGGTGTTATACAGGTTTCATACAATATCGACCGGATTATTTTAGCATGTTATATATATTAGAATTTAATTAACCATTTCAAATCCAAAGACCAGAAAAATGCAAACAGTGTAGTTCCAGATGAGACGGATCTACACTGTTTGCTGTTTTCTATTTCGTCACCCTGTTTGACATTTTGTTTTCGATTTTTGTCTACGCGACATCCCTAATTGAGATAATGGTCCCGTTTAATTTCACAGACGGAAGAGTTCACTTCAGAAACTCAGGGGTGAAAGGGCTAATTTCAGAAAGTGCCATATTAATACAGATTATGCGCTTTACATTGCCATTCACTTGAGAACCGTGGAGGTCTAGTGTTTCATTTTGTAATAAGTGGAAATGCAGTTTACAATGCTTTTATCCATTTATGTTCCATTTCATGCTTGATAATGATTGTGATTCTTGGAGATATACAGTCGACTCTCGTTATCTCGAATTCCAAGAGACTCACTGAAACACTTCGAGATATCCGTACCTCGACATATCAGAGTTGAGAGAGTGAGTAAAACAATATAAAATAATGTGGAAAAGAGGAGAAATTGCTCCTTAGGAGCAATTTCTCCTTTTTTCCACATTATTTTGTTACCTGTTGTCATAGTTTCATGTTAAAACAGGGACCAGACTTTCACTTCGAGATAAGCGGTAATTCGAAATAAGCGAGTTCGAGATAACGAGGTTCGACTGTATTTAATTGTAAACAGTTTTTTTTCCACTGGATGAATCAAAATGTGCCTCGAAGAGTGACGGGGCCTTCGCTCTCCGCACATGTTATAAGGCCCTTTTACTTGCGCTGCCTTTCATACAAGTTGTTTTGTATATTGTATACCGCTATAAGCCGGGGTCAAGTATGTAAGCCATAATCCAATCTTGTAAGTTCATTAACCTCTAAGAGTCGTGCAAAAACAGGAAGCAAGCGACATTTTGACGTCGTTTCATATGAACCGTCTATTTTTTTTTTCGAAAAAATAAAGCTTAAAATTGCTTGCAAATTGTATGCCATGAAAAGAAACTTACGACGAATATTTATTGCAATAATCTTAAAAATCAGACTTTCGCCTTTGAAATCCCCTGTTTTTCTAGAGCTTGTAAATTCGTATAAAAGGACTGGAAAGCACACCGCTATTGGTAAGTGCTGTGCCAAGAGGTTTTGTTTTAAGCATTTACTCGTATAATCAAAGTATACAAATAAGTCATCTGTGAATGGTTGGAGGTAAATTTAGTATTAATAATATCATGAATATTCTTATAAAATAAAATAATCGAATTATTATAAAAAAAAAAAAAAAAACCTTTATATATCCACATTTTCAAGATACCAGGTCAGCCTATCATACACGCAATCTAATCAGTGCATTTTCTGGTCGTCGATATAATCTTCAGTCATTACGGTCACATGTCTATGTAAAATGTACACTGTTTTTCGTCAAAGCTCTAGATAATACCATTTTTTAATCAAAATTATTGACATTTCTTTCTCATTTCTCCTAAGTAATAAATGTTGCGAGTACCCATTAGAAGGCGCTTCTAACGGGTACTTGCAACATTTATTTTTGTGGATAAAGCAGAAATATACATATACATTAGTATTCCTCTAATCTAGACCTACATAAGCCATGGCATTTTCACTATATGATATGGGAAATTAGGGAAAGTTTGGTTACTAAGCACTTTCAAATAGATGTATACAGTAAAACAAAGTTGCTAGAAAGTACAAAAGAAATTGAAAGTCTGATTTAAAAAGTCCAAAATTCTGAAAATCCCCATATTAATGTAGGCCTCAGAATACCCTTTTTCGTGATACGTTAAAGGTCATTTATTGATTCTAAAAGCGGCCAACAAATGCTCTGATCTGACTGTACATATACGCTGATTGATCTTGGTCTTCGTTGTCTTAATATAGCATAAGGGCTCTTTTCTCTCACTGAGTATGTTTGAATTTGTTTGATAGAGCTATATATTTACCTGTCTTGAACTTGCGCAGCCAGTACAGCGTCTCGTTACAGTTTGGCAGATTGTTATGTTTTATGATAGATTCTGCTGTGTGACCTTCCTTATTTGTCTTCAGTGGATCCGCCCCGCATCTGTGGATGAAACAATAAAATGTGAGCCAGTAGCCAGGGCATACTTGCAGTCTGAGCAGAGGCTACGTTTAAACAAATCCTTGATTCAGAACTAACAGTTCTGCAACTATCATATGAGTCGCGCCATGTGAAAACGAGTTTTCGGGCATATGCGAACAGCGAAGACCCAGATCAGCCTGCGCATCCGCGCAGTCTGATCAGAGACTTCGCTGTCCGCTAACAGAATCATTGGATACTATATAAAGCATGAAGAGAGCAAATACCCGCAATATACTTTGCGCATGCGGGCGATGATCTCAATCTGCGTATTTTGCGCATATTCGAAGGCACTTTTTCGCTTGACGCGGCCCATAGATAATGAATTACATGACCCAGCCGGAAGCAGCATCTTTTACATCCTACAAGATTCGAGGGCAATTCAATAAGTAACCAGCCTACCTTTCTTACTTTCGAGATTGACCTGTTGTTTCTATGCAATAATTCTCCAGCACGACACGGTTGGTCAAACGGTGTTCCAATGTCATCATCACAATATAGCCATATGCAGGAAAGCAAACGTAGTAAGTCTCAAAAATTTTCTGCCTCTGATATTTATTTTTTCCATGTCCACATCCATATTTATTAACATATTATAATGAGGAATCGCACGACAAAACCTAAAATGAGACCTGTATGACTAGCAAAACTAAGATCAGCCTGCACATCCACCCATTATTAAAAACATTTTAGAGGCTTTATTGATATATGAGGGGTGATTGGGTGAGGCGAAGGTGTCCTGTAGCTTTTGCCACCGGGGCGTCCAACTAATATTGGCTTACAGTTGGGCAAGGCCCGCTGTCCTTGCAGCAGGTAAGGGTAGAAGGGAATGTTGTTATTTCTTCTGTTCCTTCACTTTCTTTCATTTCCCTCTTTCTTCCCTATCCCTCTCTTTCATCTCCTCTACTATCTCTTCTATCCTTTTTTTTTCCTTTCTCTGGGAGACGACATAAAATGATCCGCAAGGCCGGTCGACGTGTCGTTAAGCCCTAACACTATCAATCAATCAATATTGGTATATGACCATGTTTAAATCAGATACGAGTATCTCAAGGAAAAGGAAGCTATCGATGGAAATCGTATTTATTTTGATAAAAGCAGAAGAAACCAATTACAATGTAATTGGGGAACAGAGAGGAGTACTCAGGGAGCTAACTGACTGCTGTCTCGCATTATATAAATGGTTAGCCAGTTTGAATGATGGAAAAGAGCCGAATGGCTTTATGAAATTTCGGCAGCCTCGGAATAAGTTCTCACATTCAGTTAACATTACGCCCTGCGGGACGAGGGAGGCAAGTGGTTTGAAAGGCTTAGCTTACCCCCAAGCCCCCGCACCTTTAAGCTTCATGATGTGCTCTGCGTTTTACTTTTATTATCAGTATTACTATTATTATCCTAATTAATATTATGATTATTTTTGTAATAATAATAATAATAATAATAATAATAATAATAATAATTTATTATGAGTGGTAGTAGTAATGGTAGTAGTAGTGTTGTTGTTGTTGTTGTTTTGTGATCTAACGCGTTAATTTGCTTGCTTGGTCTTCACCGTTGTGGAATGGGACGAGATGGGAAGAAAATACTTGTTTATGAAGTTAACGGAGACCAAAGCTTAACTTTTGCCGAGGTGTATATTTTAAATCCTAAGATACAATTAACGTAGCCTTGATTTAAAAGATCAATCTGATTTAATATAAGTATTATGCTATTGTCAGAAAGCTATAAATGGCGTTTGGATTATCCAAGCAAACGCAATAAATCTTATCATAAGCCTAAGTGTGTTTGGGGCATTCCGCTTACAGATTTACTTTCTTCCCAGTGGAGAGGCGGATCCAGGATGATTTCTGACGAGGTCGATTTGATTTACCTTTTCGAACAACCAGGCCTGAGCAAACAGTGTAGACCCAGATCAGACGCCGCAAAACGCGGCGTCTGATCAGGGTCTACATTGTTTGCCACTCACCCGACAATTTTACCTACATTTACAGGTAGTAAAACAGACTTGTTGAAGAGAAAAAAGTATAAGATAAAGAAAAGAGTAAGGACTGTGATTATTGAACGTAAATACGGTATCTCAAATTTATCCAAAATTTCCAATGAAAATGAAATTTTGAGACAAAGCGGGGTTCGGCTGAACCCCCTAACTCCCTCTGAATCCCCTGCTGTAGTGTTTGAATGGACATTAAAATTTACTTTTATCTAGTGAAATTCACTAGGTGTTTTTTTCAATGTTGGAAGAGCCGTACAAGCCATTATCTCAGTGTGCAGACTGATCCGGACCCTTGTTGTCTGCATAATGTTCCGAAGTTCCTTAATTTAATGTAACGATCATACTTTTACGCTGTTAGCATGCTGGGTAAAAAATTAAACGGGCGACATTTTGAAATTATTTTTTTTTATTACTATTTTTTTAGAAAAAAGAAACGGATTGACAGATTGTCTCCTTGTAATAAAATTTGCATGTGGCAATAAACTCCTATTTTCTGTGAAAAAAAAAGAAGAAGAAAAAAAAAAAAAAAAAAAAAAAAAAAGAAAAAAGATTACCAATTTGTCGTCTGCTGAATTTTTCAAGAGAGTGCTAAAGGTTAATATAGTGTTCAGAAGCATTCACGTTTTTTTTTTCTTTTTTATGATTGATTTTTCTATCGATCAACTGAATGTACCGACTGACTGTATTATAATTCCGGGTAGAATCAATTTGAGCAATAACTTAAATAATAACAATTTCAGTAATTATAAACTTGCTGACGGATGATTTAGGTCAAGCCACAAGAAAAGGGTACGTGGTGTATACGTCGGCAGTCCACGCAGTCTGATCAGGTCTATTGTTGTTTAACGATATGTGCATCCTCATAGTGAAGAAATCTAATCATGGTCAGCGGTCAGGTAGACACACAAATTTTAATCGTAAATGTTAAAGGAAAACTTTACTTCATCCACAATAACTTTTTATCTACATGTACGTATAAGAGTAATCGTTCCTGTGCGAACGGTTCCTTAATACTTATCAACGTTACTTTGTTATGATATAATTTATAACTTTCTGCCCTTAAAGAAAAATGGTCTTTTTTGAGAAGAAATGGAACTGCTATCAAAGTGTAAAAGCTATATTGTAATTCGTGAAAAAATAAGACGATTTTAGTAGCTTTCACATTAATTTGTTTTCAATACAAATGCGATAGTTTGTCTGTTCGAACGGGTTCCCGAACAAAAATGTATGCCCTTTTTAAAGGCATATTTATCCCCACGTTTTTTTAAAAAGCGACGGGGAAATTGTTAATGCCTCTATCCGTTCGTGCATGCATATGTCCGAACGTGGGAACGTTCGTCCGTCCGTCTGTCGGTCCGCCTGTCCGTCATGCTATCTCCTCCTAAACCACTGGACAGAATTCTACCAAACTTGCTACATCACTTCCTTTTATGCTAAGGGTGTGCGAGAGCAACATTATTTTTCCGTGCGTCCGTCGTCCGTCCATCTGTCTGTCGCGCTATCTCCTCCTAAACCACTTGGCGGAAATCAACCAAACTTGCTACATCACTTCCCCTCATGATAAGGGTGTGCGAGAGCAACATTTTTTCCGTGCGTCCATCGTCCGACGTCCGTCCATCTGTCCGTCACGCTATCTCCTCTTAAACCACTTGGCGGAAATCAATCAAACTTGCTACATCACTTCTGCTCATGGTAAGGGTGTGCGAGAGCAACATTTTTTTTTCCGTGCGTCCGTCGTCCGTCAATCTGTCCGTCACGCTATATCCTCCTAAATCACTCAGCGGAATTCAACTAAACTTGCTACATCACTTCCCCTCATGGTAAGGGTGTGCGACAGCAACATTATTTTTCCGTGCGTCCGTCGTCCGTCCATCTGTCCGTCACACTATCTCCTCCTAAACCACTGGGAAATGCCAGAGCAGCATTATTTTTCTGTGCGTCCGTCCGTACGTCCGTCGTCCGCCCATTTGTCTGTCACACTATCTCCTCCTAAACCATTGGGCGGAATTCGACCAAACTTGCTACATCACTTCCTCTTATGCTAAGTGTGTGCGAGAGCAACATTATTTTTCCGTGTGTCCGTCCGTGCGTCCGTTGTCCGTCCATCTGCCTGTCACGCTATCTCCTCCTAAACTACTTGGCTGAAATCAACCAAACTTGCTACATCTCTTCCCCTCATGGTAAGCGTGTGCGAGAGCAACATTTTTTCCGTGCGTCCGTCGTCCGTCCATCTGTCGGTCACGCATTATCCTCCTAAACCACTCAGCGGAATTCAACCAAACTTGCTATATCACTTCCCCTCATGGTAAGGGTGTGCGAGAGCAGCATTAGTTTTCCATGCGTCTGTCGTTGTCCATCTGTACGTCACGCTATCTCCTCCTAAACCACTGGGCGGAATTCAACCAAACTTGCTACATCACTTCCCCTCATGGTCAGGGTATGCGAGAGTAACATTAATTTTCCGTTCGTCCGTCTGTCCATCTGTCCGTCACGCTATCTCCTCCTAAACCACTGGGCGGAATTAAACCAAACTTGCTACATGACTTCCCCTCATGGCAAGGATGTGGGAGAGCAAGTCCATCCGTCCGTCATGCTATTAAGTGCGTCCAACCCGAACCGCAAAGCGGTTCGGCGTGCAGACGCACTACTATAGACTAACTATATGTGACCAGTGATGTGTGTAACCAAACTGTGATGATCCAACAAACGCTTGGGTGGTTCGGTGCTTATCCTGAAAAACAATAAGCGTTCCGTGATTTGGCAGAGGCCATTGACACGGCGGCCATGCCGATAATGGCAACAAAACAGTCAATGCCCTGATAACGCCAAGTATTCTAATTGCAAGGGGTTGAATCACGAGACATGACGTCAGCCGCCATTTTGAACTTTGTCTCCACTTCGAATTTTATTTCAATCCATTCTCCGTCTGTTTACAAACTAAGCATGATTCGTTTAGTGCATACGGTACACTTTGATGTAAATTTTTAAATAACACATAGATTTAACGCTCTTTTCACGTGATAATCTGTAAAAACTTCGACACAATAATGTGTTTGTTCGACCGGTTCGTAAATTGTTGTTATTTTTAATGTTTTTTTTTTTTTTTTTTTTTTTTGCTTTACATAATATGTAGACTCGCAAAAAAAAAAAAAAAAAAAAAAAAAAAAAAAAAAAAGACCAAAAAGAAACAAAGACAAAACGCACAAACAGTCAAAAATCTTTAGAAAAAATCTTGAAGCAGTAAAATGGATTCCGGGTAAGCGCACGAAAGTGTATTGTCGTTGTACCTGCCATCGGCATGCACTACTATCCTTTCGATATCTCTCGGAAAGACGTTTTGTGCTTGGCGTTTTATCTTAAATGAAAATATTTTGTTCTGATTGACTATATCTTATCAGAAACCATTTGTCTTTTCTGTTTCTGTGTTTTGTTCTCAAACATGAACCCTAAAATTAAATTTATCGCCAAAACATTGGTCTGACCTATGCAATTTCTATAGTAAAGTGATTTTTTGGAATTTTTGTCTTGGTAAATATTTTTTTTTACTTTTCTTTGCTGAATGTGAATTATTGATGTTTCACAACAATATTGTGAAAATTAAAAAAAAAATTGAAGAAGTGAAACTTGTTGAAAATCTGCCTCCAAGTTACCTACCCTACAAATTTCTGCATAATTTTCATTCATTTTTACTATGGGAAAAAGTGAAAATATTGGATTTTTTTAAAAACCACTGACCAGAATAAATCTTTTTGCGCATAGGTAGTTACGACAAATGGTTTTGCATTAAATCATGACAAAAGTTTACAAATTTACTTCTTCTATGTAAAGCGCCGAGCAAAAAACGACTTTCTGAAAGATGTCGAAAGCACAGTAGTTTTCGGTATTTGGAAAGCATGGCCCCCGCCTATCGGGGCCAGCGAAATAGATGTACTGCCTAAAGTCTCCATGGCAGAGATGCTAGTAACTAAGCAGGACACGAATTCATGTGATCGGTTCGAGTAAAAATCCCACAAATTTGGAGGCAATGTCTCTAAACTACTGAAATATTGTTGACAGACGTTATATCGCAATTCATGCAGTGGATTAGAAGTCAAGCGTGATCTGAAATCAAATTCAGTTAGATCTGGCCAACCCACCTATGAAGCAGCTGATGATAATTTGGACGCACGGATATAGGTAGCACCTATTAAATTCATATTAGCTAAATATAGCTGAGTATGAACATTTCTCTGCTAATAAATATGAAAATGCCAACTATTGTTGGCATTTTCAAATTTATTAGCAGAGAAAATTTCATGCTCAGCTGAATTGAGCATGAAAAAAGTTTTATAATCTTGGGGCCAGGAATCACTGGACACTATTGTATAGCAAACATCTATTCAGACAATATTTACACGCATAATAGTTTATTATCAAGTCTTCGGTAACATTTTATAGTAAACTAAGAGCAGTTGAATATCATTTGAAAAAACAGTAACATTTTAATGGCTCGAACATCTTTGGGACCATGGAAATTTGTTGTAGACCTGGGTAGTTCGAGCCACTGAGGGTCAAACAGAGAACCAGGTAAAAAGGTACAATGTGAATGGGAATAACTTAGATGTCTTTTCGCTTCTATGAAATAATTGTGTGTTAAGTGTGCCCATTAGAATCGATAAGTCGAATCTAATGAGTACACATAACATACACTTTTTCATGATAAAACAAGAAACTTTCCTTAACATGTCCCGAAATATTTGTTCTCTTGAGCTATCGGAAGAATTTCACAGGGACACAAAAAACGAGTTCGAATCAACCACGGTAAACGAGCCACGGTGTTCGAGTCATTGCAGTCGTACTAAATTCAGTGGCATTATTGTCAGATAACAAAAGTAAAGTAACTCAGGTATCAACCTCTAACATCTCTTTCAAATGTATTAAAATTACATATAACTTCAATGACTCGAACATCTATGACTTGTTTACCGTGACTGATTCCAACTCACTTTTGAGTCCGTAGGAAATGTCTCTCGATAGCGCAAGAAAATAAATATATTTAGAATATTTTAGAGACATTTTCTTATTTCAACATGATAATGTATATTATGAGTATTCGTTAGAATAGCCTAATCGAGGCGATTCTAATGAGTACTCATAACACAACATTACTTTATAACAAGATCGAAAATACATCCCTATATTATCCCCATTTTCCTCCTGACCTGGTGTTGTGATTAATCCTCAGTGGCTCAAACTACCCAAGTCTAGAACGAATTTCCATGGTCGCAAAGATGTTCGAGCCATTGAAGTTAGACTGTATGTATATTGCGATGATAGAGGCTAATTGTGAACGTCCTGTGCAATGAATCTCCGTAAATCATTTGTTTAATTCGCCTCCAGTGGGATTCGAACCCGAGACCTCATATCTAAAATTGGGGGCGCAAACTGTTCGGCAGACTGGCTCCAGTCTCCAATGACTAATCACTATTTTTTACTTATAGTCCTGTTTGATAATCCACTAAACTGAAACCAAAATAATAAATATCATGATTATAAAGGCTGGTCCCTATAGTGACCAGTCTTTATAGTCTTGATATTATTTTGTTTTTATTTTAGTGGAGTATCAAACAGGATTTAAGAAAAAATATTGAGTCACTGGAGACTGGAGCCAGTCTAACCGTTCGGCTATGCAGATACTTTCAGCGAAGGCCTAGTACGCAGGTTCGCTTACAGAATCATTGGATCAATGGACAGCAAAGGCCCTGGTGGGACAGCGTTAATATGTAGGATCACATTACTCCAAGATGATTAAAATAGGTACATTTCTCTAGGATGATCAAAATCTTGGTATTTCTCTAGGATGGTCAGAATGTGTAAATTTCTATAAGATGGGAGAAATGTCCACATTACTCCAGGATGAAGAAAATGTGCATACTTCTCTAGGTTGATCAAACTCTGCACACTTTCTAGGATTTGTAATATTCTAATATGTCATATATATGTATGATCTGAGAGAATAAAGTATATGTTCAGTTCTGTTTTGTTCTAAGATGATCGAAATCTGCGGATTTATCTAGGATTATCATATTATATAGTAAAAACAGGGATACGTAAGGTATATATTATCATGTGGGGTTGGATGACTATCAAAATTCTGCCGTATTAAATCAGTTTTTTTTTTTTTTTTCAATCTGATTTACTTTTACTTCTTGCAACCTTTATTAGGCTGCATAAAACCCTCTTCATATGCTCAACTACCAAAATCATTCTCATTTCCCATATTATATGGTGAAAATATCATGGCTTTCATAGTTTTAGATAAAAGGGACATCAAGATAAATGTTTTTTTTTTTTTTCATTTCTCGACAACAAAAATATATATGTTGTGGGTACTCACCAGCGCCTGTGCGAGGCGCTTCTGATGAATACCAACAACATATGTTTTTTATAGAGAAATAAGATAAAAGGTGCCAAGATGTTTTGGTTAAAAGTAGGTCAATCTAGTCATGGCTAAGTATACATTTTACGTGGACATGTTAACGTAATGTACAGTAAGTACAATAAACATAAAAAAGATTGCCTTTTACACTCTTTGATAAATGCAGTCATTTAATCCCTTTAAAATGTTTGGTGGTCTCTAGATATTCAAATATTTTTTCAAGGATCTTTAAATTTATTCAAACGTTCTCTTTCTTTCTTAAGTAAACAATAGGTTCTAACAGAGGTAAATTATGCATTACTAAGCTTTTATCAGTATGGCAAAGACATGTCCGTAAATAATGCCTTATGGGTATTTAGACAAATATATTCTTATTTCTACTCGAAAACATCGTTATCTTGACGGTACTCATTAGAATCCTCTCTGTCAGAGGTTCAAAAGAGTATCCACAACATCACAAATTATTTTTCGTGGGGAAATGACAGTACCAATAATTCTGGTCAAAAACAAATGTCTTTTCCGGAGATAATACCCAGCAAGCACATAGCATTAGAATAATGTCGTTTCAACGTTGATTCAACGTCAATGACGTTGAATTAACATTAACGATGCTATCTCAACGCTGTGTGCCTAGTGGGCAGAGAAAGTATTTACCCCCAAAGGGGTAACTGGCAAACAGAGCAGACTCAGGTCAGAATGCCACGTCTGATCAGAGTCTTCACTGTTTGGGAAATAGTTTAGCCATTTTCGTCTAGGAATATCTAAATCATATAGCCTGATATATCTTAAAATTGATATTGGACTCTTCCAATATATAGTGTGAGAGGAGTTCATTCAGTCTGAAATGGGTTAATCTGCTTACAATTTAACGAATACTCCATTTTTAAAGGAAGGCGATATCATTTGGATATAATTATAACCGTATTTGTACCAAATGTGGTATGTTTTGGTATGCCAACAGAGGAATTGTTAAGGAGGAGTATTTGGTGATAATTCTGGGATACTTTTTCTTATTTCTCCATAAAAAACATATGTTGTAGGTACTCATTAGAAGCGCCTCGCCACATATGTTGTGGGTACTCATTAGAAGCGCCTCGCCACATGTGGTACCCTTAAGAAGGGCCTCGGCGATGCGCTTCTGATGAGTACCCACAACATATGTTTTTATGGAGCACTGGAGAAAATTATCCCATAATCATCACCAAATACTCCTTAACAATTCCCTTGGCCAATAACAAACAAATATCCGAAATATCTCCTTGGTTATCATCTGATCTGGAGATATGTAAATGTGCCAACAACAGAGATCTGACCCAGCCTGCGCAGTTATACATCTAGTAGCAGTAGTAATAGTTGTGGTAATAGCAGTGGTTGTGGTTGTCCTTTATGTTACATTTGTATATAAGAAGTTTTATTGATTTCTTCTGGCTGGTAGATTTAGGAGCAGCAGTCGTATTTGTGAGAACAGTAGTTGTAGAGTGGTGGTCCTTTTATATGTTACATATGTAAACAAGAAGTTTTATTGATTTCTCCTTAGCTGTAGTAGCAGTAGTAATAGTAATGGTGCTGGTAACAGTATTTGTAGTGTTAGGTCATTGATGCTTCAATTGTGAATAAGAAGTTTTGTTGATTTCTCTTGAGTAGTTGTAGTAGTAGTAGTAGTAGTAGTAGTAGTAGTAGTAGTAGTAGTAGTAGTAGTAGTAGTAAGAGAAGTAGTAGTTGTTGTTGTTGTAATAGTAGTTGTAGTGGTAGGTCCTTCATGTTACATTTCTAGATAAAAAGTTTTATTGATTTCTGTTGTAATATGTCAAAATAAATTTGATCTATAATCGAACTATTCAATATCAAAAATCAATTTACATTCATTTGTTCACGACTATCCATGTGGTGTTTGACATATAAACAGTTTTACTACTTCAGATTTGTAATCTTTTACCCTCTTGTGCACAATAACAAACACTTACAAAATTGAAAACGGTGACCCGTAATAAGAAAAAGGACTCTTAAGTTTATTCAAACAGAAACTTGTAGGATCAGTCTGCAAATCATTACACGGTCTAGTTTTAGTTCCTTCATTTCCCATCTTTAGTTGCTGCTGCGCAACAACCTGACCCCAGGTTATAAAATGGTTTTCATGCTCGACTCGGCTGAGCATGAAATTTTCTCTGCTAATACATATGAAAATGCCAACAATAGTTGGCATTTTCCTACATGTATGTATTAGCAGAGAAATTTTCATGCTCAGCAATGTTTAGCAAGACAACATTTGCAATTGTTAGTAATTTGAGATTTATTAGCAGGATAAATTTCATGCTCAGTTGAGTTGAGCATGATTTTTTTTATAACCTCGAGGCCTAATATTCATAGATGTGTGTATCTGGACCAATCTTCCCACTAAAAGAATATACCTTTTACGATTCGAGCACCTCTATTGCCACCAGATTTTAAAATATTTGTGCTTGGTGTCCTTCATGTAATGCGTCAA
Organism: Anodontia alba; assembly: GCA_964016985.1. Lineage (NCBI taxonomy): Eukaryota > Metazoa > Mollusca > Bivalvia > Lucinida > Lucinidae > Anodontia > Anodontia alba. The sequence continues at coordinate 63,658,743 of OZ024829.1, forward strand.
CGTCATCCGCGCAATCTGGTCAGGGTTTTTGTTTTCTATTCGATGATTTATTCTTCAAGAAGCACTGATTCTGTTTGCGGATAACGAAGGTCCTGGTCAGATTGTGCAGATGGCTTAAGGATACTAGCTGGACATGAGATCTATTATTGATGGCTGCGTTTAGTAAAGCAGAACATTCGCGGACATTCGCGAACGTTGTAAACTATCTGTTCATTTGCAACAGTTTTCGGCGGACGGCAACAGGTGTCTTTAGGCGCAATCTAAATGGCAGCCAAAGCAAATAAAATTTATATATGCGTGTTTATAACAAAAATCTGAAAAGCTTTATTGCGTTGTCATTATTTATTATATTTCAAGTGAAAAAGTGCCTTTGAACATGCGCAATATGCGCTTGCGCAAAGTATCATCCGGGCCTGCTCTCCATTCATACATTCAAATGGTTCTTTAAGCAGACAGAGAAGGCCCGGATCAGCCTGCGCGGATGCGCAGGCAGATCTGGGGCTTCGCTGTTCGCATATGTCTGAAGACACGCTTTTGCATGGCGCAGTTCAGATAAATATTATTCAGAAATTGCAAAATAGTTCGTGAACACTCTCAATATTTGAAAGCAGCGCATTATTGATGCATTACGTTTACAGAGACAAACGGTTCCGCTCTAGCACCTTGCTCTCTCCAAGAGCTGATTCTAGGTATAAGCTAAAATTGCTGGTATAACGGCAGTACCAAAATGCTCTTTTATTTATAGAAAACAAATAATAAACATAATAAATGATGCATAACGTAAGAAACCAACTGACGAGTAATGTGTGCACCGCGCACTTTGATCAACACAAATTTGCATTTTGAATACCTATACGGGTGCTTACGTATCCACAGGCATAACAATGTCTATACTTATGGATGCATTTAATGTATAATAATTGCCTTTAACTGTGCATAAGTATAACAAATACCTATAGTACGCATCGGTAACGAATGCATATACCTGTGCATAGGTTTATGACAATGACAATGAGTTTATTACCAATCAAGGGCGCCTAAAGCGTAGATAATCAAAGGAAAACATTTTCTATACTATGACTGAACATGATTAAAAGAAAACAAAAGACAACCCAACAAACACACAACGCTGAAACAATGTCATTTCAACGTTGATTTAATCAACGCCGAAAAGACGCTATTACAACGTTGTGTGCCCGCTGGGCAGAAGCAAAACAATAAGAGATCAACAATCAATTTAGTAAATGCCTATATTTACACATAGGCATAAGAAATGTTTTTACCTATGCATATATAAATGAGAATACCTATACATAGGTACATGTATAAATGCCTATCTCTATACATAGGTATAACAGATGCGAACACCTATGAATAGGTATAAAAATACATGTACCTATATGTATGCATAGGTATAACGAAAGCTTATAACTATGCATAGGTATAAGTATAACGAATGATCAAAGCGGATATCTCGTTGTAGCTTTGCATCGCATACTTAGGCCCCAGTTCTCTATGTATGTGCAAGCTACTTTATCAAAGACCCATATATTGTAAATTTTGTGAGGGTAAACTCGCTAATACTGAGTCGCCCTAGTTGATGGTGATTTTAACGTTGGGCCTCAGATGCATATTATTACGGAAAATTGATACTCTTAGGGGAGGTAATTCTGTCAAAATTGTTTTGCCTTCCTTCTGAAACGGTGTATGCAGGGTGGCAAATATGGTCACAAAAGTTGCCCGTCCCCTTGTAAAAAGAGGCGTATCTAATCCCCAAGTACTAACCTCATCAATGCACAAATAAACCTGTGGGTACTAGGTACACGCGCCACTGTGTGGAGACAGGTATCCCCATCCTCGTCTTCTATATCCAGAAACGCTCCGCTGCTGGCCACCAAGTACACAACAGACGCACCGGCAGGGGTACTAAATCTTTGTCCATTCTCTGCCAAGATGTGCAGAAACGTTTTTCCTGTAATAGCATCTTGAAGGTTGATGTTCTTCTTTGTGGTTATAAATTCATAAAACATGTCCCACACTGTATTTATGGAAACATTAGGACTGCAGATTGCATTGTATAGCTTTGTCTTTCCTAATTCCATTTTTTATCTAAAAACATATCCTGCAGAGTTTTTTGTTAACTGAAAAAAAAAACCCCAAACATTCATTATATCTGTTTCCTTGTAACTTTTTAGTATATAAAATCTCTTAGAAAAAATCTTATGTGGAGCATGTCAAACGAACCAGCAGGAACACAGTGTTGAAACAATGTCGTGTCAACGTTAATTTAACGTTCTAGACGTTGACACGACGTAGTTTCAACTTCTTGTGCCGGCTGGGATAAGAAGTCTTCGCAGGTGCGAACAAAGACCCCAGGCTCATAACGCCATTACGTAACGATGGTATCGAGACGACGTTCTTGCGACGTGTGTTCTGCTTGGAAAGCTTTCGGACCGCTTTTCTCTCCTTCGGAAATACTGGTACCACAGTGTCCTCTTGTGGAACGCAAAGGGTCCCAGCAAACACAGAACGCCGCACAACAGAGAGATCGTATACTTTTGTATTCATGCAGTATTATTTCCCAGCAAACACACAACGTCCTAACAACGTCGTTACAACGTTGCTGCAACGTCATAACGTTACGGCGACGTTGTAACGACGTTGTTGCGACGTTGTGTGTTTGCTGAGTTGCCGGGCTCTGAGAAGTTGTTTTGAACATAAGGCCGCAGGCCAAGTGTTCAAATATCTTCCGAGGCACGCGGGGAAGATTACTGCAAAGAAACAAACGTGCGATCTCAAAAGTCTCAAAGAAAAGTCCGAAATGTCATAAAAATCGTCTATTTAGTGCTTGTGTACAATGACATTATTCCGCGAAAACAAGAATTGTTGACATTATAAACAAAAGTTAAGCTAATACATATTCCAGGATGGCAACGTTATCCGTTTTTAAGAATTTTTAAGCAAAATCCATGTTCAGGCAGCACGTGAATCTAATTCGACCATGGCTTCAAACATGCGTATTTTTGCGTATTTACACAAGAAAGTCGTTTCGACGTCGCGACAAGGTCATGACGCCGCGGCGACGCGTGGTTAGAAAATATTAATGTCCCAGAGGTCGGTTCTGCCACTACATATTCGATATTTTCAGTGAGTGAAATTTATGATGTTAATTCCTTCCTGTCAAGTGTATTTTCACTTAACTAAACCGATTCCATAAAGTGTATTGCAAACACATTTGCCTTAATCATATAAACAAACAAATCGGTCATTGCATATGCTGTTTAACGCTTAGCACTCTGGGTAAGACATATTGAAATAGTTTTCTTATTTTTTCCCAGAAAACAGGATTCGACATTTCATGCAAATTGTCTCCAATGGAGACAATTTGCATGAAATGTCAAATCCTGGTTTTTTTTGCGTGAAAAATGAGAAAAATATCACCAATTTGTCGTCTGCTGAATTAACCATGAAAATGGTAAACGATAACTGAACAACACTTAGCACTCCGGATAAAATTTTCAGCAGACGACATATTGAAATATTTTCTTATTTTTCCTAGAAAACAGGTGTTAACATTTCATGCAAACTGTCTCCAGTGGAGACAACTGGCATGAAATGTCAAATCCTGTTTTCTGGGAAAATAAGAAAAATATACCATCAATTTGTCGTCTGCTGAATTAGCCCAGAGAACGGTAAAGGTTAATAACACAATTTTATTTCGCTCAGTCATTGAAGAAAATATTAAAACAAATCCATTTTAAACGGCTGATAATATCCAGCGATCTTTTTAACACTGAGCCATGGTTCTTCGCCAGACCAAACATTTTTATCTGAGGTTTTTGACGAACATATAACACTTTTTCATGACAAATGATCCGGTTGGCTTATATCGGCAATGTTTTTATTGAAATCTAAGCGAGGTTAACACTATAGGTTGTACGCTTACTTATGTCGACAGTATACATTATTATCGACATGCATTGATACTCAAATAATAACACTTTGCATGCTGGGTGAAAATTTCAGCAGACGACATTTTGAAATATTTCTATTCCCCCCCCCCCCCCCCCCCCGCCCGAAAATAGGCTCTGACATTTCATGCAAATTGTCAATTTGCATGGAATATCAAAGCATATTTTGTGCGAAAAATTAAAAAAAAAAAAAATCAAAATGTAGTCTGCTGAAATTATTACCCATTATGCTATGCGTTAAATAATAACATGTTGTAGTACTATTAATCTTATTCGTACTTAAGATATTTTGTAATTGTTTAATTACCAACACAGAAAGAAAAAACATATAAATACAAAGGCGGCCACGAACAAAAGTTTGAATGAAAAAGAGACAGACAAGGACTGCAAGCCTGTATCATCCGAGTAAAAAAGTGCGATTGAGTAAGACAGTGTGCGGCTGAAAAGTTAGGCGGGAAAGGGCGCGTGCAAGAGAAAAAAAAAAGTTTTATCTCGTATAGCAAATATATATGAAACTGTCTAATTATTTTGCCCTTTTAAAAACACATATACCTCTACTTCCAACACTTTTTAGCACGCGGTAAGCCAAACAATTTGGCACTTAAAACGCTAAAAGGTCGTAAAAGTTTCAAACTTTGGCATTGTAACATATTTATTCTGTATTTCTTATTTAGATGTTAAAGTAAACAGCAAAACTTAATTTAGTTTAATGGCTTTATACATACATACATATAGACTGCGCAGTCGATGGCACGCCATCGCAAAATCCCCACGTTCGGTGCATATGTTGCTAATATCGTGACAGCCGAACAGACTCGCTCTCGCACACTCTTACAACGAGGGGAAGTCATGTAGCAAGTTTGGTTAAATTCCGTCCAGTGGTTTAGGAGGAGATAGCGTTACGGACGGACGGACAGACAGAGAGTGACCTTTTGACGCCACCCGAAGGCCACATGGGGCAGAGTAAAAAATAATGTTGCTCTCGCCCACCTTTACCATGCAGGGCGGTCATTTAGCAAGTTTGGTTAAATTCCGCCCAGTGGTTTAGGAGGAGATTAGCGCGACGGGCGGACGGAGGCGTTTATAATATCCCCATCGCTAAAGCGTGGGGATAAAAACGAATCTGTCATGGTAACTAGAAGTAAGACATGAAAAATTAACATCCTTTTACCTGTTATAAGAGGTAGTCGAGTAAGCTTCACTGCGGTACTAAACACACATTGCAGCTGAATGTAATAGCGAGTGCGGCTTATAGTTAGACATAGGAAAACATATCTGGTAAAAACAGAAAGGAACTTATGTTGATTATCCCCATGTTTTAGCGATATGGATATTGTAAACATCTCCGTCCGTTCGTCCGTCATGCTATCGCCTCCTACACGACTGGCATTACTTTCCGATTATGAGTCACATGGCCCAAAGTTGGACCTAAAAATAAATGTAGGCCACAGTGACCTAAATTTCACAGTCCAGTGATTTTGCCTTATAGGCTTGAAAGTGTTTAATGTATAAAAACACCATACTTTCTGATTATGAGTCAGTATGACCTGAAGTTTTGACCTCAAAATAAATGGAGATCACAGTGACCTATATTTCACAATCCAGTGATTTTACTTTATATCTTGAAGAATATTTTGTGTATAAACACCATACTCTCCGATAATGAGTTAGTATGACCCAAAGTTTGACCTTAAAATAAATGTATGTCACAATGACCTAAATTTCACAGTCCAGTGGTTTTGCCTTTTATCTAGAAAAAGTATTTCATATATAAAGACCATTCTTTCTGATTTTGAGTCAGTAAGAGATGCCAAAGGCAGCAGTGGGATATATATATATATATGACATTACGCGGAATGACAAACCGTACATTGCGGTGAATGTATTAAGTAACAGTTTCCCGATTAGTCTAATGGATAAAACGGTACCACGCTTAATTTTCAATTACAGGGTGTTGGGTTGACTCTCAGCTGAAGATTTCAATTTTTTATTGCCTTTTTCTGCTATATGAAGACTTATGAGTCTTAATAAGTTACATTCAGGTATCTAATATAATTCGGCTAATAAGTGGCATACATTTATAGATAGCTTTCTTCCTGCGGTAGGGATCTACCAAATAAAACCGATCTAAACAGACACTTTAAACAAGCTTTGAATTCAGCTGCTGAATGCAAGCAGAAAGTCATACAGAAGGCTTCCAGAGGACTTTTCTGCATCATTCCCACCCCGCATTAAGCAGCGACGTGTCTTAAAGACCACATGGAATCGTTTTATGAGTGGCCGGTAAAGAGACGTTTTATTGTACGTAGGAGACTGCAAACCTCTAATAGGTCTCTATACAAGCTTAATTAATTTAAAAATTTTCGAACTCAAAGTTGATTTTACTCTTAAACCCCTACATGCTATATATTTCAGATTTAACGATATGACTTATCGTTTTAGTCGTTTCAATACCAAACCAAGTTAATATACCATTTTGACGCAAATGACAGTCCCCAGCCCATCCCCACACCTCCACAAGCACACTGGATTAACGCGTCGTTAAACCTGAAATCATCATCATCATCATCATCATCATCAGATTCAATGACGTGATAGAAATTACCTGCGACCATGTGGAGAAGATGATAGAACAGATGAAGGGAGCAAGGTGAACGTTTTGTGATCTACATATATCCGTGACGGTCTCTGATGACAGCGGTACTGACACAGCTGGAGAGTACAGTCGTACCGACACAACGAGTGAATCAGAGGCGTTTCACTGAATCGACTGTATTTACAAAACAGTCTATTGTACCATTACTGAGTTTACAACACAGTAGATTGTACCATTACACCATGGACTCGCTTCGTTAAGTGCAATGAACATATGATCCGATCCCCGTTTATAACGGGAACCCACGAAGACGTTTGCGGAAACAAATTGTCTCAGTTTAATTTTGCTGTACTATAACGGGGCTATGATCCTCGAAATGACTTACAGGAGGAACGTGCCATATCACTGGCTAGCTGGCTTCCGAGCAGTGATTGGCATTCATGGATTTGTATAACCCTTGCTCCAAATTAATATTTGATTAAGAACTGGTTTCATGGTTTCATGTTTAACCTTTTCCACGCTCAGGGCAAATTCACCAGACAACAATTTGATTTTTTTTTTCAGAAAACAGGGTTTGACATTTCATGCAGACAGTTTTGCATGATGAAATGTCAAACCCCGTTTTCTGGAACAAATCAGAGAAATATTTCAAAAAGTCGTCTGTTGATTTTTTTTCCTTTGACTGTGCACCCAGTGTGTGTATAATTATTATTTCTGTAAACATTTAATGAAGTACAGTAGAGGTGAAAGCTATTATTATACCAGTTTCTCTAAGAGAACTAGATTGTATTCCTGATTCTTAGTCAGCAGCCAATCAAATGATAGGAACCCGCACACTACATGTTGCAACGTGAGCTATACTGGGGAGTTGATAGCCCCGTTAGTAGAATTATAAGCCTCTGGTGTAGTAGATACAAATGTATCCCGATGTCCGAAAATGCTCGAGATGCTATTTTTAGTTATGCTTACCTAAAATCGATTTTGGATGAACTCGTCCAACCTTTGACACGCCAATAAACATTCGTCGAAAAATACAATATTCGACTTTCATATACTGGTCTATTTTGTGCGTTCTTTGGGTAGGCTATCTTTCCTGTAAAGATGCGATTGTGGAAATAGCGTGCTAATTGTCCCCTCCCTTCCCCACACCCGCCTGTTGTTTGTTTTATTCCCTCATTACATCAGATACGTTCTTACATATATTCTACACAAGATGAATAACAAAAAGCTACTGTGCTTTCGACATCTTTCAGAAAGTAGTTTTTTGCTTAGCGCTTTACACAGAAGAACTAAATTTGCAAACTTTTTGTCATGAATTTAGGTAAAACCATTTGTCGTAACTACCTATGCACAAAAATGTTTATTCTAGTCATTGGTTTTTAAAAAATCAAGTATTTTCACTTTTTCCCAAATACCGCTTTTTCCCATAGTAAAAATGAATGCAAATTATGCAGAAATCTGTAGGGTAGGTAACTTGGAGGCAGATTTTCAACAAGTTACGCTTGTTCATTGTTTCTGAAATTTTCACAATGTTGTTGTGAAACATCAATAATTAAAATTCAGCAAAGAAAAATAAAAAATATTTTCTTAGACAAAAAATCCAAAAAGTCTCTTTACTATAGAAATTGCATAGGTCAGACCAATTTTTGGCCGTAAATTTAATTTTACTGTAAAATATTGAGTACAAAACACAGAAACAGAAAGGACAAATGGTTTCTAATAAGATATGGTCATTCAGAACAAAATATTTTCATGTAAAATAAAACGCCAAACTAAAAACATCTTTCCGAGAGATGTCGAAAAGACAGTAGCAATTTTTCTTTAGCTTTTATTGGTGTTTCTTGGTCATTACGTGCATTTATGAGCCGATTCATCTGCTTTCTGTCGCTTACGGTTGCATTTCTTGTAAATAGAAGATATCCGCATGACATTTGCTTCCTCTTCCTGGTTGAGAAAATAAACTGGTTAATTTCACGAAATTTGGCAACATTTTATACAGAAAAATAGTATGTCCCGTGCACCCAGACCTGTCCGTCCTCCTCCACCCGTCCCTAAACCAGGTAAGATGTGTGTTGGTTTTGAATAACCAGTTGTTTTGTGTGTTTTTCCAGTGTCCCAGGTCTACTCTCACCACTGGCTACTGATCAACAATATTTACGGTATAGTATCAGAATCTTCTAATAGGATAATAAATAATGGTAGAGCACTTTACTTCAACACCGTCCTGTGTTTCGTTGCTTTTCTAGTCCAGAACGTAATTTCCTCAAAACGCCACTTCGCCGTTATTTAGAAATAATGTCCCTTTCCAACATACAATGCAGACAATTCCTGACACCACAGAATTCCAGAAAAAATTGCTCTTGTTTTTCTAAAAATGCACAGTGCACCATTCACCTCACCCTACGGAAAATCTCGGCTTATCTCGTAGTCGTTTTTGATTGGACGACTCAAAAAGCGCTATGTTCACGGAAAACGCAAACCAAAATAGCAGCGAAACAGACTGAAAACAAAGAAAGAAAAATCGCATTACAAACAATATTTTGTGATTTGAACTTACTCATGAATGAAACCCTACCTAAAATGACGAATCCTGTTGAAATAATACAATGGTAATGTACTACAGTTGAACTTTCTATTTTTTCAACTCACTAACAAGTTTCGATATTTATGCTTTCGCTCAAAAGGTGATTCGTATTATCCATATTTTAATTGAGACAAATCCCCACAGAATAGAACAAAATATTGTTGTTAATTCCACATCTCGCAATAGAAATGATTTTTCTGTGCCAGCTTGATCTGTCAGGATGATGTTGTGTCCCTCCAGAATCCTTTCCTCAGCAAACATTTGTTCACTAGTGAAAGAAGCCATAATTCTTGATGTAGACACAATCCGTTGTAAAAATTTTCGTCCAATCAAATGTGTTACGAACGCAACCGAAGATTTCCGTAGAATCCGCAGGGTGAGGTGAATGGTGCACTGTGAGTTTTAAGAAAAACAAGAGCAATTTTCTCTGAAATCCTGTGGTGTCAGGAATTGTCTGCTCTGGATGTTGGAAAGGGACACTATTTCTAATTAACGGCGAAGTGGCATTTTGAGGAAAATTCGTTCTGGACAAGAAAAACAACGAAACACAGGACGGTGTTGAAGTAAAGTGCTCTACCATTATTTATTTACCTATAGAAGATTCTGATACTATACCTTCAATATTGTTGATCAGTAGCCAGTGACTCTCACTTCTTTCGACAGCTTTCAGAAAGATGTTTTGTGTTTGCATTTTTACTCAGAATAAATAAATTTATGCCGGCGTCTTGTTTTATCGTGCCCCTTATGACTTGTAGCAAGGTAAGAGAAGAAGGAGACACTGTACCATTTATCAAATCATTTTTGTATGTAGTTCAGTCCTTTCAAACAATCCTGCATAAAAATATTTTAAATCAGTCTTTTTCAGACGTGTTGATTTTGTTGGCCATGTGAGTTGTAGTGACGTCACTTCATCGCCCTTCTTTATCGTGGATTTGCGGGGTTAACTTAAATGGAAATTGATTTTAGTAATGGGCAGCCAATTGATCTAAAAGTCTTCATAAGTGTTCAGAAAAAAATGTGTCACTAAACACCGACTTTGGAACTTCAGTCACAACTTTAAAACTTTGGTAATCATAACACAAAAGCAACATAATCATAACACAAAAGCAACAGGTTGCTATCTACAGTATACTTTACAGAAAAACAAATTTGCTGGAGACACATAAATCCCTCAAACTTCCTTATACCTTTAACTCTAGAACGGGTACATAGAAATACCGGAACACACCGAAACACCGGAACACACTGGTAATTACCGGAACACACTTTAAATTTTTATTTTATATTATTAAAATTTGTTTTTATAACTTAACTAGTGTTTGTTTGTATGTAGAATGTTGTTGATATCAAATCTGATCTTAGTTTACAATAAATTAACCTCATTCAAGTGTTTTGCCAAAATGTGTTCCAGTCCGCTGGGCCTGAATACTCACAAGTAATTATTATAGAAGTTTAGTTTATGATTGTCACACGCTGATCTAATTTAGCTTAATGACAGAATGAAGACCTTGCATATTCTTCCATCACAAAAGTTTTGACATTTGACATTTCCAACAAATTGTACCGGGTTATCTTTTTTGGTATTAAAATATAGCAAGACATGTTTATTAATTACACAGTTTTATTTCATCATTCATCAATTCAATGTAATAAAACTCTCTCTCTCTCTCTCTCTCTCTCTCTCTCTCTCTCTCTCAAAACAACATAAAGTATATAAAAACACAATGTATATTCAAAGATCAACTTATTAAACAATAATTTGAAGATGCAGCTAGATTTGTCATGCCATGCGAAAATATGTCATCAAACATATCCCAGCGGACACATGACGTCTATACAACGTCGCCTCAACTTCGATGCATGACGTTGCATCGACGTTGAGACAACGTTGTATAAATGTCATGTGCCCGCTGGGATGTTGCCAGCGAGTTTGAAGATGTTGGAGTGCGGCGAGTATACATCTCAGAGATTCTTCCCAGACCCGACTTCTCCAAAAGCGACCCACCTGGCCTTACGAAGGCTAAATTCGACAGGGACAGGAAAAAAATCAACAAGATGCTCTTCCAGACCCACGGTGAAAATGTCATAAAATTTCATGACATTAAGTGCCCCCATGACTATGATGAAGACCATGTTCACTTGTCGGAGCCAACACCAACCAGCAGAAATTGTGGGCTCCGAAAATACTGTTTTCGCATCAGGCTGGTATTCTGCTGGTCATAGAACTTTTTAGTTGCTAGAAAGATCCCTTTATGATAATGTCGTTATAATTTACTTTTGTTATTAATATTCCCCTTTGAAGTTTAATACATAAACGGACCACATATGCCAGCAAACCCGACCCTCATTCCCTCCACCACCACACGACAAAAAAGTAATAATAATAATATAATAATAATATTATTATTATTATTATTAAAGCAAAAAGTATGAGAAGTGAATTTATTTTATAACTTCACCATGAGAACAATTCACCGGATCAAACTGCCATATAATAATAATAATAAATATTTGATGCTCATTTGAGCTAAGGTTAATAGATTATGTTCACGGGGTGCAAATGATAAAATAAGACACAGGATAGCCCGGTTTCATGTATTTTTGCGTTACTAATGGTAAACAGTTTCAGCATATCTACTTACAGAGATAAATGCTGAAAATAATCCTGAAGTCATCTTAATTATTATCTGAGCATTTATTTTATGTATAAATAATATAGTTCTGTGGATTTGTTTTGTGAAAGCATTTTGGTAAACAAGCCAACCATATCGACACCATTTTGAACCAAAAGTCATGTGACTTCGCGTTAATTAAGATTTCGGCGGGAAATTATCATGTGATTGTCATGTGATCTTTGCAATTTTTGGCCATTTTTAAATACAAAGTACCGATGCCTTAGATTTGATATTTTCATAAAAAAACTAAGTTAGTGTTAGCTGTAAAAGTCGATTTAATAGATATAGGTGTAATTTCCATTAAGAACTGTTATCACTTTTGTCAAGATATTTCTTTTCTAGGCGTAAATCACAAAACAACAGTGTATTTCTCAAAACAAACCTTGCTGACTAGAGCGTGACTTTGTATCTAAAATATCCAGCAGGTAGGTGGCGCTGCCATTTATTTTCATGGAGAAATCAATTTAACGCGACATTGAATTTAACGCGAAAATACATGGAGGGAGTATATATAAAATGGCCACCCCAAAAAAAAACAAAAAACTATTTAATAAGCCCTCAGACCCATCAATACTGATGGGTCCGTGATAAGCCAAAAAAGAAAAAAAAAATTTAAAAATAAAAAAAATTGGAGTGTGTTCCGGTAATTACCAGTGTGTTCCGGTGTTTCGGTGTGTTCCGGTATTTCTATGTACCGCTCCAGAACAAAACTGAAGATTTGTCCAGTGGGAACAAACATCACACTTAATCCATTTGAAAAAATTTACCGAAACACAACGTCAAACTGTGTAAGACGACCATTCAAATTGAGAAACTAAGACGGGGTGAACTCCATTATACAAATTGCAATAGTGTTAATTAATTGGTTGCTGGCTTCCCTCATTTTGGGATGCTGGGACAGATTTTCCATATACAGTAGTAACGTGACTTTTAGTTAGAGCGACAACTCTCAGACACTGTCATATGTTTCCTGTGCAGAAAAATATAAATGATGATCTAAAAAGAAATTATACGAACTTTAAGTGCAGAGGGTTTACAGAAGATGCACAAAATTAAGTTCTACACAATTTTAATATAAATATAATTTTATGCACCAATATCCTAGTTATTTGTCCATTTTTTATTTTTTTGCTATCGGTAGTTTGATGCCCTGAAATGAAACTAATATAATCAACTGGTAGGGGGCATAGCAGATGAGAAATTATAAATTATGAAATATGCAAAACCCACGATAAAGTAGGGTCTGCGATAAAGTAGGAAGGGAGTATACATAATTTTTTTTATTTATTCAATGTACTACCTTTTTCACAGCTATATCTAAGCACACCAACATTTTTTTCACTATTCATGCAGTTACTGCAATAATCAGAAGTGTCACATTTGAGGCACTAACATGATAAACCGAAATCCGCGTCACTGAAGTCACCAAAATAGAGATAGGGTAAGGAAATCACCAAAATCACCAGTTTAGACATGGGTAGGGTAGAGGTTACTGAAATCACCGCTATAGGGAAGGGTCGGGCATAAAAATTGTTGAAATCACCAATATACAGAGGGGTTGGATTGAGAAATCACCAAAATAAATAGGGATAGGGTATGGAAATCACCAATGTAGAGATAGGTAGGGTAGAGTAGTCACCGAAATCACCATTGTAGATAGGGGTAGGGTAAAGAAATTGTTGAAAACTCAGACATACAGAGGGGTTGCATTGAGAAATCACTGTGGAAATAACCGTGGAAATCACCGAAATCACCAAAATAGATAGGGATAGGGTCTGGAAATCAGAAAACTCACCAATGTAGAGATTGGTAGGGTAAATTTGATGAAAAACAACTTTATTTCAAGGAAGAACCCATTTTTGGGCACTTACATTGGTGATTTTGGTAATTTCAGCGAGGAGATTTTGGTCCAGGCAAATGGAATTTTCCGTTTAATTATACAATCAGTTGTAATATCCTGAAGTATACTAATTAAATTTGATGAAAAACAACTTTATTTCAAGGAATCATCCATTCTTGGGCACCTACATTGGTGATTTCAGTGTGGTGATTTCGGTCCAGGCAAATGGAATTTTCCATTTAATTACACATTCAATATTGTAATATCCTGAACCCGGTAGTATACTAATTAAATTTGATGAAAAACAACTTTATTTCAAGGAATCATCCATTCTTGGGCACCTACATTAGTGATTTAGGTGATTTCCACGGTGATTTCAAAAGTGATTTCGGTGATTTCGGCTTATTGTGTGACCCCCTTTGAGGTCTGAATTTTCATTCTCATCCTTTTTTTTCTCCATTTCATCTTAACCTCCTCACAGATGGGTTTACATGGTACACCCAGGGTTGCAAGATGAAGGCCTACAAGTAACCATTTTGAAGGACCATAGGGTTCTTTAACCTGCACTGGGTGAGGCTTGTGACTTTCCCTGCACGGGGGTCTCGATCTAAAGGAAAGCACACTGTTTTCATTTGTTCCTGCAAATAACATGATGGAAAACCACATCTAAACTATCTACCCTATTGACTTTTACTACGGGGAAACTGGACTTTTTTAAAACCACTGAATAGAATAAAAAACATTTGTGCATAGACAGATAAAACAAATGGTTTTGCATTGAAACATGACAAAAATTTGTTATTCACTTCTGAATAAAGCTCCAGCAAAAATGACATTCTAAAAATCATAGAAAAGAAAGTAAACCAGTTCACAGGGATCACTGTACAGCACCCTAGCACCTTTCCCACAATTTGTTTCTCATTTTGCACACTGTAAATCATGCTCTGCACCAAACGGGTGCAGAGGTAGTACCATACACATATTACCCTTCCAAATTTTCCAGGGTGATCCCTGGTTAATTCAGACATGTTCTTGTCACAGAAAGCTACATGTACAATATCTAGTTCATTGTCACTTTAATGACTAATAAGGCTTGCACAATTAATAGGATAATCGATTAATTGATCGATAAATTTCGCAAAAATGATTATCATTACTGATTTGCTAATAATCGATCATTTGATTTCTGTGTTTGTTACTTTACCGTATTTACCCTTCGTATTCAGACACTTCAACACCTTACCATACTTTATCTAAAATTTGAAGAAGTCCAATTTACTACCCAATGTTGTGTCTAAAATAGCTGGGTGACTCCGTGAGTGGCAAACAGTGTAGACCCAGACGAGACACTGCATTTGCAGCGTTTCATCAGGGTCTACACTGTTTGCTCAAGCCTGTCTGGCAGAATATATGCAATAAAGTATAACATATGGTAAGAGTCATGCTCAGACAGGTAAAATTATGACCAAATCTTCAGTGATTACTAATCGATTATCGATCACAATGGCAGGACTGATAATCGATTATCTTTTCAGCTCCGATTAGCCAGCCTTATATATTAGTGGATGACTTTCTTTTCCAAGGACTTTTGACTGGTTTTACAGTTGAGGTTCCATTTTCCTGTTTATAGCTGTAGCCATTGTTGTCAAGAGTTTGGTGGGAAGTATGTATATCTAGCCTTTGTTGTCGAGAGTTTGGTGTGAAGTTTGTATTTCATTGTAAGAAACAGAGTTTTCACATTTTGCATGAGTTTCCTTGTGAAATAAAAAATGACATATGCTTTTATTAAATTTGTATCTTTATCATTCAGCATTCTTTGGACTAATTCAGCAGACCACAGATTGATGATATTTTTCTTATTTTTTTCCCAGAAAGTAAGCTTTGACATTTCGTGCAAATTGTCTCCTGCCAACAGATCCTGTTTTCTGGGAAAATAAATATGAAAAGTATTTCAAGATATTTCTGCTGGAAATCTTCCAGCAATTTTTAGCTCACTGTGCTATGCTCAGGATGAGCTATAGTGGTCACTTTTTGTCTGTCTATCTGTCCGTTAACACTATCAAACGAAAGTTAGGTAAGAATGGAGCTTGGGTAGGGGGATGTAAAAGAAGCTAAAATTATGGAGATTGCCTCTTGGCTTGGTTGCATGGCAATAGAAAGCTTCCATAGACTTATAATTGGAAAATGGTTTAAATTGCATTTCTCCATAACCTGTAAAGTGATGTAAACCATATTTGGCAGTTATGATCATCTGGTGATTTTTTATCCGGTTTATGTTTTATGGCCAGTAACCATTTTGTTTGGTTGCCATGGCAGCATTCAATGTTAAAAAAGGATTTTTTTAAATGACAACTTCAAAACCACTTAAGCAGTATGGCTCTTATTTGGTACAAATGTTGCTTGGGTAAGGTCAATTCAAAATGGCTAAGATCAAGGTGATCAGCCTTGGTTTGGTTGCCATGGCAACAGGAATCTCCCATAGATTTAAAATGGGAAAATGGTTAAATTGCATTTTCATGATAACTAGTGAAGTAATGTGAACCATATTTGACAGTTATGATCATTTGGTATTTGTCTATTCAGTTTATGTGTTTTATGACCAGTGACTATTTTGTTTGGTTGCCATGGTAACATTAAATTAAAAAAATAACAACACACTTTTATATGACTACTCCTCCAAAACCACATAAACAGTATGAGTATAATTTGGTATAAAAGTTGCTTGGGTAAGGGCAATTCAAAATAGCTGAAATCATGGTGATCTGCCTCTTGGTTTGGTTGCCATGGCAACAGAAATCTCCCAGAGACATATGATAGGAAAATGGTTAAATTGCATTTTCTCCGTAACCACTGAAGTAATTGGAACTATATTTTGCAGTATAATCAGTTGATAATTGTCTACCCAGTGTATGTGGTTAATGACCAGTGGCCATTTTGTTTGGTTGCCATGACAGCATTAAATTTTAAAAGTTTTTTTTTTTTTTAATGACATCTCCTCCAAAACCACTGAAAAAGTATGACTCTTATTTGGTACAAATGTTGCTTGGTTAGGGCAATTCAAAACAGCTCAAATTAAGATGATCTGTCTCTTGGTTTGGTTGTCATGGCAGCAGAAAGCTCCCATAGATTTATAATGGGAAAATAGTTAAATTGCATTTTCTCCATAAGCAGTGCAGTGATGTGAACCATATTTGGCAGTCATGATCATCTGATGATTGTCTACCCAGTTTATATGTTTTATGACCAGTGGTCATTTTGTTTGGTTGCCATTGCAAAATTTAGGTAAGAAATTTGTAAAGCACCAGCAGGGAAAGAAGACCCTAATAAGCACCAGCAGGAAAAGCAGACCCTTTTGCACACAAGCATGGAAAGAAGAACCTGTTGCACTCCAACAGGGAAAGAATTACCTTTTGACCTTGTCTATAGCCTGGCCTTGTAAAGAGATAGGATATGTAGCATAGTGTAGAGATAGGATATGTAGCATAGGTGGGAGTGACAACATACAATTGAAATACCTCTTCTCCCATCATTCTTTACTTACTCAGTGAAGATGAGAGCTTGGCAAGTCCCTGCATTCTGGTGAAGATAAATAGATAATAAAAAGAATGACCCTTGAGAGCAATGAACATACAAAGACAAAAATAGCTGAATTATCTTACAATATATGATTGAGTAGCAAAGGCTTTAAGTTACAATCAAAATTTTATTCTGTGAGGCAGGGTTTTCCCTCAGAAATTTATTTAACGAGACATATGTCTCTATTGACCCATATTTTAGGGGACATATGGGGTAATTTCAGGGGTTAATTGTTTTGAATTTTACAGAAAATATCGCAAATATTCAGGGACATCAATGTCTTTCTAAGATGATGGTTAAGGGGACACCAGTCAAAAAGGGGCCAAGCTCACGTTTTTGAGGGACAAGGAAAACCCTTTGTGAGGGTTATCTACTCCTGCCCCTGTGCTGTATACATGTATAAAATCATGATATTGTTAAACAAATTCCCTTCTGAAACCACTTGGCCACTTATCACCAAATTTCATGTCAATCCTACTGTTGAAACGGGATTGATAATTTGTTCGAATGGTCATGATCTATTGACGGTCCAGCCTATACATGGATAAAATAAAATGATAATAAAAACACATTCTTCTTCTTTATACATGTACCAAGAACTACTTAAAATTATGATCATTTCAATAGTTGCAGTGACAGTACTAGCAAAATGTTGATAATATATGCATAACTACAGTGGCTATTTTACTCAGGTGACTGAGGAGTGGTCTGTGGGCCTCTTGTTAACTAACATTCTACAATCATAGATGTAAATAAAGTGGGTATCAGGTAAATAGTTTTCTTATTTCTCCACAAAACGTATGTTGTTGTACTCATTATAAGTGCCTCAGCGAGGCGCTTCTAATGAGTACCCACAACATATGTTTTTGTGGAGAAATAAAAAAAATATCAATAGTTTTGGACTAAAAAAAGCACCTTATAAAGAGTTATGTACAATTATTGCAGGTCAAGTGAAGGTGGTGAGGGCAATGTACAGATATGAGGCTCAACAGGTATATGCCATATTTACCCTAAATTTTTGAAAGCCTTAACACTTTGCATGCTGGTTAAAAATTTCAGCAGACAACATTTTTTTAAAAAAACGTTCTTATTTTGCCTGGAAAATAGGATTTGACACTTCATGCAAATTGTCTCCTTAGGAGTCAACTTGCATGAAGTGTCAGATCCTATTTTCTAGGAAAAATTAGAAAAAAATATCATCAGTTTGTTGTCTGCTGAATCTGCCCATAGTGTAGTAAGTGTTAACTCCTTAACATGCCCATAGCTCCAGTTAAGGCAATTTTTGAACCAAAAAGATTGATATTTTCTTTCTTCTCCATAAAAACATGCAGTTGAACTTCAGTAGCTCGAACACTGATAGCTCATTCGAACTTATTTTTGAGTCCCTATGAAAACATGTATTTAGGGAAATTTTCTTATTTTATTGTATGTATGAAATTGTATGTTGTGTGTACACATTAGAGTCACCTCTTTGAGGCAGTTCTAATGGGTACACTTAACAAACCATTATTGTATAGAGGATAGAAAAAATTTCCCTAAATTATTGCCATTTGCTTCCTGACCTGGCGCTATGATTTGTCTTGAACGAATTTCCATACTCCCAAAAATGTTCAGGCCATTAAAGTTCGACTGTATGTTGTGGTACTGATTAGAAGCACCTCATTGAGGAACTTATAATGAATACCCACAAATACATTTTTGTAGAGAAATAAAAAAAGTACATTGTATTTACCTAATACAAAATGTACTCCCTCTTAACTAGACTAAGAGCCATGCATACATCTTCAAAAATTTGAACACATCAACTTCACAAATTGTTGCATGTCAAAATGCTGATGAGTGATGTACAGTGCAGACCCTGACCAGATACCATGTTATGCAGTGTCTGATCTGTATCTACACTGCTTGCTCAGGCCTTAAGATAAATACAGATTTTTTTTTTGTTTTTTTTTTTGTTTTCAGTGTTATAAAGTAAACAGAATACATACCCTGTATACATACAGAAATATATATTTATAAATGAGTAAAGTCATGTGTTAATGTGCTTTTTGGGACATATGCAGACAAAGTGGACACAGATCAGTCTGTACATCTGGGCAGTCTCAGTTTAAGAGGAGGTGGTTGGGATCTGGAAAGATCAAGACAGCTGATCCAGCAGTTTGGGTCAGACTGTAAAAACTTAACTATTTGAAAGCAGCATCCCTAAGGTTTATACCATGTAATACAAAAATGTTCTCTGAATACATGCAAATACATGTATCTTTATGCTATAGGTTTATTTCACTGATATTGGTCAATATTACACCATGTTGTGATATTAAAGGATGCGCACAAGCTTGTGTCCTTTGATGTCCCAAATCAGGCAGTATTCCCCAGTATCAGTGCAATAAGCCTTTCATTTTATAGCTATAAATATTTTGCATCATTTTTAGTTGTTTGTTGTCTCAAATGGGCATTTTCAATATCTAAACAGAGCTTGCATAATTGCATGACAAATTTTATTGTGACATCATTGCCCTTAAGAATTCGTCAGAAGCATTGTAATGTTAACCCTTGTCTTGCTGAACCCGGATATACCCTGCCTTTACAGTGTAGATCCAGATCAGTTGGCTTCTGATGAAGCCAACTGATCTGGAGCTGCTTTGTTTGTCATTCAGTATGTGACTTTGTGTTGACAACCTGGATCAAGCAATCTGATTGGCTGAAAATTAGAAGTGGGTGTGGCATCTTACTTTTTTCAGCAGGACAAGGGTTAACAGAAACATTTGAAAGGCATCTGAGTAGCATGCAGTACATTTGTATATCCTTGGGTTTTATTGCATATTTTTAATCATACGATATTTATAGCTATATAATAAATTGTAATAATAAATATCTTCTGAATGCTTTATCTTAATCTATGACAGTCTTCAATTGGTTATTTTACTGTTTCAGAATGATGAGTTGACATTTGATGAAGGAGATCTTCTATATATCATAGACATGTCCAATCCTGATTGGTGGAAGGCAAAATGTGGTAACAGAAGTGGACTTATTCCTAGCAATTATGGTTAGTTTTAGCATACAGGGCCCAGTTGTTCAAAGCTAACTATGTCGTTAGTTAACGATTTGTTAAAATTTACATCAAGTGATACGCAAATATTTTGAAATTTTTTGCTGAAAAAATGTGAGTAGCTTTTGCAGTGCAAAAGCTACTCACATTTTTTCAGCAAAAAATATCAGAATATTGAATATTGAATCCACTAGAACAGTTAACGAAATGACCCTTAATGAGCTTATTAAGCTAACGACGCTTTGAACAACTGGGCCCAGTTTTATAATTTTATGATAAGAGGAGTATCCAGATGAATTATTCATTTTGTTCTTATTTCTCCATTATAAACATTTGAATTATTTCTTAGATGTTTTTCCTAACATTTCCAGATAACAAATGTAGTCCTGTAATCATTAATCATTAATTTCAATAGCTCAAACAAGCTTGGACTTACAATTTAGGTTAGAGAGCTGATGTCTGCATAAAATGAGGACCTCATGGAAGATAAAATCTTCACACACACACGCACACACACACACACGCACGCACGCACGCACACACACACACACACACACACACACACACACACACACACACACACACACACACACACACACACTGCTTACTTCTGCTTTAAGCGAATTCAGCAGATGGCAGTTGATAATATTATTCTTATTTTTCACAGAAAATAGGCCTTGACATTTTATGCAAATTGTCTTTCAAGGAGACAATTTGCATGAAATGTCAAAAGCCTATTTTCCGGAGAAATTATTTCAAAATGCTGCCTGCTGAATTTTTTCCCAGTATACTAAGTATTAATTAACCAGGACAAATGAACTATTAGGGTTTGAGCCATTGAAGTTCCATTGTATGTTTATGTACAGTCTCTCGTCATGTACTTATATTCATTTTCAACAGATTATATTTCATCACTCCACATGGAGTTATGAGCAGAAAAAGTTACAACTAAGGTATATGGCAATTGAAAGATTTCTTTTTAAGTAAGCCCCCACCATATTCCATCGAGTGATTTTGTGGATATTTGGGTCTTTATAGCAGATATACATGATGCACATAAGGGAAAAACCACATAACCCAAGATAATGAGTATTTTTACCAAAAGGTATTGATATTTTTCTTATTTGTCCTTGAAACCATATGTTATGGGTTCTCAGTAGAAGCACATCACCCCAGAGGTCATCCTGGAGCTTTCAGAGAGGGAGAAGTTTTGCAACAATGTCAGGATTTCAGGGAGAAGTTTTGGTCCAAATTTTGGATTTCCCTATACATTCTATACATTTTCACTTCTCCCTCAGCTCAAGATAGGAAGAAGTCAGCCAGCTTAGGGAGACTTTTTCTCCCAAATTGCCCTCTAGGATGACCCTTGCATCACCCTGTAGATGCACTTCTAATTAGTACCCTCAATATATTTTTCATGGAGAAATAAGAAAAAAAATATCTGTAGTTTTTGGTTGAAAAAAAAGTGCCACGTCTTGAGCTTTGAAACTGGTTTGCAGGCTGATTTGGGTCTAAGATGTCTGCATAAGGCCTAATGACACATGTTCTATGTCCTGGCTTAATTCTTTGTTGCAGTTGAAGAGAACACAGAAACCATAGATTGCCCGATGCATGAGGCAGCTAAGAGAGGAAATTTGTCTTTCTTAAATGAATGCTTACAAAATCAGGTATATTTATCATTTCTTTAATCTTCTATATGTAGTTAAATCTAGGACAGTTTTGACATGATTTTAAAGTCATTTAAAATATAGTAAAGAAGATGTCCAGGAAGAGTCACAATCACAGAACATAGCCTATCAACTATGCCAGGAGGAAAAGATGGATCCCAAAAATGTATAGATTATATTGAAAAATAAATGGTCATTTTTCAATGTAATCTATACATTTTTGTTTGGATATAACATGGTTGTTTAACTAACACGGTTTGTACTATGGACCCCATCAATAGTGTTATAAAGAGGTTGTGTGGTATCATGTTATAATAGGCGGCTTACACAAAGTGCAGAATGATATGGAGTGATAATACAAAGTTGAAATATTATAAATGAGGGATAATGAATAAAGAAGTACTGTTTATACTCTGATCCTTTTAGACTAAATAAGAATATTTCCACCAGTGTTATGGTACTAGCTAGCATTAAGTGTAAAGGCAGCTGAGGTTAGCATAGTTAGGTAGACACTAACTGTTGCTTTTATCAGCTTCTGAATTTTAAGATGTTGGGCACCATAAGCATCCTAAAAGCTGTAGAAGGTGGATTTACCAGAGTGCAATGGGTCTAATGGGCAATGGACATTTAAGCCGAATATTCAGAACCCCACTATGGATACTTGAGTGGATTTTAAGTGGATATTTAAGCAAAAATGATTTAAACATATTTGAGTGGAGTGGAAACAAAATTTTTCCGATTGTTTTAAAACAAAACCAAGGTTCCCAATGTAAAATGTAACAATCATGTACTTTTTAAAATTTTTCATCATATAAGCACTCAAAATAATACTTTGGGAATTCTGAATGAAAAGTTTTTTGAAAGAACAGGATTGGCAGATACCTGACATTAGGCTGCATGTATGAACAAGGTGCTTATGGAGACTGAAGTTTTATCTTGAACACTGAGCTCCTTTTGGAAACACTATGAAGATTTCAAGAGAAGGCCTTCTCTATTGTAGCTTCGTGGAAACACCTAGGGTAATAAAGTCCCGATTTAAAGTTTAGATGTTTAGTTTTTGAAACACAATTTTGAATATTGAGATTTTGATGGACGGAACAAAGAGAGAAAAAGCCCAAGTATAATTTGCCAGTGGATACCCAGCCAGTGAAACACTGTGCTGAAAACCATTGATAACAGCAGCAAATTACTTGAAACATTGCAGAAACATATTGAAACAGGTTTCTAAAATGTCTGGAAAGCTTTATGAATTCCTCAACCATTTAATGCAGTTTCAGGCCGGCATAATCAAGCATGGTTTGCGTCGCTTTCTTTTATGACAGGTAACATAAATTCCATTACCCTGTTGTACAATACGTCATTCCTAGCCCTGAAAAGTACCATAAATCTCAGATCATAGTTGCAAGCAACATACTTTTTAAACAGTTTCTGCGTCAACAGGAAGACAATTTTATATTTGCAAACAAACAAGTTTTGGCTGGTTCTTTTTGTAATTCCGAAAATGTCAGTTGGGGATTAATGGAAAAACAGTAAGTAATAGTAATAATTATAATGATAATAGCAAAATGTGACAAAAAATGCATTAAAGAAAAGAAAAAAAATTGTTTTTGCCAAGACTCAAACCCTGGTCTCTGGCATTGCAGGCGGGATTATTAACCACTTGACTAAGGTTAGCCCAGCGTCCTACTTTGTTGTGCTCCTTACGACTCATAACAAGATAAGAGAAGAAGGTATATGTAGTCCAATCCTTACTAAATAGTCCTGCATAAAACATATTTTAAATTGATCTGTCAGATTTTTCAGACACATTGTTTTTGTCTGCCATGTGAGTTAGAGTGACGTCACCCTTCTTTATCGCAGGGTTCACTTAAATTGAAATTGATTTTAGTAATGGGCAGCCAGTTGATTTAAAACTCTTCATAAGTGTCCAGAAACAATTGTGTCACTAAACGCCAACTTGGAACTTCAGTCACATCTTTAAAACTTTGGTAATCGTAACACAAAAGCAACAGGTGGTTATCTACAATATACTTCACAGAAAGACAAATTTGCTGTGAATTTCCTTTGCACAGGGGACACCTAAATCCATCACACTTCCTTATAACTTTAACTTTAGAACAAAACTGAAGATGTGCCCATTTGACAAAAAATACCGAAACACAATGTCAAACTGTGTAAGACGACCATTCAAATTAAGAATCTAAGCTGGGGTGGATTCCTCTATATAAATTGCAATATTGTTAATTAATTGGTTGCTGGCTTCTTCATTTTGGGATGCTGGACGGACTTTCCATATATGGTAGTAACGTTACTTTCAGTGAGGGCAACAACTTTCAGACACTGTTGTCTGTTTCCAGTGCAGAAAAATAAAAAAGATGACCTAAAAAGAAATTATATGGACTTTTAAGGGTCAGGGGTGGGGTGGGGTGGGGGGGGGGGCGGTGGGGGGTGAGGGTATACAGATGCACAAAAGTAATTTCTACACAATATAAATATAATTTTACGCACCAATATCCTAGATATTTGTCTATTTTTTTTTTTTTTTTTTTGCTCTCATTAGTTTGATGCCCGGAAATGAAACTAATATAAACAAGCGATGTGTAGCAGATGAGAAATTAGGAGATATGTAAAGCCCGCAATAAAGAAGGCCCCACCATAAAGTAGGAAGGGAGGGAGTATACTTGCTTTGATTGGGGATGGTTTCCAAGAATAATAACATATTGTTTAAATTGGTATCTGAATCAGCCATCGAACAAAAGCCAAGTTTGGAAAGCCAAACAAAGCCCCTGTATTACACAGAAAATGAATTACAATTTGCATACTTACCGCTTAGCTGTGAATATGTTCCATATGTACATTCTACTCACCATCCAACAAACCTGAAATGTTGCACTGCGCAAACCTGTTGGAAGTAACTTGTGATTTCAATTATGCTCCACTACATACTATAAGGCCACAGACAATACACCACTACATAATGACAACAAAATACATGGTATGTCATATAAATGACCCACTTCTGCCTAGAAAAGAGCCAAACATGGAAACAAAAAGCCCACAGCAAGCAGCCACAAACCCAACAAAGAATGAATGACACGGGAACCTTGAAATTCCATTCTAAAATTGCATGAGATAACACTCTAAAATATTTTTATTTTTCAGAGAATATAAGACAACATTTCATAAGAATTGTCCGTTTAGCAGATGATTCACATGAAATATCAAGCTTTATTTTCATGCAAAAGTACTAAATACTAAAAAAATAGATTGTTATCTGCTGCTGCGTTAAGGGTTAATAAACAAATTACATGTGTTTTCTGGGTCTTATGTTAATAATTATATCTTAATGGTAGTTTGGGGTATTTGCTAACCCATAAAGCACTAAGCCAAATTGTTGCAGACAACATTCAAAATTATTGTTTTTATTATTTTTAAGAGAAAATATGACCTTACATTTCACATGAATTTTCTGCTAGACAGATGATTCACATGTTATGTCAAGCATTAATTTCTCTGATGTTTAAAACATAAATATTGTCTGCTGCAGTTGTGAACACTTTAAGTGTTAACAGTACAGATCCTAGATCAGTGTGTGCATTAAGCAAAATTGTAGCAGACGCCATTCTGATTTTTAGCTCACCTGAGCAAAAGCTCAGGGTGAGCTATTGTCATCACCCTATGTCCGTCGTCCGTCGTTCGTCATTTGTCATCAACAATTAGTTTGTTAACACTCTAGAGGTCACAGTTTTGACCCAATCTTGATGAAACTTGGTCAGAATGTTTGCCTCTATGAAATCTAGGTCAAGTTTGATACTGGGTTACTTGGGGTCAAAAACTAGGTCACCAGGTCAAATCAAAGGAAAAACTTGTTAACACTCTAGAGGTCATAGTTTTGACCCAATCTTGATGAAACTTGCTCAAAATGTTTGCCTCTATTAAATCTAGGTCAAGTTCGAAACTGGGTCACTTGGGGTCAAAAACTAGGTCAGGCCAGATCAGCAGAAAACCTTGTTAACACTCTAGCGGTCACATTTTTGAAGCAATCATCATGAATCTTGCTCAATATGTTTGTCCTGATGATTTCTAGGTCAAGTTCGAAACTGGGTCACTTGGAGTCAAAAACTAGGTCACCGGGCCAAATCAGCAGAAAACCTTGTTAACACTCTAGCGGTCACATTTTTGAAGCAATCATCATGAATCTTGCTCAAAATGTTTGTCTTGATGATTTCTAGGTCAAGTTGGAAACTGGGTCACTTGGAGTCAAAAACTAGGTCACGGGGCCAAATCAGCAGAAAACCTTGTTAATACTCTAGCGGTCACATTTTTGAAGCAATCATCATGAATCTTGCTCAAAATGCTTGTCTTGATGATTTCTAGGTCAAGTTCGAAACTGGGTCACTTGGAGTCAAAAACTAGGTCACCGGCCAAATCAGCAGAAAACCTTGTTAACACTCTAGTGGTCACATTTTTCAAGCAATCATCATGAATCTTGCTCAAAATGTTTGTCTTGATGATTTCTAGGTCAAGTTTGAAACTGGATCACGTGGGGTCAAAAACTAGGTCACAGGGCCAAACCAGAAGAAAACCTTGTTGACACTCTAGCGGTCGCATTTTTGAAGCAATAATCATGAATCTTGCTCAAAATGTTTGTCTTGATGAGTTCTAGGATATGTTTGAAACTGTGTCACGTGGGGTCAAAAACTAGGTCACCAGGCCAAATCAGCAGAAAACCTTGTTAACACAAGCGGTCACATTTTTGAAGCAATCATCATGAATCTGGCTCAAAATGTTTGTCTTGATGATTTCTAGGTCAAGTTCGAAACTGGAACACCTGAGGTAAAAAACTAGGTCACCTGGCCAAATCAGCGTAAAACCTTGTCATCACTCTAGCGGTCACATTTTTCAAGCAATCATCATGAATCTTGCTCAAAATGTTTGTCTTGATGAGTTCTAAAGTTCGAAACTGGGTCACCTGGAGTCAAAAACTACGTCACCAGGCCAAATCAGCAGAAAACTTTGTTAACACTCTAGCGGTCACATTTTTTAAGCAATCGTCATGAATCTTGCTCAAAATGTTTGTCTTGATGATTTTTAGGTCAGGTTCGAAACTGGGTCACCTGGGGTAAAAAACTAGCTCACCTGGCCAGATCAGCAGAAAACCTTGTTAACACTCTAGTGGTCACATTTTTCAAGTAATCATCATGAATCTTGCTCAACATGTTTGTCTTGATGATTTCTAGGTCAAGTTTGAAACTGGGTCACTTGGGGTCAAAAACTAGGTCACCTGGCCAAATCAGCAGAAAACCTTGTTAACACTCTACCGGTCGCATTTTTGAAGCAATCGTCATGAATCTTGCTCAAAATGTTTGTCTTGATGATTTCTAGGTCAAGTTTGAAACTGGGTCACATGGGGTCAAAAGCTAGGTGACCTGGCCAAATCAGCAGAAAACTGTTAACACTCCAGAGGTCACATTTTTGAAATAATCATCATAAATATTGCTCAAAATGTTTGTCTTGATGATTTCTAGGTCTAGTTTAAAACTGGGTCACTTGATATCAAAAACTAATTCACCTGGCCAAATCAAAGGAAAACCTTGCTGATGCTCTAGAGGCCACAATTTTGATCATCATGAATCTTGCTCAAAATGTTTGTCTTGATGATTTCAAGGTGATGTATAGTTTTCTGCCCAGTGACTCTCTTAAGTTTTTCCATTTAGGTCAGTTTCTCAGTAATTATTGGTCCTACAGAGTGATATTTGGTACTTGTGAAGTGTTTGTGTTTAGGTCAGTTTCTCAGTAACTATTGCTCCTACAGCCAGTGATACTTAGTACATGCATACATCTTAGCATGGCCTCTTGAGTGCAGTCATCCATATTTGACCTTGACCTTTATTTCACAGTCCATTAGACATGCTACATTGTCTTACTTGTTAATATAATCATTTTGAACTTTGATCAGAATGTTTGCTTTGATCAGTTCTAGATCAGGCTCTCAAAGTGCTATGTTGCTCAGGTGAGCGTTACAGGGCCATCATGGCCCTCTTGTTAAAATAGTTTTTCAGAGAAAGTAAGATTTGGTATTTCATGTGACTGCTGTGCTTGGCGGATGATTCACATGAAATGTAGAGCCCTACTTTCTCGAAAAAATGCAAAAATGCATCTTAATATTACCTACATACAGTAAAACCTCGATGGCTCGAACACCTTTGGGACCATGGAAATTTATTCGAGACATGGGTAGTTCGAGGCACTGAGGGTAAATCAAGATGTCAGGTCAGGAAGCAAATAGCAATAATTTAGGGAGTTTTTTTTTTTCGATTTTCTACACAATAATTGTATGTTTAGTGTACCAGCCGGCCTCGGTGGCTCAGTTGGATGCGCCGTCCGACTGGAGACCAGGAGGTCGCGGGTTCAACCCCCGCCGAGGTCAGCAACATTTTTTCGTGGAGATTGATCATGAAACATTTTCTACGGTCATTCTCTCCCTTCTGCTGATTCAAGAAGGGCAGTTGTCAGTTTCTGGCGAAAGAATGTGCACAATACTGGTTAACCGCTTAGAGGACTAAGCTTGCCCAGTAAACGTGTGGTTAGGTAAACTGACCGCGCTCGACATGACCCCATTGGGTTGACTGGGCCGTAAAACCTCAACACAAACACAAATGTTTAGTGTACTCATTAGAATCACCTCAATGAGGCAATTCTAATGAATACACACAACATACAATTTCATGATAAAATAAGAAAATTCACTAAATATTGTTTTTTTATTGAGCAATCAGAAGAATTTTGTAGGGACTCAAAAACGAGTTCGAATTAGCCATGGTAAACAAGCCATCAGTGTTCGAGTCATTGAGGTTTTATTGTAGTTTTTACAAGTGCGAATTCACTCCCTTTATAAAGATGGTTGTAAACCAGAACACTGGCTGTGTAGGTTGGCTGTATTGATTGTATGATGATGTATTTTCATGTGTGTCTTAACATTAAACCTGGTTCTGCTGAACCAGGATATGCACCTTTGCCAACAATGCAGATCCAGATCAGTCGGTTTCTTCAGAAGCTGACTGATCTGGATCTGCACTGTTTGTCATCAGCATGTGAATTTGTATTAACAACCTGGATCAAGCAATCTGATTGGCTGAAAATAAAAAGTGGGTGTGACATCTTAATTTATTCAGCATGTCAAGGGTTAATAATGTTGGATATAGTAAGAAAACGGATGCTGTCTCATAGCTCCAGATAAGATATATTTTAGCTCCAGATAAGATATATTTTTTTTTAGCTCACCTGTCAGGTAGTGACAAGGTGAGCTTTTGTGATCATATTTTGTCCTTCATCCGCCCTTCTGTGCATCCGTCCATAAACAATTTCTTCTCCTCCTAAACCACTGATGGGATTTTAACCAAACTTCACAGGAATGATCCTTGGTTGGTCCTCTTTCAAAGTTGTTCAAATGGTTCCAGTCCATCTAGGTCACAGGAGCTAATAATAGATTTTTTAACTGAAAACTTAAAAAATCTTCTTGTCAGAAACCACTGGACAGATTTCAATATAATTTTGCTGAAATGTTCCTTTGGTGATCCTCTACCAAGAGTGTTCAAGCCATTTTGATGCATCAAAAAATTGGCCGCCAGGGAGTGGGGCTGATTTTCCCTATATATCTATATAGAAAACTTTAAAAATCTTCTTGCCAGAAACCGCTGAACCAGTTTCAATATAACTTGGCAGAAATGTTTCCTTGGTGGCCCTCCACCAAGATTGTTCAAGCAGTCATAACTTCTCAAGTATATGTAGGTCAATGACCTATATTTTATGTTCCAGCAAATTTGCTCCATGTCTTGAAGACTATTTATACCAAAGTTTGTGGGGGGGGGGGGGGGGGGGGTGGGGGGGGGGGGAGGGGGGGGTGTATACTGTTGTGTATACTGTTGTCACATTGTCTGTCCGTCTGTCGGTCAGTCCGTGTGTCCGTTCGTGTGTCATTCTGTGACGCTGGTTTTTTTTTTTTTAATATCTTGAAAATGCAGTGATGGATATTCATCAATGGGGGGCAAAGAAGTGATTAGATTTTGGTGACCTTGACCTTATTTTCAAGGTAATTACACTATAAATACTCAAAAAAGCGAGCCTTGTTAATGTAGTAAAAAGTTTGTGTGCACAATATCTCTTTAACCAATGGATGGAATTTGACCAAACTAGCACAGATACATCATAAGAATGGGTCAAAGAAGTGAATAGATTTTGGTGACCTTGACCATATTTTCAATGTCACTACATTATAAATACTCAAAAAAGTGAGCCTTGTTAATGCAGTAAAAAGTTTGTGTGCACATTATCTCTTTAACCAATGCATGGAATTCGACCAAACTAGCAAAGATACATCATCAGTACAGGGGAAAGACGTGATTAGATTTTGGTGACCTTGACCTTATTTTCAAGGCCACTACATTATAAATACTCAAAAAGGAGCCCAAAGGAGCCTTTTTAATGAAGTAAAAAGTTTGTGTGCACAATATTTCTTTAACCAATGGCTGGAATTTGACCGAACTAGCACAGATACATCATAAGGATGGGGCAAAGAAGTGGTTAGATTTTGGTTACCTTGACCTTATTTTCAAGGTAAATACACTATAAATACTCAAAAAAGTGAGCCTTGTTAATGCAGTAAAACGTTTGTGTGCACATTTTCTCTTTAACCAATGGCTGGAATTTGACCAAACTAGCACAGATGCATCATCAGGATGGGGGAAAGAAGTGATTAGATTTTGGTGACCTTGACCTTATTTTAACTGCACAATACATTAACCTATAGATAATGTGCTACATTCTATTCTGCCCATACCTTCCACAGAAAAAACGACAGAATGTCGTCCCATACAGTCTTAATCCAAAAGTCCCTTAGGCAGTCACCTGTGTGACGTATTCCCGCTCTTTTGATCACGTGTCAGTTTCTTTTCTGTGGACAAAGAAAGTAAACAGGACATTTTTCTCCGGGTGAAAAACTTCTATTTTTCTTTCTTTTTCTCCAGTTGAAATTTATTCTTTGTTCTTTCTTTGGTTCCTTTAACTATGCCTTTCACTTTTCATACTAATTTTGTTTAAAATCGTTTTTCGATTTCTTGAAATTATCCTTCACTGGTTCGACATAATGAGTTTTTGCGACTTTCATGACTATTCATTGTGGTGAATGTGGTCATATTAAATTGCATTGGGATAATCATCTTAAATGTATTAGTTGTTCTCATTGTTCCAGGGAATCAACATGCTCCACATGTAGTTTATGGTCCGATTCTCTCTGGGATAAAAAAGAGAGGAGAAGAACTTACGCTTCGAGATAGTTGGCCATGTCCAAAAAGAAGAAGAGATCGCAAGCCTTGTCTGACTCTTCAGTTGAAGAGAAAAATCATGGGAGCACTACCCCACATGGCTCGGCTGCCAGGGGGAAGACCCATAAAGGTGGCAACTCCAAGGGCTGGTGTCCCCTCGGCAGTATAAGTCCACCGGCCACCAATGACCGGCACCGGGCAACCGACCACCGGGCAAGTAGCTACCGGCAAATCGCCCAATGGACAAGAAGACGTCACAGACCGGCCAGCAACCATCACCGGGCACAGGTCACTGGTCACGGATCACCGGCCACCGTCCAAATGGGCATAACACATGAGATTTCCAGTCAGTCAATGACCGATCACCGACCATCCAGTCTCCGGTCATTAGACTTAGAAAATCTCAACACGGGAAAATTTATATTCACCAACCACTGGCCACCGGTCACCGGGCAGTCAACCAACGGCCACCGGTCAACAGACCTTATATCAACCTACAGTTAGTGCAACTCATGCCAAAGGCATGGAGTTCACTAACAATCAATCTAATGCTAAAAGAGTCTTACTTCCCCTGGAACCAGACTTTAGTAACATGTCCGATCCTAGTGTTATTCTGGAACCGCCCAATAACGACTGGAGATCGGACAACAGACAAGCTCAGACTCCCCTCTCTGGTCATATGTCCAGGAGGGATCAGTCTAAAACTAAATATAGAAGTAAGAAGAGGAGGAGACGTAGATTGTCTTCTACATCCTCCTCTTCTAGATCTATATCTTCTGACTCTCGCAAAAAAAGCAGAAGATCGAAAAGATCAAAATATTCTCATAAGAAGAGAAAAAGAAGATATACATCTTCTTCTTCTTCTTCCTCATCTGACAGTCAATTACATGACTATGGCAGATACAAAAGGACTTGACATAGTCCACAGGCTGTACAGAATACAAATATTCTACAGCCTGCAGAAATAACTAACGTCCAAACAATATTACCTGAACAGACTTTGCAACACCCTTCAAAGGACTCAGGTTCAGATTCCGAAATCGAAACCTGGTCCTTTGATAGGGCAATCAATGAAGTTTTCAGGCTTTTGCCTCCGGAGTTATGCCCAAGGCCATCCGAGGAGCATACTCCGGCAAAGCCTTTATCTGGCATAGAACATTTAATGGAGTCGCATGCGACTCCATTATTAGTATTGCCGCAATCCAAACTTGTTGAGAACACTGCCAAATTTCTCCAAAGCAAGATCGATACAGAGAAATGTGGCAAAGATTGGGTATGCTCTCAGAATTTAGTATATGCCCTGACACAGACTAAATTCTATAAGAGTCAGGGTCAATATTTCCCGACAGATAACATTCCTCCGTTAGAATCGGATACTTCCATGTTGGACTTGTCCAACAAAGGGAAATGCACTATTCCGATGAGAAACTTAGAAATTTGGGAAAAGAGAGCCCATAAACTTTTAGCGATAAACTCGCATGCGGACTTATTTTCTTCTGCTGCATATTTATGTATGCAGCAGCAGACAATGTCCGCTCCAGCGCTTTCAAGACTGCTGGAAGTCATAGCTAAATCTATTAAGCATGCTACGGCTATGTCTACAATTTTAGCTACGGAAATTTTCCAAGCTAGACGTGATGCGGTACTGGCCACGTCTAAGATTTTATTGGACAATTCCAACCATGAGTTGCAGAATGCTCCAATAAACTCTACAACACTATCTGGTAACAAAATTAGGGAAGTTGCCAAGTGCAATTTTGAAGCCCAGCAACAAAGGTTCTTGGCAACTTCCTCAGTTGCTTCTATGCAACAACAAAAAAAAGTGACTTATCCGACTCCTCCGGTCTTTAAGAGACCGAAGCAGCCTACAAAATTTTCTAGACCTCAACAAACGCAGTCGTATAGGTCTAAGAATCAAACAGTCATATTCATCAAATAAAAAAGAATATGCTAAGAGAGATGGGAATCAGAAACAGTTCCCCTCCTCTAAGCAAGCCTCATCTACCACAAAATATTGATGTCTAGCCCTTTCCACTGCCAGTCTTACCACGTCCAGACATTCCAGTGGGAGGAAGGGTGGCCCATTTTGTGGAACAATGGGAAGAATTGACAGACAACAAGTGGGTCCTTTCTATCATCCGAAACGGGTTCAAGATCCCCTTCAAGTCAGTTCCTCCTTTATCGGTTGTTCCAATAAAATTGAGTCAATCTTCCTCCCCGTTATTGCGAGAAGAAATCGCAGAGCTTCTCAAAAAACGGGCAGTGGAATGGGTTCAGAATCCGGGAACTCCCGGTTTTTACTCTCGGATATTCCTTGTACCGAAAAAGAATGGAAAGTTACGACCAGTAATAGATCTTTCGCTGCTACATCAGTACATAAACAAACATCATTTCAAAATGGAGATTCAGTAAGGCAATCGATAAGGGCCAACGATTGGGCTGTCTCCATAGACCTGACGGATGCATATCTTCATATTCCAATACATCCAATATCCAGGAAATATCTCTGTTTCGTCTTCGAACACCAGGTATTTCAGTTCACGGCCTTACCGTTCGGAATGTCCCTAAGTCCGTACATTTTCATGCAATTAATGAATGTAGTAGCAGCACACTTAAGAATAGGTGCAGTATCTCTCTTTCCATACCTAGACGATTGGTTAATAAGAGATCTGATTCGCAATCGACTAATCTCTCACACAAAATATACTCTTCAAATGGTTCAAAATCTGGGTTTCATACCAAATCTAAACAAGTCAGATTTGATACCAGCACAAAGGTTCACATTTATAGGTATGGAATTTCTCACTCAGCCGGAAATAGTCAGAGTACCAGCGGACCGAGTAAAAGATCTTATTCTGACTATCAAAATATTTCTCTCTCAGACTCAAGTTTCGGCATGAACTTTCCTTTCTCTTTTGGGCAAACTCAGTGCAGCAGCAGATTTGATTATTCTAGGCAGATTGCATTTACGTCCTCTGCAAATGTGCCTGTTGTCGGTCTGGAAACCTCACATTCTTCCATTAGATCATCAAGTTACGATCAACAGTATGATCAAATTCCATTTGAAATGGTGGATGAACACCAAGCGATTCGTTCAAGGAGTACCCATTCACCCCGCAGACCCCCAAACATTCCTTTATACGGATGCCAGTCATTACAGTTGGGGAGCTCATCTGGAACCGATGAGTCTATCCTTTCATGGTCACTGGTCGGAAGACCAATCACACTCCATATCAACATGTTGGAAATAATGGTCATTCGTCTTGCCTTGATAAAAGCCTTCAAATATATTCACCATTCTTGTGTCATGATTTCTACCGACAACACAACAGTGGTCTCATATATCAACAAGCAAGGAGGAACACATTCTCACAACTTATGTGTGGAAGTATGGAAAATCCTCCAATGGTGCCTAAAACATCAAATTATAGTCAGGATTCAACATATCCCAGGCAAATTCAATGTTTTGGCAGACAGGCTATCGAGAATAGACAAAGTAATCAAAACAGAGTGGGCATTGGATCAATCGATAGTGAATTCAATCTTCCAAATGTTCAACTATCCCAGTCTGGATCTGTTTGCGACACGTTTCAATCACAAACTTCCACTTTATGTCTCTCCAGTTCTGGACAATCAAGCTTTTGTAATAGATGCATTCTCCATGAACTGGGACAATCTTCATGCTTATGCATTTCCTCCAACAATACTGATTCCTCCCGTCCTGAACAAGATACGTCAGTCTCAGTGCAGAATATAGCCCCTCTTTGGCCACAACAAGCATGGTTCTCAGAGGTACTACAACTGCTTGTATCAGCTCCAGTTCATCTTCCTCTCTGTCCAAATCTATTAACACAAGCAAAAGGAAAGTTTCAACATCAAAACCTTCCAGCTCTGAACCTTCATGCATGGGAGTTATCAAGCAATCAGTCAGAGATAAAAAAATTTTCGCAAAACGTTGCAGATTTTGTCTCCAAATCAAGACAAACATCAACTCAGAAAGTCTATGATGTGAAATGGACCACATATACCCGTTGGTATCATAGAAAGAAGGTTAATCTGGTCTCGGCCCCTCTTACAGTTATAGCCAACTTCCTCATTTACCTTTTCTCTGAGAAAAAGTACCAAATTAGTACTATTAAAGGTTACAGGTTTATGATATCTAATACTCTAAAATTTAAGACTAGTAATAGAATCGGATCTGACCCTGTCTTATCAGAATTAATAAGATCTTTTGAGTTACAATGTCCTGTACAAAGATCTGTTTCTCCTAAATGGGATTTATCTTGGGTCTTAGTATGTCTGCAAAAAGCCCCATATGAACCCTTACATAAGGCTTCTAGACTTCATGTAATGTTAAAAACAGCCTTTCTTCTAGCTCTTGCCACTGCCAAAAGATGTAGTGAGATTCATGCCCTGGCAATGGTTACAAATCACTTAAGATTCAATCAATCTGATGGATCAGTATCTCTTATTGTTCAATCTGGGTTTCTTGCTAAGAATCAGCTTCCGTCCATTTGCCCAGATCCCTAATCTAGCCCGTACATGTAAAAGGGAACACTCAGATAGACTTCTATGTCTGATTAGAGCTCTAAAATTCTATCTTAAGATGACTGAATCTTATCATCAAAATAGAACTAGACTATTTTTACCTATTAAAGGCAAACAAGATATTTCTAAATCCTCTATCTCGAGATGGATCTCTTATACTATCAAGCTTGCCTACAGGAAACTCACCAATAGAGACTTTCCCTTTTTAGAAATTAAAGCCCATGAAGTTAGGGCTCTATCTTCCTCTTGGGCCTTTTTCGATAAAGTTCCGCTCAATGAGATTCTTAAAGCAGCAGTATGGAATCAATCTTCTACTTTTGCTAAGTTCTATCTAAGGGATATGTCTCAACAATTGCAAAACTTACATCATTTGGGCCCAGTTGTTGTGGCCCAAAAATTGGTGGGGGGCCAAGTCAGCAGTGCCTTGTATGCCTAAGAAGACTAACAGCCTCCAAACATGAAAGGACATATATTAAGGTAATTAATATCTTATATATATGTTGAATGAGTTTTCTCTTGGAATTATATCAAGACTGAACTTATTCTTAGAGTTTCCTAAGCCTTAATCCAGAAGTGGTGAGATTTACATATTTTGTGTTAGAATTGGGAGCTCCTTCCCACCTTATTGGTGAATTCTAGCACATTATCAAGAGGTTAATGTATTGTGCAGTTAAAATGAAGTTTTTAAAAGTAAAACATATTTTAACAAGCAATACTTAACCTATAGATAAGATAATCCTACCTCCCAATCCCCGCTTAGCTCTACCCTTAAGGGCTTTACATCAAAGAAACTGACATGTGATCAAAAGAGCGGGAATACGTCACACAGGTGACTGCCTAAGGGACTTTTGGATTAAGACTGTATGGGACGACGTTCTGTCGTTTTTTCTGTGGAAGGTATGGGCAGAATAGAATGTAGCACATTATCTATAGTTTAAGTTTTGCTTGTTAAAATATGTTTTACTTTTAAAAACTTCATTTATTATAAATACTCAAAAAGCGAGCCTTGTTAATGAAGTAAAAAGTTTGTGTGCACAATATCTCTTTAACATGGCTGGAAATAGGCCGAACTATCATAAGAATGGGACAAAGAAGTGATTAGATTTTGGTGACCTTGACCTTATTTTCAAGGTCACTACACTATGAATACTCAAAAAAGTGAGCCTTGTTAATGCAGTAAAACGTTTGTGTGCACATTATCTTTTTAACCAATGGCTGGAATTTGACCAAACTAGCAAACTAGCATCAGGGTGGGGGAAAGAAGCGATTAGATTTTGATGACCTTAACCTTATTTTCAAGGTCACTACATTATAAATACTCAAAAAGTGAGCTTTGTTAATGCAGTAAAAAGTTTGTGTGCACACTATCTCTTTAACCAATGGCTGGTTTTATTAGATTTTGGTGACCTTGACTTTATTTTCAAGGTCACGCTGGCACTTTGAAACTTAAATTTTGTTGGAAAAAGGTTTTATGCTTTATGCTGGGGGTATCGAATAAGCGCTGCTTATTGACAATTTTCATTACTCCAGAAAAGTTGTACTTGGGATGATAGATCAGTGTCCCTCAGGGACTGACATTATAAACTATATTTTGCCTTATATCATTGTCATTGACTTTAAAATATTTTATAATTAAGAAATGGCACCGGTCATGGGTATTCGTGACCCTCTGGGCACTTGCTCTAGTTTTCTATATTTTCAGGTGTCAGTTAACTCTCCTGATGAAGCCGGTTCCACTCGAGTACACTGGGCAGCACATGGTGGCCATATTGATCATATCATACTATATTTTCAGGTGTCAGTTAACTCCCTTGATAAAGCTGGTTCCACTCCAATGCACTGGGCAGCTCATGGTGGCCATATTGATTGTATGAAGGCATTGCTACAAGTTCCTAATTGTAATATTAGTGTTCAGGTACTGAGCTTACATTTTGTCTCTTGGTTGTATTATGCTAAATGTCCTAAAATTTCAAACACTCTATTACACACTTCTTTTGCCTGAAGTTTGCTTTTTTTATGCTATTGTTTCCTAAAATACTCAGTGGAATGGCAAATGGTGTAGACCCTGGGCAGACTGCTTCTTTAGGAGCAGTCTGATCTCGGCCTACAATGTTTGCATATGCCATTTTGTCAGAAACTTTAGAGTATGAAATTTTTGGACAGTAAGTTTCCAGATAAGATGTCTTTTTTTAGTCGCAAATACAGGAAAGTCTGTTAAAATTTCAATGGTCCATGGGATGGCTTAGTGAAATAAGTGACAAGTATTGTAGTTAGAACAAAACAATGTGTTGCCAACAACCCTATATCCTTATGGAAGCTTTTTAGCCAAAACATATTTATATTTTTTTTTCCATTTTCCATTTCTCATGAAAGCATGTTTTGTGGGTACTAATGAGAAGTACCTCACTTTAATAGATGGTTCTAACATATTAATGGAAAAATAGGAAAATATATCCGTTTTATCCACAGAACTATTTGGTGTATTTTTCTCATAGGGAGATAAGCATTTGGAAGCATTATATCCACAGAGAATAATCAACTGTTTTTGATTGATATGAAAAATCTGCCACTAAGAAGGGTGATAGTTCAGTTAAAAAAGAGTTCTGAAGGAACAATTGCTTTTACTAAATTACATGTATCTATGCTCCTGAGTAACAGATTTTTAGCTATTGTATTACCCTCGGCGTTGGCGTTGGAGTCGGCGTCCACAAATGTTAAAGTTTTCGTTAAAGATTTTAAAACCTCATTATTTCCTAACCTTATCACCAATTTGATTCGTTCTTGGTATGATGATACATATTGGTCCAAAATTTTGCGCAATACCATCCCCACCACCCTAGGTCATGTCAAGGTCACAGACTTAGAATTTTCATGTTAAAATTTTACGTCAAAGTTTTTAGGATCTCATTACTTCTACACTAAATGATGGATTTAGTTCCTATTTGTTATCATGATAGATACTGGTCAAAAGTTTTTACAGCACCATCAGCACTCATGGCTTGACCTTGAGGTCGAGTTCACAGACTTAGAATTCAAATATTAAAGTTTTCGTTAAAGTTTTTAAGACCTCATTATTAGCTCGCCTGAGTAACGTACACGGAGAGCTAATGTACTACCCCCGGCGTTGGCGTCGGCGTTGGCATTGGCGTCGGCGTCCACAAATGTTTGAAGTTTTTGTTAAAGTTTTTAAGACCTCATTATTTCCTAACCTTGTCACAGATTTGATCCATCTTTGGTTTGATGATACATATTGGTCCAAAATTTTGTGCAGTACCATCCCCACCACTCTAGGTCATGTCAAGGTCAAGGTCACAGACTTAGAATTTTCATGTTAAAATTTTACGTCAAAGTTTTTTTAGGATCTCATTACTTCTAAACTACACGATGGATTTAGTTCCTGTTTGGTATTATGATAGACACTGGTGAAAAGTTTTCATCAGCACCATCAACATTCATGACCTTGACCTTGAGGTCGAGGTCACAGACTTAGAATTTAAATGTTAAAGTTTTCGTTAAAGTTTTTAAGACCTCATTATTTCTTAACCTTATCACCGATTTGATTCATCTTTGGTAGGATGATACATATTGGTCCGAAATTTTGCGCAGTACCATCCCCACCACCTTAGGTCAAGGTCAAGGTCACAGACTTAGAATTTTCATGTTAAAATTTTATGTCAAAAGTTTTAGGATCTCATTACTACTAAACTAAATGATGGATTTAGTTCTTATGTGGTATCATGATATATACTGGTCAAAAGTTTTCATCAGCACCATCAGCACTCATGACTGTGGCCTTGAGGTTGAGGTCACAGACTTAGAATTTAAATGTTAAAGTTTTTAAGACCTCATTAAATCCTAACCTTATCACTGATTTGATTCATCTTTGGTGTGATGATACATATTGGTCCAAAATTTTGCACAGAACCATCCCCACCACCCTAGGTCATGTCAAGGTCAAGTCACAGACTTAGAATTTTGATGTTAAAATTTTATGTCAAAGTTTTTTAGGATCTCATTACTACTAAACTACATGATGGATTTAGTTCCTATCTGGTATCAAGACAGATACTGGTCAAAGTTTTTATCAGCACCATCAGCACTCGTGACCTTGAGGTCGAGGTCACAGCCTTAGAATTTTAAAAATGTTAAAGTTTTTGTCTAAGTTTTTAAGACCACATTATTTCCTAACCTTATCACTGATTTGGTTTGATGAAAATTTGGCACAGTGCAATCTCCCCTCTCCCCACCCCTCCCCCACACACACAGGTCATGTCAAAATCAAGGTCACAGACTTAGAATTTTCCAGAAACAAATGTGCAGTATCAGGCGAGCTATCCTGTCTAGTGACAGGTCTTGTTTCCTTATCTTTTCACCGATTTGATTCATCTTTGGCATGATGATACATATTGGTCCAAAATTTTGCCCAGTTCCATCCTCACCCCCTAGTTCATGTTAAGGTCAAGGTCACAGTCATGTTAAAATTTTATGTCAAAGTTTTTTGGACCTCATTACTTCTAAACCAAATGATGGATTTAATTTATATTTTGTATCATGATATATACTGGTCCAAAGTTTTTATCAGCACTTATGACGGTGATCTTGGGGTTGAGACTTAGAATTTTAAAAATGTTAAAGTTTTTGTGTAAGTTTTTAAGACCTCATTATTTCCTAACCTTATCACCAAATTGATTCATCTTTGGTTTGATGAAAATTTTGCACAGTGCAATCGCCTCCCCCCCCCCCATCCCCCCCCCCCACCCCATCCCCACCCCACCCCCAGGTCATGTCAAAATCAAGATCACGCTTAGAGTTTTCCAGAAACAAAACGTGCAATATCAGGCGAGCTATCCCATCTAGCGACAGGGCTTGTTTATATCAAGCAAACATTGGTCACATTATTCTGTTAATTATATACCTTTTTTGCCAGTGTAATAGTTTTCTCGAAAGAACCACAAAACTGTCTCATCTTGAACCTAAGAACACTAAACAACATTAGGAAATAGTGTCATAGGCCAATTCATTAGCATCATCAATGTGACTTTCATGACCTTATGGCTAGTTTCATGACAAAAAGGCAACAACTTTCACTTGGACTGTTTTATTTCTCTTTCGTACATAGAGGATAACTTGATATGAGCATTGATATTGGAGATCTGGTATGGGATTGCTAGTGGGCAAATTTTGTCAATTTTTTTATCCGCCGACCACACAATAAAATGTAGTGACATGGGATGCAGCCCATAAAAACAGTTCCAACAGTTATGGATATATCATCACACTATGATTATAGAAAATAACTGACTGAGAAATCCCATACTTCACTGTTAGGTATATAATAAGATATTATAAGGAATAGTGTTATAGCGCCAGTGTGTACCATAATTACCGCAAGCATTCAGATGCCTTTTCTCTTTAATATACATTTACTCAATTTTTAGCTCATATGAGCATGAAGTGCTCAAGGTGAGCTATTGTGATCATCCTGTGTCCGTCGTATGTGTGTCATGTGTGATTTCGTCATCAATATTTGTGTTTTTCACCCCCTAGAAGCTACAGTTTTGCTTCAATCTTCATGAAACTTTACCAGAATATTTGACATGATGATATCTCGGTCAGGTTCGAATATGGGTCATGTCAGGTCAAAAACTAGGTCACTACATCAAATTTCTTTAAAACCTTTAGAGGCCACAGTTTTGCTTCAATCTTCATGAAACTTTACCAGAATGTTTGTCTGGATGAAGTCTCAGTCTAGTTTGAATATGAGTCATGTCGCATAAAAAACTAGGTCACTAGGTCAAATTTCTTTAAAACCTTGTTCATCCTGTAACTTGAGTAAGTACAATTGGATTTTCACTAAACTTGATATGAGCATTGATATCTGGGCCCAGTTGTTCAAAGCGTCGTTAGCTTAACGAGCTCGTTAAGGGTCATTTCGTTAACTGTTTTAGCAGATTCAATATACAATATTCTGATATTTTTTGCTGAAAAAATGTGAGTAGCTTTTGCACTGCAAAAGCTACTCACATTTTTTCAGCAAAAAATTTCAGCATATTTGCGTATCACTCGATGTAAATTTTAACGAATCGTTAACTAACGACATCGTTAGCTTTGAACAACTGGGCGCTGGTATGGGATTGCTAGTGGGCAAATTTTGTCAATTTTTTTATCTGCTCACCACACAGTAGTTGCAGGGTATTATCATTTCATGTTTTTATTTGTCATAATGCATTATATATATTTATATAAGCAATAATTTACACCAGTTGGCAGTTTTTCTTGCTTGGTCATAATTTAGTCATAATGCATCATATATGCTTACATATACAATAATTTACACCAGTTTGCAGTTTTCTCTTGCTTGGTCCTATGTTTTGTCTAATGCATTGTATATGTTTTAGTTATGTAAGCAATGATTTACACCAGTTTGTTCTACCCCCTCCGAGGTCGGCAACATTCTTTCGTGGAGATTGATCATGAAATATTTTCTACGGTCATTCTCTCCCTTCCGCTGATTCAAGAAGGGCAGTTGTTAGTTTCTGGTGAAAGAATGTGCACAATACTGGTTAACCGCTTAGAGGACTAAGCCTGCCCAGTAAACGTGTGGTTAGGTAAACTGACAGCGCTCGACATGACCCCACTGGGTTGACTGGGCCATAAAACCTCAACACAAACAAACACCAGTTTACAGGTGTTTTTTTTCTTGGTCCTATTGTTTTCATAATGCACTGTATATGTTTACATATGTAATAATCTACACCAGTTTGCAGGTTTCTCTTGCTTGGTCCTATGTTTTGTCTGATGCATTGTATATGTTTGTGTAAGCAATAATTTATACCAGTTTGCAGGCAGTTTTCTCTTGCTTGGTCCTATTTTTGTCATAATGCATCATATATGTAAACATATACAATAATTTACACTTGTTTGCAATTTTCTCTTGCTTGGTCCTACTTTTTGTCATAATACATTGTATATGTTTACATATACAGTAATTTGCATCAGTTTACAGTTTTCTCTTGCTTGCTCCTATGTTTTGTCTGATGCTTTGTATATGTTTATGTAAGCAATAATTTATACCAGTTTGCAGTTTTCACTTGCTTGGTCCTATTTTTTGTCATAATGCATCATATATGTTTACATATACAATAATTTACACTGCTTTGCAGTTTTCTCTTGCTTTGTCCTATGTTTTGTCCAGTGCATTGTTTATGTTCATATAATCAATAATTTATACAAGTTTGCAGGCAGTTTTTCTTGCTTGGTCCTATTTGTGTCATAATACATTGTATATGTAAACATATACAATGATTTACACTAGTTTGCAGTTTTTGCTTGCTTAGTCCTATGTTTTGTCATAATGCATCGTATATGTTTACATATACAATGATTTACACCAGTTTGCAGTTTTCGCATGCTTGG
The DNA here is from genome assembly GCA_964016985.1 of Anodontia alba. Taxonomy (NCBI): domain Eukaryota; kingdom Metazoa; phylum Mollusca; class Bivalvia; order Lucinida; family Lucinidae; genus Anodontia; species Anodontia alba. The sequence goes on from OZ024829.1 coordinate 63,701,991, forward strand.
TCCTATGCTTTGTCTGATGCATCGTATATACTTATGTAAGCAATAATTTACATGGGTTTGCAATTTTTCTTGCTTGGTCATAATTTCAGTCATAATGCATTGTATATGTTGACAGATACAATAACTTACACCAGTTTGCAGTTTTCTCTTGCTTGATTCTATTTTTAGCCATAATGCATTGTATATTTCAGAATAGACTTGGTGATACTCCGTTACATTCAGCAGCCTGGAGAGGTCACCCTGAAGCTGTACAGCTATTATTAGATAATGGTAGGTTATATGTTTAGGTCCAGATAAGAGGGGGTCTCAGATGGTTATTGTTCTTGTTTCTCCACAAAAACATATGATGCAGTACTCATTGGAAGTACCTCAGTGAAGCACTTCTAATGAGTACACAACATATATTTTGGAGCAGAAATAAGGAAATTATCAGTACTTATAAAAACACCTATCTGGAGCTGTGTTATATCTGCCGTAGTCAGTTGTCTCCGTAAGTCCTGATAAAGGAAGTGTTTAGATGATATATATATATATATTTTTTTACCAAATATTCTTATCCAAGAGCAGTGGTGGATTTTCTCAACACTTGCCATAGTTGTGGCTAAATGAAAACAGTTATGTCTAGTGAGCCATCTGCAGCCATCTTTGATTTTTCTCCTTATTGCTTTTTCTTCCAACCCACTTGGAGGAATTTGTTTGAAAGTCATACGTTGTTTGGTATCAAAGCAAAAGCCTTGAAATGAACTCTACAATATGTGACTTAAATTGGTCTCATCAGAACCCAGCATGACTCTTTTTGATGCCACCCTTAAAAGGGATTGTTTAGGATCAAGCTCCAAAACACAGCCATGTTTGGTATCAGTTGAAGCTGCTGATAAGAACTAAACAATTGATGTCCTCCCAGCCTAACCCTTATCCCATCTGCCATTTGGGATCATCTTCCAAACATATTCATGTTTTGTATCAAATTGAAGCTGAGAACTTTAATGGAAGTATTCCCCTACCCCACCTTCCAAAGGGTCAGTTACCATACATAGCTATGTTGGTGAAAAGTCTAAGATTTTGATGACATCTTTAACAAAAGGTTACTTATTTTAAATGGGTTCACCTGTACCGGCTCCCATCCCATTCCCTAAAAGGGTTTGTTCATTAGAGGTAAATAGTGGAACATTGCCATGTTTGGTACATATTGTCTTAATGAGAACATTAACATTACATTATTCAGATGGTTCTTGCCAACCACCATCCCCCACTCTTTGCTAAAGAGGTCATTAGGGATCAAACACCATAAGCTGCTATGCTTGGTGTCAGTGTATCTTTATTCCCTCAATACATTATACATGGCATCAAAATCAAAACATGACAGAACACATCTATATGGCAAAAACAAACTATTACAGATATAAGAAGACCTTGTCTGGCCAAATGAGACTGAGTTAAACTGAAGGTCTTAATGAGAGCTTCTAAACATGCTTTAAGTGTGTCTTAACCATACCCAGATCTGACCCTGTCCCTAAAAAGGGGTCATTAGAGGTCAGGCTCTAATAATCGTCATGTTTGGTTTTAAAGTTAAGATTATCAATAAGAACTTTGACAATAGAAGGCCTGAGTGGGTCTCACCCATATCCAGCCCAGGCCCTTTCCTAAAAATGGGTCATCGGGAGTCAGAAATATTGTCCTTTTTGGTATCAAATCAGAGATCTTGATAAAAAATTCAGCAGTTGATGACTTAAATGGGTCTTTCTACACTAAAAATCTACCCCACTCCCCAAAAAATTAATAAATATTGAAACTCTTGCTACATATTTAAAGCACAATAAAAAAAAAGAAGAAAGATATGTTAGATGTTAATCCTTAAAGCACTAATTGCAACTGCAACAGAGGACATTTTAATTTTGATTTGTATTTTTTAGAGAAAATAAGATTTGACATTTCATGTGAATTTTCTACCTGGCACAGTATTGTATATTGTTTTCTATTTCAGGTGCTAGAGCCGATTTACGGAACAATGATAAAAAATACCCATATGAGCTTGCTAAAGACCCAGAAACAGCCGCTTTAGTTAGACAAGCAGGTTGGTGTGAGTTACTCAGAACACTTGCTAAGGAGGAGGAGTGTATGGTGGTAATTCTGGGATAATTTACTCCAGTTCTCCATAAAAACATATGTTGGAGATACTCATTAGAAGCACCTTGCCAAGGCATGTTTTTATGGGGGAATAAAAAAAATTATATCCCAGAATTAAGATCAAATATGTCTCTTTAACTCTTTCCCCGCTAGTGGTCACTTTTGTCATCTGCTGATGACCTTTGCAAACAGTTTGGACCCAGATCAGGCCCAACAAAATGACACAAAATGTCAGGCCTGATCTGGAGCCAAACTGTTTGACACTCTGATGGTATTCCTGAAAGATTTGTTTTGAAAAAAGTTAATTTTTAAAAAAATCCACAGACGACAAAAAAGCATGCAAAAAAGCATGCAAAGAGTTAACAAGTCCAATTGTTACAATAAGAGGGACATCCAGATAATAAAAAAAAAAAAGAGTCCAGGGCCCAGTTGTTCAAAGCTTCTTTAGCTTAACGAGCTCGTTAAGGGTCATTTCGTTAACTGTTTTAGCGGATTCAATATACAATATTCTGATATTTTTTGCTGAAAAAATGTGAGTAGCTTTTGCACTGCAAAAGCTACTCACATTTTTTCAGCAAAAAATTGCAGCATTTTTGCGTATGACTCGATGTAATTTTTAACGAATCGTTAACTAACGACGTCGTTAGCTTTGAACAGCTGGGCCCAGGTGGCCAAACAGTTAGCTCTCCTGATTTTGGATCACAGGTGGCAGGTTTGAATCTTGTTAGAGCAGAGTTAGCTCATTACAGTATGGTGCTTCGTTGCATAGAATCTTTCATTATCACCCATCCTTCATCTCAATATGACTTAAATAATGTTGAAAGAGATGAAAGGCACCAAATTTACTTCTCCACGAAAATTATATATTTCTAAGTATATGTTAAGTCGCTGCATTGGTTATAGCTTTCATGGCATGGGTTGGACCCAAGGCAATTCTTCTGAGGATTATATCTCCTTTATGGATGGAAAAAGATGAGAGTTGCTTCCATAATTTGAGAGAGTAAAAATAATCCATGTAACGCAAAAAAAAAAAAAAAAAAAAAAAAAAAAAACATGTTGGTTTTCAGTATAGCCACCTCTGTGAAATGTTTCTAATGAGTACCCACAGTGCACATTTGTTTTGAGAAAGAAAAAAAAAAACAACTTGGGATTAGATTTTGGTCAGAAAAGCACTTATCAGGAGCTACTTAAAATAACTGTTGACATCTTTTACTCAGTCATGTCAAACAAAGGGAGCCTTAATGCTTAGCATAATGGGTAAAAATTTTAGCAGATGACATTTTTAAATATTTTTCTTATTTTTCCCAGAAAATAGGAGTTGACATTTCATGCAGAGTGTCTCCAGTGATGCCATAAAATCTTATTTAATATTTCAAAATGGCACTGCCCATAAAAGAAATTTTGAAATCTTTGAACCTCAAATAGGTTCTTATTCTTCTGGTATTCATCATATTTGCATCAAAATGCATGTTTTTTTTTTTTAAGCTCTTGCATTGCAAGTTCACTCCATTTATGTTGCTGTCCCTTTAAAAGTAGATCCCTCTCCCAAAAGGGTTTAGTGTGCAGGAAAGCAAATAGGAAGTCACAGACATTGTCTCCCTTGTAAAATTGTAAAAAATGGTGGAATTTTTACCAAATGTATCCTAATCCCTAAACCCATTGTAGACTGAATGATCTCTCCCTCACCATATATTGGAAGCTTCTAATTTCGAGTTTAGGTGTGTCAGGCTATGTGATTTAGATATTCCAAGAGAAAAATGGCTGAACTATTTGCAAACAGTGGAGACCAAGATCAGAGTGGAGACCAAGATCAGATGCTGCATTCTGGGGCATCTGATCTTGGTCTGAACTGTTTGCCAATTACCCTTTTAGGGGTCTCCAGACTAAAATGGGTTAACACTTAACATGTTGGGTAAAAATTTCAGCAGACAACATTTTGTAATAATTTTATTCTTTTTCCCAGAAAATGGGCTTTGACAATGCATGCAAATTGTCTCCGCATGAATTGTTAAAGCCTTTTTTTCTGGGAAAAATAAGAAAATGTTGATTTGTCATCTGCTGAATTGGCCCAGGGAGTGGTAATGGTTAACTTTGTCCTAAAATTGGAAGCAGTCCCTTTTACTGCCTCTTAATCTATCTAAAAAAATGCTTGAGAGGTGCTATTCTGCAGCATCTGATCTGGGTCAGCTATTTTGCTATGGCCTGTCTGTCCAAATGCTTACGGTAAATATGGTTATGCAGTTATGGCTGTCTGTCTTACCATTATTACTCAAAGTATTTGGACAGACAGATGTGAGCAAATAATGTAGAGCCTGATCAGGTGCAACATTCTTGGTCCTCTGATCTGGGTCTTCACTGTGTGCTCAGGCTTGTCTGTGTAAATACTTTGGTAAAAACAGTATTGCAGTTATGGTTGGCGAAAGAATGTGCTCAATACTGGTTAACTGCTTAGAGGACTAAGCCTGCCCAGTAAACGTGTGGTTAGGTAAACAGACTGTGCTCGACATGACCCCATTGGGTTGACTGGGCCGTAAAACCTCAACACAAACAAAACACAAACAAATTGCAGTTAAGGCTGTCTGTCTTACCATATTTACCTAAAACAAAAATGTCGAGCCAGTCACTTTACCTAACCACACTTTTCCTGGGCAGGCTTAGTCCTCTAAGCGGTAAACTAGTATTTGTGCACATTTTTTCACCAGAAACTGAAAACTGCCCTTCTTGAATCAGGGGAAGGGAGAAAATGACCGTAGAAAATATTTATGATCAATATTAACGAAAGAATGTTGCTGGACCCAGCGGAGATGCGGACCTGCGACCTCCTGATCACCAGTCAGGCAAGCATCCGACTGAGCCACCGAGGCCAGCTTCATCCAGCGGTGTTCAGACACATCAAACTGGCAGCAAAATGGACGTAAAAATTTTAGGATAAGTATGAGAAGGAGTTTGGTGTCTGAATACTACATTTCTAGTATTACGTCTATTTTTGTTTACAGCTGGTTTTCGGAGAGCACTCTCAGGTGATTATGGTGATGAAGAAGACTCAGATTGAATCAAGACTGCTCAGGAATCTCAAGATCCAAAACTCTGATATATTGGAACAGGATCCCCTGAGCAAACAGTGTAGACCCAGATCAGACTGCTCATACAGAGCTGTCTGATCAGGGTCTACACTATTTGCCTGGCAGCCAGCAATTTTTTTGTCACATAATATAGTTGGATCAACATGGTTTAGAGGATTTAGAGAAATTAAGGTACGGGTGATGTGTCCCAGTATTTAGAGGTATTATGGTACACTTGTAGTGATAACAAGTGGAGCTCTCTGAGGAAATCTAGCAAGATGGCATATGTGAACTATGAAGACTCTGCTTCGACCCTGAATCTGTGCATTCTTGTCAGGTGTTCTACTCTTGTATATGTTGAGCACCATCTCAAACTAATGTACTTTGCTTTCGACATCTTTTAGAAAGTCGTTTTGGGCTGGGGATATACTCAGAAGGGATATCCTCGGAACTTTGCAAAGTTATGTCATGACTTAATGCAAAACCTTTTGTTATGACTACCTATTCATCAACAGTTTTATTTTGTTCATGTTTAAGAAAATTTTGAAAATTTAATTTTTCCCATATTAGAAATATCTGCAAAATATGCAAACATCTGAATCTCTTTTACAGAAGAGAGACAGAACAAATTTGATTAAGTTCTTCCCACTGAAAGCGTATAAATTCCCCTTTAGAAGGGTATTTAGATGAATTTTTTTCTTCTGCTTTTACTAAATATGTGTTGTAGGTACTCATTAGAAGCACCTCACCAAGGTGCTTCTAATGAGTAACCACAACATAGTTTATGGAGAAATAAGAAAAATATCAACACTGTTTGTTGAGAAAAATACGCATTTATCTTATATCTGATACAGTGACATTAGTCATGAGTTTGACCTTCACACACGTCTTTTTGTACTGTTAAGCTCACCTGAGGATGGGCTGATGTTATCACTTTTCATCCATGTATCTGTGCCTCCATTCATTAACACTTTTTAAACATCTCCAATCTCTAATGTCAGATGAGGATTCAGGTCTAATTTGTTAGAAATGTTGAATGTCATTGGGAAATTCAGGTTTATGCTGTTTATACTGATTGGCCATTTTGATTTGTTGCCATGGAGACTGACATGTCCCTTAGAACTATAATTGGAAAACAGTTATTTAAAATGACATAGCCACTGAAACCAGGAAATTGTTTGAATCAAAATTGGCAGCGATGTTTGTTTGATGGTCCTCTTTCAAACTGGTGTTGTTTTTTTCCTGTGCTTTGGAGCTTTTAACTAATTTTTCATTATTGCCATGTTTGGCATGGCAACAAGTTTAATTTGTTGCCATGCAAAATATGGCCGTTATTGAAAATTGTTACCTACCAAATTGAATAAGCTCTGTGTGGCTGTTTCACTCAGATGAGCGAATTTTGGGCCATGGGTCTCTAATTTCCTTACTAGATTAAATTGTTATATTGTAGATGGACTGGTTATGGGTTTTTAGCTCACCTGAGCTCTGCTCAGGATGAGCTATTGTGATCACTTTTCGTCCGTCATCCATCCGTCCGTCCGTCCGTCTATGCGTCCGTACATTTTCAAACGACCTCCTCTGAAACCGCTGAGCCAATTTTGCTCAAATTTCATATAGAGCCTCCTTAGGGTGGGGGAACAAAAAATTGCTAAAATGGTCATGGTCCGTTGACCAAGATGGCCGCCACGCCCATATATGGTAAAAACCTTTAAAAATCTTCTCCTCCAGAACCGAGAATGCCTTGGGGCTGAACCTTTGCAGGAATCATCGGGGACTGGAGGTCTACCAAAATTGCTAAAAAAATTGTCGTACATTGACGTTTGACCTTTTTATGGCAAGGTCAAGTTTACTTCCCTATGCATTTGTATGGGAAAAACCTTTAAAAATCTTCTTCTCCAAAATCGAGCATGCCTTATGGCTAAATCTTTGCATATATCTTTGGGAACAGGAGAGCTACCAAAATTGCTAAAATAATGGTCGTACATTGACATTTGACCTTTTTACGGTAAGGTCAATTTTGCTTCCTTATGCATTTGTATGGGAAAAATGTTCAGAATTTGAAACAACTCCTCTGGAGCCTCTGGGCCAATTTTGCTCAAATTTCATATGGAGCCTCCTTAGGGTGGGGGAACGAAAAATTTCTAAAATGGTCGCGGTCTGTTGACCAGGATGGCCGCCACGCTCATATATGGTAAAAACCTTTAAAAATCGTCTCCTCCAGAACCGAGAATGCCTTGGGGCTGAACCTTTGCAGGAATCATCGGGGACAGGAGGTCTACCAACAGTGCTAAAAGAATTGTCGTATGTTGACGTTTGACCTTTTTACGGCAAGGTCAAGTTTGCTTCCCTATGCATTTGTATGGGAAAAACCTTTAAAAATCTTCTTCTCCAAAACCGAGCATGCCTTTTGGCTGAATCTTTACAGATATCTTCGGGAACAGGAGGGCTACCAAAATTGCTAAAATAATGGTCGTACATTGACATTTGACCTTTTTACGTTAAGGTCACTTTGCTTCCTTATGCATTTGTATGGGAAAAATGTTCAGAATTTCAAACAACTTCACCTCTGGAGCCTCTGGGCCAATTTTGCTCAAATTTCATATGGAGCCTCCTTAGGTAGGGGGAACAAAAGATTGCTAAAATGGTCACAGTTCGTTGACCAAGATGGGCGCCATGCCCATATATGGTAAAAACCTTTATAAATCTTCTTCTCTAGAACCGAGGATGCTTTGGGGCTGAATGTTTGCATAAATCATCGGGGACAGGGGGTCTACCAAAGTTGCTAAAATAATGGTCATACATTGACATTTGACCTTTTTACGGCAAGGTCAAGTTTGCTTCCTTATGCATTTGCATGGGAAAAAACATTTAAAAATCTTATTCTCCAAAACCGAGGATGGCTTGCGGCTGAATCTTTGCATATATCATCTGGATCGGGCAGTCTACCAAAGTTGCTAAAATAATTGTCATACATTGACATTTAACCTTTTTACGGCGAGGTCAAGTTTGCTTGTGTATGCATTTGTATGGGCCCCATACATTTGTATGGAAAAAATGTTGATAATTTCAAATGGCTTTTCCTCTGAAGCCTCCGGGCCAGTGTTGCTCAAATTTCATGCGGAGCTTCCATGGGCAGGAGAATGAAAGATTGCTAAAATGGGTATGGTCCATTGATCAAAATGGCTGCCATGCCCATATATGGTAAAAACCTTTAAAAATCTTCTTCTCCATAACCAAATAAGCCCTGGGTCCTAATCTTTGCACAAATTACGGGGGACAGGAGAGATCTACCAAAATTGCTCAAATGATGGTTCTATGTTGACATTTGACCTTTTTGCCTCCAAGGTCAAATTTGCTTCCCTATTTGTGTGGGCCATATACATTTATATTGAAAGTATCGAAGTGACTTGTAGATCAACAGTAGTTAAAATTGTTCTGATTGGAAATCTAAGATGGCCATCATCTGGTTCATATTTATAATATTTCCCTGCCACTGTGCTGTTTACATGTATAAAGTCATGATTCTTCAGAAACCACTTAGCCAATTTCCACCAAATTTCACATTGATCCTTCTGTTGAAATGTGATTGATAGTTTATTCAAACGATCATGCTCCATTGACTGTCAGGCCCATATATTCTTCTTTAAAACTAAGAACTGCTCAAATGATGATATTTTCATTAGTTGCGATGATAGGATTGGAAAAATGTTGCATAACATCTGCATGTCTGCAGTGGCTATGTCACTCAGGTGAGCGAACCCTGGCCCATGGGCCTCTTGTTTCTGGTACCCTGCTTCTGAATACTATATTATATCTCACAATATTGAAGTTGGATGAAATCTGTTTGCTGTTTTCCAACATCATGAAGCTCATATACAACACTGGATTTGTTTTAAGGGGACTGGACTCACTTGGTAGTTTTTCTGACAGTTTTGATAAGGGAGAAACTTTTGTGACTTCCTGTTGGCTTTCCTATACACACATCCCCTTCTGAAAGGGGTCTACTCTAAAATGAAAGAATTTGCTCACCTAATTCCTTCTCCTTTACATTAAACCCCTTTTTTCAAATTGAAATTTTGAGATACTTTTTTTTAGATATCAGTTTTCATGAATCTATCCTGGATAAAAGTTATTGATGAAGATGTGTAGATGTCTCCACAAAGTGGTTTTTCAGTAGACTGATGGAGATTTTCAGTTTTTTTTGTTTTGTTTTGTTTTTTTGTTTTGTTTTGTTTTTAATTGGAGATTTTCTAAGTCTATGATTCTTAAATGCTACTTAGTTTTAATTTTGAAAATATCTTTTGTTCATTGATATTGCTTAAACCTAGCAGATTCTATGAGTGAACAAAAATATTTATACATGTATTAGGTAAATGAAAACAGATTTCATCTAACAATGGACATACACTGAGTTCTTCAGTAAGTGGAAGCTCTGTGTCAGCCTAGCTTACGAGGTGCATTAAACATTCCATATATGTTATAGAACAATAAAACATGCAAGAAATTAAACAGTAACAAATACTTTGAGATAAGATATTGTCACTATGTATGCATTTGGTAAAGAAAAAAACCTCATGTTTTTCAAAGGAGAAGTTTGTTGAATAAAATTCCTCCCTGAATGATGTTTATTAATCATAGCTCAAAATAAGGTGATTTTTTCAGCCAAAAAGTATGGATATTTTTCTTATTTCTCTTTGCAAGGTGCTTCTAATGAGTACCCACAACATATGTTTTCATGGAGAAATAAGAAAAATATTAATATGATACTTCATCCGGAGCTGTGGTATTTTTCTATGCAGCACATAGGTAGGAACCACTTTATAACATTTTATTTTATAGTTAGCAGTGAAATCAGTGTATTTTGACCACCTCTAACTTCTTTGTTTCTTAACTAAAGTATCAAGTGTTGGTATGCATTTTCTTAATTAGAATGTAAGGAACATTTTGGTATCAAAATTATTTCGATTTGCCGATTTTTTTTCTTTTTGCTTTTGTCTCTCCAGCGTTTCACATGTTAATCACTGAGCATCGACGCCATGATGTTCATGTTTTTGTTTGGTGACGTTAGTTATGATGTCAGAAACGTGCATTGGCGTGTAAACATTAAAATAAGAAGAAAATTTACTCTTTTTCAGTGAATATCATAAAAATTTTCATCTTGTGTAATGAAAACATTCAAATTTTCACTCGTGCTTCGCACTCGTGAAAATACTGATGTTTTCATTACACTCGATGACAATATTTATGGTATTCACAGAAAAAGAGTAAATATCCTCTATGTTCATTATAGCATGGTTTCATATCTAACACAGTTTAAAGATTGTTTCGTAAGATATTGAATCAAAACAAAAATGTATAGATTATATAGAAAAATGAATACTATGGTCATTAGCTCCCCTGTACAAAAGTACAGTGTCTGGCAAAAGAACGTGCACAGTACTGGTTAACCGCTTAGAGGACTAAGCCTGCCCAGTAAACGTGTGGTTAGGTAAACTGACCGCGCTTGACATGACCCCATTGGGTTGACTGGGCCGTAAAACCTCAACACAAACAAAACAAAAGTACAGATAGAGCTATAGCAGTTAGCACAGTGTTGGTGTTGGTTAAAGTTTTGATTAAATATTTAAAAGGCTATATTTCCTAACCCTGGATAGACATAGTTCATACTTGCCCTGATGTTAGATCTGGTCTTAAGATTTATGCTGTAGCATCCAGACCCACATGAATGACCTTTAGGTCAAGGTCACGGACTTAGGAAAAGTTGCAGTTTAGAAGCAAAGTGGAGGCGGTCGGGTGTGGCAAAGGTGTTGTATATCTTATGTCACCGGGGCGTCCAGCTGATATTGGCTTACAGTTGGGCAAGGCCTGCTATCCTTGTAGCAGGTAAGGGTAGAGGAAGGATGTTTTTATTTCCTCTGTTTATTCACTTTCATTCCTGTTCCTCTTTTTTCCCTGTCCCTCTCTTTTATCTCCTCTATTCTATCTCTTTTCTCTGGGAGACACAAAATGACCCACAAGGGTTGACGTGTCGTTAAACCCCAACACAATCAGTTAGAAGCAAAGCATGATCCAGGTGAGCTACACTGTCCTGCAACAGCTCCTATTTTACTATATGATCTATGCTTTTTTTTATTTTGATACAACACGGTTGTTTTGGAAACATGGGTTTTGCATATACAGTATACGGAAAGCAGGAACTTCTTTATAATATAGTTAATTATTATAGCATGCATTATTCAAATATAACACATTTAAAGAAGGGCCCAAAAAATTAGGAAAACATAATCCTTGAGTGGTTGTATTTTTCTAATCAGCTTACACACAGGAACTTTTTTATAACCTGGTTCCTTATAGCACAATCTCATATATAACACTGTTTAAAGGTAATGATGCAACAAAAAAAAATGTATAGATTACATTTTATATAGAAAAATGACCATAGCCAATGTATGCAAGCAAAAATGCATAAATTCTTTGGAAAAGTGACATTTTTTGGTATTTTTCAACATAATCTATGCACTTTTGCTTGACAAAATGTATAGATTATATAGAAAAATGACCATTTATGGTCATTTTTCTATATGATCTATAGATTTTTGTTTGGATACAACATGATTGTTTAGCTAACACATTTTTTTTTCTTTGGATCCTATTAAAGTTATAAAGAAATTATGCACTCGTATACTGGTACTTTTTATATGTAAATTTGTTGTTCACTGCCTTTAAAATAGAATTCTATTGTTAGTCTTTAAAAGTATCTTGTAAAAGTCTTTGTTCTATGTGACTTCTGTATGTACCCTGTTAAAGTATTAGGACAAACACTTCCAAGCAAACAGCTTCTGATCTGGGTCTACACTATTTGCCACTCATCCAGCAGTTTGCTAGATACACAAAGGTTGAGGCAGTATTCTGGATCGGGTAGTAAAATGGGATTGTCCAGACTTTATGACTGTATTGTAAGGATGTAAGGTGTCCAATTATTTAGGATAAATACAGTAAGTGTCTAATGAGTATGAGAAGTATCGTAACAAAATCTGTCTTTCAATATGTGCAAACTGTATGCCCTGACTAGACAGTGCATATGTGCAGCTGCACATATGCACTGTCCAGTCAGAGCATGCGCACTTGATGTTTTCTTTTTTAATTTTCTTCACAAATACTCAAGTTGTTGGGGACAACTGTACCTGACCTGGCCAGATTTTTTTTTTATTTTGCTCATAAATACATAAATTGTCAGTACAAACTGAACAAGCCCTGACCATGTATGCATGTGTTCAGTCTGCTATGGACAAGGGCATTTTGCATATACCCAAAGACAGTTTTGTTATGATATACCATGTATCTGAGAAATGTGTTGTTCAGTCAACACTGCTGTAATGTCATTGTTCCATTCTTTTTGTGATATGGAAGACACCATTTATGCCTGTATCACGTTGGTCATCCCTGTGTCTGTCCATCTGTCCAGGCTAAAGAAATGGCTGTTATTTGAACTCTCTACAGGGCAGATTTGTTCTGTAAAAGTGAGTGTTATGTGACACAATTTTCATTTTATGTGATGGGTCACAAAAAAGAAGTAGTCAAATAACCATCAGTTTCGAGTACAAAAAGTCACATAACACCCATTTCATTAGAACCTCCATTCATCCGTCCATAGTAAATATCAATGGATTTTCACAAATCTTTGTATGTGCATTGATATTATGGTGATCTGGTTTAGGATTGCTAATGTGCGAATTTCGTCAATTTTTGATGGAATTAGCTGCACATGACCTGTTCATATTTTCGTTTCTGAAGGATAACTTGAGAAAATGTCAATGGATTTTTACCAAAGTTGGTATATGCATTGATATTATGGAGATCTGTTTTAGGATTGCTAATGGCCAAAGTTCATCAATTTTTGTCAGAGTTATCTGCCTGTGACACTATAATGGCGAGTATTATCGTGTTACGATTTTATTGCATGTAGAATTCATCCAAATGAGTGGCCTCACCATGTGATGTACCTTTAATCCTGTTCCTGCAGGTCCTGGACGTACCCTGCCTTTGCAAACAGTGCAGATCCAGATCAGTTGGCTTCTTAAGAAGCCAACTGATCTGGATCTGCACTGTTTGTCATTCAGTATGTGAATTTGTATAATGTATCAACAACCTGGATCAAGTTATCTGATTTGCTGAAAATTAGAAGTGGCATGGCATCTTAACTTATTCATCATTAGTAACAAGCCATCAGTTGTGTAGCCATTTGTTATTCATTATGTGCAGTAAAGTATGTGCAGTAAAGTATTACATATTAAGCATGTAAATATATGTATAGCTATATGTATACAAGTAGTTGTCAATAAAATGGGATTTTTTAAAATAATAATAACTCCAGCTAAGAAGTGGTAGTGCTTTAGTATTTTTCTTGTTCCTTCACAAGAACATATGTTGTGGGTGCTCATTAGAAGTGCCTTTGTGAGGCACTGTGCTTTGAAGAGTCACTTCTAATGAGTACCAACAACATATATTCTAATGGAGGAATAAGAAAAAAAAGTGTCTTATCTGGAGCTATGATAATACTTTGAAACAGGAAACACTATCAAGTGTGTTCAGTGCTCTGAAATTTATATGGTCGATACAGGTAAACTACCATCCCTCACTTACCTATATTTTGATACCTTGGTTGCTTTTGACTAAACTCGTTAGGGGAGGGACACATATTGATTTTGGTGCACATCCCATTGGCGTCTGCATCACACTTTCTTGTTTGCACAATATCTTGTGAACCAGTGGTTGGATTCTTAACAAGTTTATCATGGATATATAATTGGGAGATAACAAAGAACTGATTAGATTTTGGTGACCTTGACCTAATTTTCAAGGTCGCAGCAGTAGAAAAACTGAAAATTCATGATTGGGGGGGGGGGGGGGGTGTGGGGGGGGGGGGGGGGGAGGGGGGTGGGATGGGGACATCTGCTCTCTCGGAAAACACTGTTACTAATTGCATTTAATTTGCATAGAAATCAATTATATGTTTATCTATTTAGATCGCTTGTTAGAATCAATTTTGTATCATCACTGTAAGATTTCTTATGATCAAAAGTTGAAATTTTTTTTTTCTGCTATTCAGATTTAAATGCCAATCACAACTGCAGCAGATGACATTTTAAAAATTATTCTTTTTTTTTTTTATATTATTTTTCAGGGGAAATAAGTCTTGTCATTTCATGTAAAGCATCTGCAGATGAGATATTTTACATATCAAGCTTTATTATACCCCCACAAACTTTGTTGAGCGGGGTCATATACTGTTTTCACATTGTCCGTCTGTCCATCTGTCCGTGTGTCCGTCTGCGACGCTGGTTTTTCCCTAATACCTTGAAAACACAGTGATGGATATTGATCAATTTCTGCAGGCACATTGATATCAATAAGGTTTACCTACATAAGAGAAACTAAAGGCTAGGGGCCAATTCTCTTGAAGTTATTGCCCTTTGTAAAAAAATTTTCTTCGTGCTGTAAAAAGTTTGTGTGCACACTATCTCTTTAACCAATGGCTGGAATACCAATGACTGGAACTTGACCAAACTAGTACAGGTACATCATCAGGATTAGGGAAAGAAGTGGTTAGATTTTGGTGACCTTGATCTTATTTTCAAGGTCACTACATTATAAATACTCAAAAAGTGAGCCTTGTTAATGCAGTGAAAAGTTTGTGTGCACACTATCTCTTTAACCAATGGCTGGATTTTGACCAAACTAGCACAGATACATCATCAGGTTGGGGGAAAAAAGTGATTAGATTTTGGTGACCTTGACCTTATTTATAAGGTCACTATATTATAAATATGCAATAAGTGAGTCTTGTGTGCACTCTGTCTCATGAATCAATAGATGGGATTGGACCAAACTAGCACAGATATGTCATTGGGATTAGGGAAAGGAGTGATTAGATTTTGGAGACCTTTATCTTGTTTTCAAGGTCACACCGGCACTATGAACCTCAAATTTTGATAGAAGAAATCTTGTGTGCACACTATATCTTGAACCAATGGCTGGAATTTGAACAAACTAGCACAGATACATCGTCAGGACATGGGAAAGAAGTGATTAGATTTTTGTGACCCTGACCTCATTTTCAAGGTCACTACATTATAAAGACTCTAAAAATGACCCTTGTGTGCACCCTATCTCATGAATCATTAGATGGACTTTGTTCAAGCTAGCACAGATACTTCATTGGGATGATGGTAAGAAGTGATTAGATTATGGTGACTTGGACCTCATTTTCAAGGTCACACTGACACTTTGAAACTCAAATTTTGATAGTAAAAAGCTTATGTGACACATTGACATCAATAAGGTGTACCTACATAAGAGAAAGTATGGGCTAAGGGCCCATTCTCTTAGAGTTATTGCCCTTTGTAAAATTCCTTAATGCAGTAAAAACTTTGTGTGCACACTATCTCTTCAACCAATGCCTGGAATTTGACCAAACTAGCACAGATACATCATCAGGATGGGGGAAAGAAGTGATTAGATTTTGGTGACCTTGACCTTATTTTCAAGGTCACTACACTACAAATACTCAAAAAGTGAGCCTTGTGTGCACTCTATCTTTTTCCTGCATATCTCGATTAATATTATTTGGAATCTTAACATATTTTGCATAAATATTCATATTCATGAGATGTTGCTGCTACAGAAAAAGAAGGATCAAGAGATCAATACTGTTATAGTTATTCCCCATTGTAATTCTTTAATGTCCGTAACACTTTTGTTTTTTCTGTGTATCTTGCTTAATAATTCTAGGAATCTTGTAATATTTTGCATAAGTATTGATATTGATAAGTTGTTGCTGTGGAAATTTTTTATTTTTCCTGTCCATCTTGCTTAATAATTTCATTAGATTTTGGTGACCTTGACTTTATTTTAAAGGTCACGTTGGCACTTTGAAGCTTAAATTTTGTTAGAAAAAGGTTTATACTTTATGTGGGGGGGGGGGGGGGGGGGGGGGGGATCGAATAAGTGCTGCTTATTGACATTTATCATTGTCTCTGAAAATAATAATAAAAAATTTAGACTGTCATCTGCTGCAGTTTTGCTTGCTTGGTTTTTCTGCATAGGACACCTCTGCACCTCCAACAGTCATTCATCATTATCATTCATTATCGGATTTTTGATTAACGTGCAGGTACAGAGGCAACATCCACATCAGTGAGCCCCCTTCCAGATAGCTGGCTTGCTGCATGCATGGCAGATCTCACACCAAGTACGTCTATCATGAGGGTTGATAGCCGAGAGCTTCCACTCTCTGCAAACCCTCTCTGTCAGCTGCTTCCATGTCATTTTGGGCCTCCCAGGCCCACGCTTTCCATCAACCTGTATGTCAAAGGCTTTCTTGACTGCACCATTGGAGCATTCCACATGTCCATACCATCGGAGTCTTCTCTCCTTCAGAATGAGTTCCAGATCCTCAATGCCAAGCCGCGCAAGTAACTCATTGGACCTGGTGGTGACAATGTCTTGTGGCCTGACATTGAAGATCTGCCTGATCATTGCCCTGTCATTTCGCTGCAGACGCTGGAGGTTCGGCTTTGTCAATGGCCAAGTCTCGCTGGCATGGAGCATTGCGCTCCGTACACAAGAGCTGTACACACGGCCACGTGTTTTGAAAGAGAGGTGCCGTGAAGAGAGGACTGGTAGCAGATCCTTGAACTTCTTCCAGGCGGTTCTCAGAGCATGTCTCCTAGGTAGCAAAAGGAAGCTACCACCTCAAGCTTGTCAGGTCTGACCTGGACTTCCTTCTGTGGTCTGCCATCCAAGGGGCGTGCAGTTCCCTGGCACCACAGTCATCATAAAATTTAATGTTTTGGCCACACATACAAAACAATAAATGCCTTTTTATCATGAACTATTTTTATTTGCCTAACATATCCTGTACTTTGGTGAGTCATATCACCTCTTTCAGTTGATATCTTCATAGCAGATAAAATTGTTGTAAATGAAGATTTAGATACTGACCTTGGGAGCCTATTCTCTCCTTTTAAAGTAGATCATTTTCATATAGAAATGCGGCCGGCCTCGGTGGCTCAGTTGGATGCGCCGTCTGACTGGAGACCAGGAGGTCGCGGGTTCAACCCCCGCCGAGGTCGGCAACATTCTTTCATGGAGATTGATCATGAAATATTTTCTACGGTCATTCTCTCCCTTCCGCTGATTCAAGAAGGGCAGTTGTCAGTTTCTGGCGAAAGAATGTGCACAATACTGGTTAACCGCTGGGAGGACTAAGCCTGCCCAGTAAACGTGTGGTTAGGTAAACTGACCGCGCTCGACATGACCCCATTGGGTTGACTGGGCCGTAAAACCTCAACACAAACAAACATATAGAAATGCAAACAGAAAGTCACAAAAGTTATTGCCTATAAGAAATGGCAAAAATCTGCCAAGTGTATCAAGTCTCCTCAAAGATAAAGGCCCACTTCATTATAAATATATAACTAAATGGAAACAAATTAGAAAACATGCTGAAAATTGATACCAAATAAGAAAGTTCATTTTTGACTGATTTGGTACTTAAAGGGCTAAAAACTGTTGCATAAATGGCAAACCTTATAAACCCTGGTGACTTGGGTCCTCAGTGTTTAAGACATATCCAACAAAATACATTGTGTAAATATGAGTTTTACTTTGACCACCTTGTACTCATCTTTTATCTTTTTTTTATTACACAACATGTCTCTTATACCTAATACTAGTTCTTTGCCAAAACCTTGGAATTTTCTTCTTTTTATATCAGACATCCGTTGGAAAAAAAACTCTGATGTCTGATATAAAAAGAAGAAAAATGAGTTGTCAGCCCAGAAATATTATACCTACCATAATATCCAGCTGAATCTTTAGGCATTAAAATGAATTTGACATTTTAGTACTACTATGGTTAAGAGTAATGGTGTCCCAATATATAGGGTAAATACATGTTTAGGCCATTTATGATGTTTTGCATATTTGAAGATTTAGACACAGCTCCAGATAAGGCACTTTTTTTTTAGCCAAAACATTATTGAGGTTCCTCTAGTTTCTCCTAAAAAACATGTTGCTGTGACTCATTTGAGGTGCCTTAGTGAGGCACTTCTAATGAGTACTGACAACATATCTGTTCATAGAAAAGTAAGAAAACTATTTATCTGGATATGCCTTTTATCTGGAGCTGTGCTTAGATCAGCCTGCACAACTTCTTATACAGCAGACATTGATCTGGATGTTCACTAAAACCACTGAAATCCTGATCTGGGGGCTGTGGGGGAGGGGGGTGGGGTCGGGGTGCGGGCATTTTCTTACTGCATCTTCATTGAAATCATGTGTCAAATGAAAGCATTTTCTGATGGTATATTGTTTGTTTTCTGATCTGACTTTTGTTAAAAATCTTTTTAAATAATAATAATATATGTAATGTTTTTAAATTTTTGTTGAAACATATATTTTGTTAATTCCTGTACAGAATTGATAAATTACAAGACAGAATAAAAAGTCTATATTACAGCTATTTACTGTTATTTTTTTTTATTTGTGACTTGCTGACTTTACCGACTGATAGTAATGATGAATTGATATGACCCTTAATTCTTTCAGCCCAAAACAGATACCTTTGCAAACAGTGTAGATCGAGATCTCTCAACAGGCTGTATACTGTTTGTCTATACTGTTTGGCAAGACACTTTTTGTGAACCAGTGGTTGGATTCTTACCAAATTTTCATGGATATATAATTAGGACATAACAAAAAACTGATTAGGTTTTTTTACCTTGACCTAATTTTCAAGGTCACAGCAGTACAAAAACTTGAAATTCAGGGTGGGGACATCTGTTTTCACTGAAAAGTTGGTAGTTTTTGTCTGAAACCCTTATTTGCAACAGTGGGCATGTCCACTTTAAAAGACGAGTGTCCATTTCAGAAATTCAGGGGTGAAAGGTTAATGAACTTGAGCTATGGGGTTTATGGCTATTTCAACAAGATATTACTGATGAATGAACACTTTGATCCTGGTCTGCACTGTTTGTGCAGGTGTATCTGTCCAAATACATTGGGTAAGTGAAGGCATCTAGTTTTGTGACCACCATACCATTCAAGTCCATTTTTGCATAACTATCATACCTACTTTCATCTTACTTGGCATATACGTTCTCCCTAACAAGGTCTCAAACACTGCAGCATCATTTTATGACCATGCCCGATTTTGTTGAAAGTGAATTGGTTGGTTTGAAGTTTAACAGCCTGTCAACACTATTAACGTCATGTCGAGGTTGTCAGTTTACCTAACCACACTTTTCCTAAGCAGGCTTAGTCCTCTAAGTAATAACCAGTACTTGTACATATTCTTTCATAGAAACTGACAGCTGCAGCCCTTCTTGAATCAGCCAAAGGAAGAGAGAATCTCCACCAAAGAATATTGTCGGCCCTGGCGGGGATCAAACCTGTGACCTGATCACCAGTCAGACATGCATCCGACTGAGCTACCAAGGCTGGCTTTGAAAGTGAGAGATAATAAATTGTTAACATGTGCAGCAAGTGTCACAATCATGGACCATAGCCTACCAAAGACAACAAGACAAAGAGAAAACAAAAGATGAAGGATTGTACGTATGTAACAAAACAGCAACCAGCACTCTCTTCCCAAAGGGATCAAAACACCAGATGTGACCCACCAAACACAGTAACAAAACATTGTCACTTTTCTATTAAACGAGACCAAACATTAAACATAGGCCACTATGCTCACTTGAGCTAAAATGTTGATGAAGATGAGACCAACAAAGACGAACAATGGACCATTGACTCTGGTGAGCTAAATATCCACTGTTTTGCCTTTTTGCCATACAAATGTCTAAGAGTTAAATTGATATTGTAAAATAGGCTGTCAACCAAGGGTCAAAATTTGAATAAACTAAGTACAGCCAGAGTCCCCAATGCTGCATACCAAGTTTCAAGGTAATCAGCCTTTCAGTTCTGAGATGAATTTCAAACTCTTTTTACCATATATGAGCATGACGGCCATCTTGGTCACATGTCCCAGTTCCCAAGAACAAACTTTGTTTTCCCAACTCCATTGATGTTCCATGTTCAATTTGGTTTCAATCAGCTCGGCGATTTTAGAGAATATAAGAACTGAATCTGAGGAACCTAGGACCCAAAGTCAGTAAATGACCTTGACTTTTGATACATGTATTTACAAGAATTCATTTAGCTGATTGCATAAACACACCGGTTACCACGGTACAACGAACACGACTGGGTGCAACGAACTCAGTTGAAATTTTATTGACGGGAAGAAAGTGTTAGTTCAATGGTTCCTTTATTTTAACAGAAATATCATAAGTTTCATTTTCTTGTGGTAATGGAATTACAAGAGGTTGTGTTTTTGTTGTTTTGTCCAAATTTTAAATTAAAACACGGTCAGAGAAGGAAAAGCAAAGCTAAAAATTAGGCCACAATAGGCAATAAAACAAAATATCTCGTTTTAAGGATCTATCAATTATAAAATAAAAGGCATGTACACGACCATTCTAGGGTTTTTTCATGTCCATAGGTATCAAAGTAAATATACTATTTTTGATAATTCATAAAACTTTTAGAATAAGAATTATATCAGTTTTTCCTAGTGCACTATCTTGAAACACGGGTACAACAACTTATCACGGATCAAGTGTTGTGTCTGGGTACACTAAACGCGGAACAGATGGTACAACAAACACGGATATGGAAACCCCAAATATGGACGTTTTTTTTCATTATAAGCACCAGTTTTCAAGAATAAGCCAAGAAGACAGGCATATATCTGCCCCTTAAGTTGCAACATCAACTGATGCGCTTGCCATTTCGAAATTAGAAAGTGTTTTGGGTTGTAAGATGTGTTTGCTGACATTTCGTGTAGCTGAGTGTCAGAGCATATAGTTTTTGACATGTAGACAACTTCTTTATACATCAGATGCAAAATGAACAGTCGCTCTGACCCATAAAGCTTGCATGTGGCATACAAAATAACCTGCCCATGTAAATGTACATGTAAACTATAGAAATTTACATTTGATTTAATATCCCCGTTTTAACAAATAGTTTATTATTATACGCCCGTTTGAAAAACGGGACGTATTATGTTACGGGGTATGGCGTCCGTCCGTAAACTTTTTCGTTTCCGGCTAACTCCTCCTACAGTTTACACCCGATCAAGCTGAAACTTGGTATATAGTTAGACCATGATGTGGCGCAGCACATATTGTTTCGGGGTTACAGTCACCAAATGTTTCTAGAGTTATGCCCCCTAGAAAATTTCTGTAAACTTTTCATTTCCGGCTAACTTCTCCTACATTTTACATCCGATCAAGCTGAAACTTCATTTTTAGTTAGATCATGATGTGGAGCAGTGCATATATTTTGAGGTTACAGTCCACCAAATATTAGCAAAGTTATGCCCCTTTGAAAATTTCGGTAGACTTTTCCTTTCCGGCTAACTCCTACTACAGTTTACATCCGATCAAGCTGAAACTTGATTCGTAGTTAGACCATGATGTGGAGCAGTGCATATTATTTCAAGGTTACAGTCCACCAAATATTAGTAGAGTTATACCCCTTCGAAAATTTCTATTTAATTTTTCGTTTCTGGCTAAATCCTCCTACGGTTTACATCCAATGAAGCTGAAACTTCATGTATAGTTAGACCATGATGTGGAGCAGAGCGTATTGTTTCGAGGTTAAAGTCCACCAAATATTAGCAGAGTTATGTCCCTTTGAAAATTTCGGTAGACTTTTTGTTTCCAGGTAATTCCTCCTACAGTTTACATCCTATCAAGCTGACACTTGATTTGTAGTAAGACCATGAGTTGGAGCAGCGCATATTATTTCAAGGTTACAGTCCACCAAATATTAGTAGAGTTAAACCCCTTTGAAAATTTCTATTAATTTTTTGTTTCTCGCTAAATCCTCCTACAGTTTACATCCGATCAAGCTGAAACTTCATAAATAAATACACGATGATGTGGAGCAGCACATATTATTTCGAGGTTACAGTGCACCAAATATTTGCAGAGTTTTTATTTTTTGTTTGTTTATTTTTGTTTTGTTATTGTTTGGTCCGATACTTAAGTATAGGAAAAACAAATCAGCTAAAGGCTCATACAAGCTTATAATATAGCCGTGCTTCTGTGGTGTGTCCTCTGTCAGAAAGCACTTCTCCCTAGATGCAGCAAACTTCTCCCTATTTTCCCAGGAGGGAGAAGTCACTTTTCCCTTAATTTCTGGGCCAGCTTGGACCCTTAGGTTACAGTTCACCAAATATCAGCAGAGCTATGCCCCAATGAAATTTTTAAAAATTCTTTTTTTTTGTAATTCCACTTACAGTTTATTTCCGGAGCACTGAATTATACAGGAGCCAGTTTATGATCTACATCTTATTACTTGCCATGGGCGTATAATGCCCCGCTTGGCGGAGCTCTTGTTTCAACTGTCACGAGCAAAGGTCAATGCGTCATTTCGAAAGCACATTGTTACCCCAGGCAATAAGCTCTACTAACTGAGCAAAAACAACTTCATTGAGACACTATGAGGGGCATTTTTTAAGCAGTGGCAACAGCTGCGCGCTATGAAAATACTGCTTACCTTTGAAGTAATGACTAGTTGACACCTTCAAAGTACTCTCCATTGACCTGGACACATTTTTCTAGACATGAAATCCATTCGGAAAAAGCATTTTTGAATTGTGCTTTAGGGATACTGTTTATACACTGGTACAGCGCACTGCCTCATTGGCAAGATTTGATATATGGGTTAAGACAGAAATCATAGAGAGGTCAGAGCTGTAGGGTGGCATGGCAAGACCTGAATATGAAATTCCTCCAAATAAGACTTCACCACTGCAGAATGGTGAGCGGGTGTATTATCATGGAATAATTTGATCCCTCGGACCCCGGCCCTCGGGCGCTTTGCCTGATAGTGGTTAACAACGACAGACAGAACAAAGTCACGGTAAAATGTCCCTGTTACACTACAGTTTTCTGGCACAGAAACACAAGCCACATTTCCATTGCAATCAAAGAATGGGTGTACATTACACTTCTGACACTGCTACTTCGAGGAGCTACTACAGGCATTCATTGTTTTCACCTACCAACACCTTGTTGTTCAACTTATTGTCAGGCTCAAAAAAATAGAGCCAAGTTTCATCACCAGTCACAACTTCCCTCAAGCGGCGGGAGTCTCGGTTCTTGAATCTAGATAGCAAAACAGGGGCCTTTTCCACACGATCCTTCTTTTGTTCAGGGGTCAGTAGATGGGGTATCCAACGCGCACAAATCTTCTGTAGCTTTAATTTTTCTTTCAGGCCGGATAGTAAAGACATATGACGAACTCAAGCCCGATAAATCACTTTATCTCTTCCAACATATATGCTGAACAATAGATTGGACAGTGGCAACATCATTTTCAGAGGTGGCCGAAACTGATCTACCCGGATGGGCCTCATCCTTAACAATAGATCTACCCTCTTTAAAATAAGATACCCATCTGGCAACTGTACTATATGGAAGAGTATTCTCTCTGTACAAAGTGTTCTTATTCAGGGTGTAGAGTGTGGATTTGTTAATGTTCCTCTTCATAACATTTATTTATCCTCAGACTTGGTTACAGGTTTAGTGGCTGTCAGTTTTCGACCTTCTTTAAAGGTGTTCATTTACTGTTAGGCAATAACTTAGCAGGAGATAAAGTTGTGGTAAACCCACTTTTGACTAACATACCTTGTATTGATCAGCCACCTGATCCCATTGAACAGGAAATCCCTGATCTGTACCCATCTTGTGCCATTACAAGGGCCATGGCAAAGAAAGCAAAACAGAATGATGGGGAAATTGATTTAACTACCTTTTTGGGTCAGTGTTTTAAACACAAGTTTATAAATTCTCTTTCACCCAGCCTGTCTGGCAAGTAGACAGTCTTAATTGACGCCAGAGTCCAGTCATTAATCTTCAATATTAAATGACCAAGGTCAAGGTCATGACTTGGTGTCAAGGTCACAACTTTGCAAGGAACAGCATAATGATCCTAAAATTTTGTCTTTACTTGAAAAGGCTTTTGATGAGAAAGAAATAGATCAAGTCCCAGTCTGTTTCTATGTCAAAAATGGAATTTTAATGAGAAAATAGCATCCTCCTGATGTCTCCACAGAAGACGAGCGGACCGTTAACCACCGAATAGTGGTTCCAAGGGTTTATCGCCCTGAAATTTTGAGCTTGGCCCATGAGACTCCCATGTCAGGTCATTTAGGTGTAAACAAGACCTATCACAAAATTCTTAACCACTTTTACTGGCCAGGGTTAAAATCTGACGTTTCTCAGTTTTGTAAATCTTGCCAAACTTGTCAGTGGTAGGAAAACCCAACCAGACAATACCAAAAGCTCATTTACAGCCCATACCTGCTTTTGATGAACCTTTTAGCAGAATAATTATTGACTGTGTTGGTCCCTTGCCCAAAACCAAGTCAGGCCATGAGTATCTTATCACAATAATGTGTGCTTCTACACGTTTCCCAGAAGCCATTCCACTTAGGAATATTAAAATAAAGAATATTGTAAAGTTTTTTGCATTTGTAGGCCTCCCAAAGTCTGTTCGGTTGGATCATGGCTCAAATTTCATGTCAGAAATTTTTCAACAGGTCATGCATGAGTTGGGCATTACTCAATATAAGTCATCACCTTAACATCCTGAAAGTCTAGGTGCCCTTGAAAGATTTCATCAGACACTGAAAAATATGATCAGATCATTCTGCTTTGATACTGAAAAAATTTGGGATGAGGGCATCCATTTGTTGTTGTTCGGTGTTAGAGAATCTGTTCAGGAATCTCTTGGTTTCAGCCCATTTGAACTGGTATTTGGCCACACTGTGCATGGACCTTTGAAACTTTTGAAGAGAAATTTCTCTCAAATGATGACAGTTCTCTGAACTTACTTCAGTATGTATCAGATTTTAAGACCAACTGACAAAAGCTTGTGAGTCTGCTCGGACCAATCTTAAGTCAGCACAAAGGAAAATGAAACGTTGGTATGATGAAAATGCAAGAGAAAGAAAATTCATCTCTGGAGACAGGGTACTTGCTCTTTTGCCTATTCCTGGCAAACCATTGCAAGCCAGATATTATGGCCCTTACACTGTAGATAAAAAGATTAGTGATGTAAATTACATTGTTAACACTCCTGGGAGATGCAAACATAAACATATATGTCATGTTAACATGCTTAAACAATAAAGGATCTCGACCAGAAACTTTCACACCTAGATCCTGTCCAAAGAAAGGAACTGAAACAGTTAATTCATGAATATGAACACTTATTTCCAGATATTCCTACAAGGACTGATAAAATTTATCATGATGTGAATGTTGAAGACTCACAACCTGTCAAACAACATCCATATAGAATGAATCCAACAAAACAAAAATATCTTGAGGAGGAAATTCAGTATTTGCTGGACAATGATTTCATTGAACCAAGCCAAAGTGAATGGAGTTCACCTTTTTTTTTTTTCTTGTATTCTTGTTCTAAAACTGGACGGATCATATCGGATGTGCACCGATTACAGGAAGGTCAATAATTTGAGTAAAACAGACACTTTCCCCATACCAAGAATGGATGACTGTGTTGACAAAATTGGAAATTCAAAATATATAACTAAATTTGATCTTCTGAAAGGATTTTGGCAAATTCCTCTCACAGAAAGAGCCAAAGAGATCTTAGCATTTGTTACTCCTGATGGATTATATCACTATAAAGTAATTCCTTTCGGAATGAAAAACTCTCCAGCAACATTTCAATGCTTTATCAACAGTATAATAGCTGGAATCCAGCATTGTGAGGCTTACATCGATGATGCTATCATATACAATGATGAATGGAATCACCATCTTGGAACTATCAAAGCATTCTTTGATAAACTAAGTGAAGCAAAACTGACAATAAACCTTGCTAAAAGTGAATTCTGTCATGCAACTTTAACATTTCTAGGACATGTTGTGGGTCAAGGTCAGGTTAAACCTATAGAAGCTACAGTTGAAGCTATTTCAGATTTTCCAGTGCCCACATGCAAAAGACAACTGATGAGGTTTCTTGGTATGGCCGGTTATTACAGAAAATTCTGTAATATTTTTTCTGTCATTGCAGAGCCACTGACTAATTTACTTAGTAAAAGAATGAGGTTTAAGTGGACCAGTGAATGCCTTTGATAAACTAAAAGCTATACTGAGGAGTGAGCCAGTTTTCTTGGAACCGAATTTTAATAAAGAATTTAAGCTAGCTGTAGATGCAAGTGATGTTGGTGCAGATGGTGTATTACTGCAAGAGGATGACAGTGGTGTGGATCATCCAGTTTGTTACTTTTCCAAAAAGTTTAACAAACATCAAAAGAATTATTCTACAGTAGAGAAAGAATGTTTGTCTCTCATTCTTGCTCTTCAACATTTTGAAGTTTATCTAACTTCTTCATCCTCCTCACCTATTGTTGTTTTCAGCGATCACAATCCGCTGACTTTCATCCATAAGATAAAAAAAAAACAAGAATCAGAGGCTACTCAGATGGAGCCTGTATACAATCTTGACATCAGGCATATCAAAGGAAAAGATAATATTATTCCTGATGCCTTGTCTAAAGCATGATCTGCGGTTTCCTGTAACTTGCTGTATATAAGATAATTGCTTTATCAGCATTTTATTTTATGATAATTTTATGGCAAAAGAAAGCTTTATTACATAAATCTTTTTTTTCCTTGAAGAAGGTGTTTAATTATTTTAAGCATCATGTTTACTATGCTTCCATAAATAACTTTATTTACTATGTTTCCATAAATAACTTTCTGGAACAACATGTTTACAATAACATGTTGTTTATGTCCTTGATTCTGGACAGAGTTATTTTTGGCATATCATAGAATATTTGGAAGTTTCTTGAATGAACCTGGAAAATAAGAGATGCCTGTAGTAGATTCTTTTTCTAGAACGTTCTTTTGATATTGTATAAAGAGGAAAGATTTTCATATGGGCATCTTTGTATACTTTCATCGGAAATTATTCTATACTGGATTACGTTAATATTTTATTCATTCTGGACTTAAATTCTGAATTCAGGAACTTAAAATTGTGGGATCCGAAACTGTTATTCAAAGGATTTGTTTAATAGATTCTTGTGGATTATTTCTGAGGGACTTTATCGCATAAACTTGAAAGGTACTGTTTACTTACATTCTTTTGTTTTGAATCTTGTCTTATTTTTTGGTGAATAAATATTGTTAATAATTTAAAGCTTGTTGCTGGTTTCACTTTCATTTCTTTCTAGTTATGCCTGGCTCTACATTTCTGCCAAATACCATCAAAATATTCTGAAGGGTATTCGTGTTACAGAGCAGACGAGAAATTTCAAACAAAACAAAGGGAGATAAATCCAAAAGCTGAAGTTGTCATTCTTGACTGTGACATGTCGTCTGGTCCTGTTCTTCATTACTACCAAGTATCATCAAAATATTCCAAAGATAGGGGACATTAAATCAATGTATAATCAGTGTCAAATAAAACAAAGGGAGATAACAGCAAAAGTAAGGAAGGCAGAGTTGTCATTTTGGTAAGGAACACATCATCTTGTCCTATTCTACAGTTCTACAAGGTACCATCAAAATATTCTGAAGTGTATTCTAGTTACAGAGCAGACGAGAAATCTATTTCAAACAAAACAAAGGGAGACAACTCCAAAAGAAAGCCAGAGTTATGATTCTTGTAGGCAACATGTCGTCTGGTCCTGTTCTACATTTCTACCACGTACCATCAAAAAATATTCCAAAGGGTCTTTGACTTACAGAGCGGACATGAAATCAATAGATAATCACTGTCAAATATAACAAAGGGAGATAACAGCAAAAGTAAGGAAGGCAGAGTTGTCATTTTGGTAAGGAACACGTCATCTTGTCCTATTCTACAGTTCTACAAGGTACCATCAAAATATTCTGAAGTGTATTCTAGTTATAGAGCAGACGAGAAATCTATTTCAAACAAACAAAGGGAGATAACTCCAAAAGTAAGAAAGCCAGAGTTATGATTCTTGTAGGCAACATGTCGTCTGGTCCTGTTCTACATTTCTACCACGTACCATCAAAAAATATTCCAGAGGGTCTTTGACTTACAGAGCGGACATGAAATCAATAGATAATCACTGTCAAATATAACAAAGGGAGATAACACCAAAAGTAAGAAAGGCAGAGTAGTCATTCTTGTATGCGACATGTCGTCTGGTCCTGTTCTACATTTCTACCAAGTATCATACAAATATTCCAGAGGGTCTTTGACTTACAGAGCGGACATGAAATCAATGGATTATCACTGTCAAATATAACAAAGGGAGATAACGCCAAAAGTAAGAAAGGCAGAGTTGTCATTCTTGTACATGAAATATTGTCTGGTCCTGTTCTACATTTCTGCCAAATACAATCGAAATATTCCAAAGGGCATTCGAGTTACAGAGCGGACACAAAATCTTTTTCAAATAAAACACGGGTGATAACTCCAAAAGTAAGAAAGCAAGAGTTATCAATCTTGTATGTGACACGTCATCTCGTCCTGATATCCCTTTCTACCAAGTATCATCAAAATATTCCAAAGGGTATTCAAGTTACAGAGTGGACAAGAAGTTTTACGCTGACGCTGAAGCCAATGCCAATGGGATCCATCCCGAAAACAATGTCCCCCTACCCCATCCCCTTTGGTAGTGGGGGGACATAAAAATTGCCTTTTTACCCATATAAAAGCCTAAGAGACCAAATTTGATCTTGCCATACAATCAAGGGTATCATCTGAACAAACTTGATAAGAGTCTGAGCCAACAATGCTGCATACTAAGTTTCAAGTCATTGGCCATTCTGTTCCTGAAAAGTAGATTTTAAAGGTTTTTACCATATATAGGTGTGGTGGCCATCCTGGTCATGTGTCCCAGACCTTACAAACTTTTTTGTTCAACCACCCCTTGGAGGCTCCACATATAATTTGGTTCCAATCAGCCCAGTGGCTTCAGAGGAGATGTTTGAAAATTTTGACGATGCAGACACCGCCTCCACTGCTGACAGATGACAGACCAATGCCTATGAAATAAGCTCCATCGGAGCCTTCAGCTCTGGTGAGCTAAAAAGCCCTGCAGAGAGTACCCACAGAGAATGCACAACATAGGAACCACTGCCTCAGAAAAATCAATAGTAAACAAACTACCAGAGTGATTTTACTGCTACGAAATTGCTTAGTCTTATTTTCTTGGCAAAAATATCACAAATTTGTTGTCTACTACTGGTGTGTCCGGCACTTTAAGATTCGAAGGGTTCTTTCAGAAATGGGAAGTAACAAGAATAAAAGCCTAAATGTAAGTGTTGAAATATTTAATATTTTGTATATACTGAATGAATCATGATGTTTCAACTATAATAAATCATTTAGAGAGAAAAAAATATATGAAAATGAGTTTAAAATAAATGATATATTCGTAACAATAGTTTATACATGAAAAACCAGTACAGCTGTGAAGTTTCACAATTCAATAACACAAATCATGATTATTACTAACATGTACATATTTCACAAAACAATTACATGTATATGGCAAAATCACAAACTTGTAACCTCTTACACTTTCATAAAACTTATGCCTACAAGGACTGTCTTTCTAAACATGTTTCATTCTGAACAAGAAACAAAACATGTTCCATCCTGAACAGGAAACTAAACATATTCTATCAAGAACAAGAAACCAAATATGTTCCATTCTGATTAGGAAACCAAACATGTTCTATCATGAACAGGAAAAGAAATGTGTTCCATCCTGATTAGAAAACCAAACATGTTCCATTATGAACAGAAAACCAAGCATGTTCTATCCTTGTTAGGAAACCAAACGTTCCATTCTGATCAGGACTAAAAGAAAGTTAGTCACTAGGTAGTTAGGCAAAAGAAAAAAATACTAGTCAAACATCAATGGCTCGAACATTAATCTCTGATCCATGTCTTCAATCTTCTGTAAAAAAATGATATGTTGAATGTATGCATTAGAATTGCCTCAATGAGCCAATTCTTAAATGAGTACACACAACATACATTTTCATGATAAAATAAGAAAATTTTCCTTCAAAATCCCTAAATATTTGTTTTCTTGAGCTGTCCAAAGAATTTCCTAGGGACTCAAAAACCAGATCAAATCAGTCACAGACAATGAGCCATCATTGTTTGAGTCATTAAAGTTTCAGTGTATAGGCTTCAGCACAAAAAAAAGAAATGTTTCTACCTTAAAAAAAAAAAAGGAATGTGTTTGCAACTGACTTAGAGTAGATTGCTTTTTGCTTACCATGATACCAGGAAAAGAAAACAAACAAAACATGTCAATAAGCAGTGCTTATAGATACCCCGCTCAGAAACCAAAATGTTATGGATGGACGCAAAGACATACGGATGGATGTGAACAGTATACCACCCTTGCCCTTAAACATAGTTTGGGTTGGGGGTGGGGGGTATAAAAAAGAAAAAAGTTATGCACGAATATGAAAGTTAAGAAAATGGAACTTATTTTTGCACGAATATGAAAGTTAAGAAAATGGAACTTATTTTTGCGTGAGCATGTAAGAAGTTAACAGTACAAGCATGGAAATATTCCTCAATACTGGGAGAGGATACTAATATAGACCTTATGCAGCTTAGACCTAATTTTGATGATTATCTAACCATTTAAGAGCTAATCATAACCCCTGCAGATGAGATATATATATTTTTTTTTTTTTTATTTTTTGCTGCCTTTTTTTCAGAGAAAAGAATATCTGACTTCATGTGAAATGTCTGCCAAGTCTTATTGCCACTGAAAATATTAAAAAAAATTGTTATCTGCAATAATTTTGCTTAGCACTTTAAGCTACAAATAATTCACACCCTTTTATTCAAAACATCCACACTTTTTTGCAAGGATGCGTTCCAGTTACCCTGAATTCATTAAAGGAGAGACCCTGTAATAATCACTGCAAACAATGCAAGCCCAGACAAGTCTGATCAAGGTCTGCATCAAAATGTTTGCAACAAAATGTAAACTGTTAGAAAAGAAGTAAGAATTATGCAATGTTCTAAACTTCTGGACACCAAAGTTTCTGACTAAATAGCACATCCAGGGTTGAGTGCAAGACTGTAGTAACTCAAACATATTTTTGAAACCCATGTTTAGGGGAAACTTTGACCCCTTTGTAAACAATGCAAATTTAGGTGCCATTGCTCATATGAGCAATGGCACCTACGGTAAATTTCCATTGTTTACAGAAAGAAATGTTGTAATCTTCATAAGGCCTTCATGGTGAGGAGATTAAGTATTGGGAAAAACAACCATCTGACTTGCTACAGTCTTGCGAATAACCCTCGACACGCAAACACTGCAGATCCAGCTCAGAGTATAGAATCATACAGAATGAAATGTATGAAATTTTAGGACATCTACTGTACATAAATTATTCAATACTGTAGTCTATAGCTTTTGAAAAATAACAACATTAAATATGCAGATATTTTTTTAGGGATTTATTTTCCACTGACATTCATGATGCCATTGCCAAAAATGTGACAAAAAATGACCCCAGTCACTTTTAAAATGCTGCTATCCTAATGTCAAAAACATTTGTTTACTGATGTATTCTTTCAGTTTTCGAACAGTGCCATTTTTATTACCGGTACAATCGGTTAGCAGACACAATGCAGCTCATTTTAATTTATACTTAAAAATACATGTAAGTCAATAGGGTTTAGCAAAAGTTGATTAACGTTTGACATCAGAGTGTATTTAGAGGTATCTAGATAAATATTATTGTTCTTTCTTGATAAGCATATATCACACTTAAAAAAAAATCACCTGAGACATTTCATGACATAACAAAACTGTAAAGATATAAGAAAATTTTACAATACTTCCTTGAAAAAAAAAGTACCTATCTGGTGTGCTATATCAACCTGCCAAGCCTATTTTCTGGGAAAAAAAATCAAAATGTTGTCTACTGAAATCTTTCCCCAGCATAATTAGTAGTAACCCTGGTCCTGCTGGTCCATGATATGCCCTGCCCTTACTAACAGTGTAGATCCTGATCAGTTGGCTTCTGAAGAAGCCATCTGATCTGGATCTGCACTGTTTGTCATTCAGTATGTGAATTTGAATCAAAAATCTGGACAAAGTAATCAAATTGGCTGATAATTAGAAGTCGGCATGGCATCTTAGTTTATTCAGAATGACAAGGGTTAACATCAAATAAGCAGCATCAAGCAAAATTTTCTTCTGTGCATAACTAGAGAGCAAAATCCCAGACCAGCCTGTGTAGACATGCTGTCTGATAAAGGATCTCTCTGCCGATCCCAGAATCACTGAATACTGTAGATTGTATCCAACAGATGGACAGCAACAGCCCAGTTGAGATGTCTGTCCATGGCTATCCTGTTTTTGCTATTAGAAGTTTCCCAATAATTATTTTCTATAGGTTAGCGGTGAATTTGAGGGTGAAAAATACACAAATGTACATGTAAAGTGTCATCTGTTACAAACCTACTTACTGATTGAAAGGTTAAAGAATGAGACATCAAGACAAGAATTACAAAAGCCACTGCAGAACTGTAATACCGTAATAACCCTAAATATTGGGACAGGCAGGCCTAGGCAAACAGATTCCACAGATTGCAGGCACCTGATCAGGGTCTACACTGTTTGCCACTCATCCAGCACTATTTTAGACACATCAACAGGTGGTACAATAGACATTTTTAAATTTTAGAACAAGTATGGTAAGGAGTTGTCCCAATACTTAGGGTAAATATTGTATTATCCATATTATGGTGAATGTCCTAAAATTTCAAACACTTCATTCCATACTATTTTGGCCTAAAATCTTGCATTTTATGCAGTTCTTTCTTAAAATACTTTGTTTGTGATGAGGTTTTAGGCCCTGTCAACCCAATGGGGTCATGTTGAGCGCAGACAGTTTACCTAACCACACTTTTACAAGGCAGGCTTAGTAAAGCGGTTAACCAGTATTTTGCACATTCTTTTGTCAGAAACTGACAACTGCCCTTCTTAAATCAGCAGAAGGGAGAGAATGACCTCAGAAAATATTTCATAATCAATCTCCACGAAAGAATGTTGCCAACCCGGCGGGAGACAAATCCACAATCTCCTGATCACCTGTCTGACGTGCATCCTTCAGTAAGGCGGCCTTCAGTACTTAGTGGAATGGCAAACAGTGCAGATCCTGATCAGACTGTTCCTTCAGGAGCAGTCTGATCTGGGTCTGCACTGTTTTGATTATGTCATTTTGTCAGACACTTTGGTCTTCAAAATTTTAGGACATATACCCAATCATCAACAACATAATCAGTTTTTAATATAACACTGTAAACCCATGGCACCAAAATTTTCCATTTATATTTATTATAAATTTCCAAATGGATATAACAATGATCTACTGCAGATCAAACAAGACATTGTAATAAATTTGCTAAGTACATATGATATTCCCGATAACCAAAAAAAACAAAAACAAAACATGAGTTAACTCTTAAAGTGCATAGCAAAATTGTAGCAGACGGCATTCTACTTTTTTTTTTTTTAATTTTTCAAAGAAAGTAAGACTGTATATCGCGTAAATCATCTACCTAGTAGTTCACATGAAATCTCATCTTATTTTCCTCAGTAAAAAACAAAAAAACAAATCAATTTTAGAATGGCCCCTGCTACAAAATTTTACTTAGTGTTTATTGGGTCAATATTACAAAACAGGGCATATCATTTAGAAAACTGTCCAATGTTCTTTCATTACAAACATTCTATTCAATATTTTTGTTGCCATTTTTATTTTACATACATTTATACCATGGAATACTTAGTAGAATGGTAAACTGTGCAGACCACGACCATGATGTAGGTCTGCACTGTTTATATTTGTCGTTTTGTCAGAAAAATTGGCATGCACAATTTATTTTAGCCTGTCAACACTACAGGTAACAAGAAAGGACTTTGCAATCAGTGTTGATCAAGATGAGAAGGCTCCAAAAGGCTAATCTGTTCATCATTGACATTCTTTGCCAATTTGTTTTTGATGTTCACCTAACATCCCTTTCTGTGACAATGGACTTGTCTGAATTCAAAGGTTGTAGACATTGGCCAGACTCCACTCAAACACAATATTATGCCATTTTATGTTAGTAACAAGGAGACATTTCAAAATTATGTTAAGCAGGTAAGCAAAAGTGCACCCATGCATACTAATCAAGACTTTTGTAGTTTGACAGCAGAAAACCAATCTACTGTATTTACCCTAAATATTCAGGGCCCAGTTGTTCAAAGCATCCTTAACTTAACGAGCTCGTTAGTCGTCAAATTGTAAACTGTTCTAGTAAGTATAATATCTTATTCACAGGTATTTTTGCTGAAAAAATGTGAGTAGCTGCAAAAGCTCACATTTTTTCAGCAAAAATACAATGTATTAGCGAATATGCCATATTCAATGATCAAATTTTTAACGATACGTTAACTAACAACATCGTTAGTTTTGAACAACTGGGCCCAGACAGATATGATACGTCTGAGCTACAATGTAGATGCAGATCAAACTGCAGTTTGTTATAAGGCAGTGCACAGCCCATTCAGCTAACACTTTTATAAATATCCCAAAGTTAGTCAAACAGTGACTAATTAGTGATATTTTTTTCTCTAGAAAACTTGACTGGATATTTCATGTAAATTGTCCCCTATGGCCTTACAGATGTGCAGACCCACCTGGACCTTTGCTGTTGGTATATGAAGCACAGCATGGGAAATGGCCCCTTACATCATAGGCTAAGAGCGAAGGCCTAGATCAGCCTAATCATGACCATTTCTCTTTCTACACTACAACCTCTTTATAACACGGTTTGTTATAACACGGTTTTGGATATATCAGGGTTCAAAAATGGATCCCAAAAATGTATAGATTATAGTGAAAAATGACCATAAATGATCATTTTTCAATATAATCTGTACATTTTTGTTTTGATATAACATGGTTGTTTAACTAACACGGTTTATGCTATGGACCCCAACAATAGTGTTATAAAGAGGTTGTGGTGTATCATTATTCCTCTGATTTTGTAGAGGACAATGAAGGCATTGATAACACTGAACCAAGCTGAATTGTACCATGGAAAAAAAGTTTTCTTTGACTCAGCGCTAAATAAGGTGATAACCGAAGAGATACTTTAGGATGGTTATTGTTATCCTAATAACTTGTAATAACCCTAAGTATTGGGACAGATAGGCCTTTGCAAACAGTGTAGACCCAGATCAGACATCGTAGTATATGGTGTCTGATCAGGGTCTACACTGTTTGCAATACATACAGCAATGTTTTAGACACCTCGAGAGGTAGAAGAATGGACTATTATAAATTTTAGGACAAAATAAGTATGGTTAGTAAATAAGGTGTCCCAATACTTAAGGTAAATACCGTAATTTTACACCAAAACATACCCTGTGTGTGCTCAATGGAATAGCTCTCTTGAGACCTTACTGTAAACATACCATATTCGACCTAATTACTGCACTGTGCACTTAGGTTTTTCAAAATTACTGGGAACACTCATTTGTGGTAAAATATGTATCTATCTACTAAGGATACACTATACAAAAAAATCAGAAAAGGACTTATTTGATGATGATTATGCGATTTTTTTCTGACTTACTGTTGTGGGTACTCATTTGAATTGCATCGACAAGTCGATGCAATGCAAATGAGTACCCACAACATATGCCTTTATAAAGAAGTAAAGAAAAAGTACACTGGCTGTAATATGAAGACTACGGAATTTCTTAACTGTGCGTTTATAGGGGTATGTGCGGTAATTAGGTTGAATACTTATGCCACAGCATGAGAAAATGTACCTTCTGACACGTGCACCGAACAGAGACTCAAATCAGCCTGTGTACCCGTGCAGTCTTATTCCCAGTCTTCCTTGTCTGTATGAAGACACTTCATGCATCCTTGGCTATCCAAAATTTGCCAAGTGTAGATTCTGATCAGACTGTGCAAATGTGCAAGTTGATCAGAATCATAACTGGGCGCACATGTCCGAAGATGTGTTTTCTGATATTGCAGCTAGTATTTTGTTGAGTAATCAGTGGACTTGTTTTGGTGCACAAAATTGTTTTATTAGTCTCTTTATCTGGGCCTATGTTTAGGGTGTATACAAACAAAGAATGCCTAGACCAGCCTTTGATCTGGGTTATTTTTTTGTTTGTCAATAAAATCAACTGCATCTTTGATTCTGTATTAAAAGAATAGGGAAGGCCCTGATCAGACAGTGTCAATGTGCAGACCGATATATCTGTATCTGTGATTTTTTAAAAAAATTCTTTGGAAATACCAGCCTCTAATAAATGCCACCAGTCAATTTAGAAAAAGTATAGCTACTACCTTGTGCAAATAGTTTCCGAATCTACTTTTTAATAATCAACATGTCCCTAAACCTAAAACCTCTTTCCCGAAGTAATACAGAAGTGTGTGCACTAGCATGATAAATTCAGGGTCTACACTAAATCTGGCTATTATAAAATACAAGACGGAATGGAGACAGAACTGTATATAAACAGGCTGATCTGGGTTGACTGATAACATACCATTTCCTTGTCTTGAATGCAACATGAAATCTGAGACATTATAAAATAAAACTGAGGCACGGTTCATAGAAATTTACATATGGTTCACACATCCAGATATGCTAATAACTGAGGTAATAATTTAAGATGATTTTTTTATGTTATTTTTGCATTAAAACATATCTTGTTGGTCCTCACTGGAATTGCCTTCTTGAGGCAATTCCATTGAGTACCCATATTTTATTTTGCAAAAATAACGAAACTCATCTTCTAATTATTCCTTTTAACTGGATCTACTGTGTGAACGATTCGTACTTTATTCACAAATGGAGCTTTTGAGAGAGTGATTCGTATTTTATTCACATCAGCATGACATTATTATCTTTATCTGGAGCAACCGAGTGAGAGATTTGTTCTTTATGGATATCAGCACATGTAATCATTATGCAAAAAAACAAAACAAAAAAACAAGAACACAGAACCAGATATTTAGATGTACAACAGAAATATGCTAATATTACAGACTCTTTATATGCAGACAGCGAATCCAGCAGATACAAAAAAATGACATATTTCTCATTTTCTTTTTCCGCAGAATATAGGATTTGTTATTTCATGTGATCGTCTTAATTTGTCTGGAGGATATAAAATAATTATAATGTCTGCTACATATAGCTCCAGTCAAGATGACAAGTGAGGTGATAATTTAGGATTTTTATTATTATTTTTGCACTAAAACATATCTTTGACGCTTAGCATGCTGGGTAAAATTTTCAGCAGATTTTATATTGAAATATTTTTTCTTACTTTTACCTAAACATAGATTTGTCATTTCATGCAAATTGTCTCAAATGGAGACAATTTGCATGAGATGTCAAATCCTTTTTTTCTTGAAAAAATATCATTAATTTGTCTTCTGCTGAATTAACCCAGAGAGAGGTAAAGGTTAATATGGGTACTCATTAGAAATGCCTCATATATATATTTTATAACATAAATAACGAAGATGATCATCTGAATACTCTCTTTATCTATACCTATACACCGGTAGTTCTTTTAACTCTTAAAGTGCCAATCATACTGCAGCAGACAACATTTGATTATTTTTTTTTTGTATTTGTCAGAGAAAATAAGGCATCTGACATTTCATGCAAAATGTCTGCCTAGCAGACAATTCACATGGAATGCCAAGTCTTAATTTTTTCTGATAATAAACCATTAAAATGTTGTCTGCTACAATTTTACTTAGTACTTTAAGGGTTAAACTTCACATTCAAACATTTAAAAAACAGAATAAACTTAACCCCAGTTCTGCTGAACCCAGATATGCCCTGCCTTTGCAAACAGTGTAGATCCAGATCAGAAGCCATTTGATCTGCACTCTTTGTCATTAAGTATGTGATTTTGTATCACCAACCGCTGGATAAAGTAATTTGATTGGCTGAAAATTAGAAGTGGGTGTGGCATCTTAATTTATTCAGCAGGGCAGGTGTTAACTTACAAAGAAACTGTTTACATCCACTGATGTATGTGCGCTGAAAATGTCAGCATAGGTAACTCTTTCAGACAAATCATCAGGGCCCAGTTGTTCAAAGCTAACGAGGCCGTTAGTTAACGATTCGTTAAAATTTACATCGAGTGATACGCAAATATGCTGAAATTTTTTGCTGAAAAAATGTGAGTAGCTTTTGCAGTGCAAAAGCTACTCGCATTTTTTCAGCAAAAAATATCAGAATATTGTATATTGAATCCCCTAAAATAGTTAAGGAAATGACCCTTAACGAGCTCGTTAAGCTAACGACACTTTGAACAACTGGGCCCAGGTAAATGAATGGTGGTGGTCCAATTTTGTAGAAGTATGGGAAGTAGTTAGTGTCCTAGTATTTTGACACAGCTCTAGATAAGGTGCTTTTCTTAACCAAAATTGTTGATATTTTTCTTGTCCCTGTCAACAGTCCGGCTGGTCCAGGTCATTACTATTCACACTGGTATCACTGGAAATATTGGAACATGTAATCCTTACCATACTTTCGTGGCATTTGAACAAATCCATCTAACTACCTACAGTGACAGCATATTTATCCTAACACTTTCACCCCTGAGTTTCTTGTGGACTCTTACATCCTTGAATTTGGACATGTCCACTTATGCAAATAGGGGGTTCAATCTAAAATCAAAAACAGAATGGCAAAAAGTGTAGATCCTGATGAGACGGCCAATTAAGAGCTGTC
Organism: Anodontia alba; assembly: GCA_964016985.1. NCBI lineage: Eukaryota > Metazoa > Mollusca > Bivalvia > Lucinida > Lucinidae > Anodontia > Anodontia alba. Next base: position 63,741,092 of record OZ024829.1, read on the forward strand.
TTGTCTGCATCTACACTGCACAGGTATCTGTTCTGGTCTGCCTTGTTGAAATGAATGGGACACCTTAACTATTTACCACACTCATAACTATTGATAAGGCATTTTTTCCCAACCACAAAGCTTTGATATTTTTCTTATTTCTCATCAAAAACATGTGCTTCACTGAAGCACTTCTAATGAGTACCCATGACATATATTTTCATGGAAAAATAAAGAAATACTTACAAAATAACCCTATTGACCCATTGTATTCTGCGGCATCTGATCTGGGTCTGCACTGTTTGCCAAATACCCTTTTATGGGTCTCCCAACTACAATGGGTTATATAGAGCTATGCATTGTCCAAAATCTTCAACAATTCCACTTTACTTCCTGCTGAAGTGTCTAAAAGATGCTGGATGAATGGCAAAAAGTGCAGAAGAAGATCAAATGCCATATTCTGCAGCATATGATCTGGGTCTACACTTTTGCTGAGGCCTGACTATCTCAATACTTCGGGTTATTATGGTATATCTAAAAGCAAACAGCGCTGATCCTGATCAATCTTTCACAGCAGTTTGATCTGTGTCTTCACTGCTTGCTCCGACAACTATGTCAAAATACATAGGGCGCTCAACCCTGTCATCCCTACAGACCAATACAGATACCTTTGCAGTGAAGATCTAGATGAGACGGCTCGTTACGAGCTGTCACATCTGGATCTACACTGTCTGCCATTCTGTTACTGACTTTTGACTGAAACCCTATTTGCAACAATGGATGTGTCCAAATTCTGAGATGGAAGAGTCCATTTCAGAAACGGGGGTGAAAAGATTAAGGCATGTAGAATCAACACATGGAACAAAATTGGTCTGTTTCTAAATAACAAATTAACACTTATCATATATGTAAAAGCAATCTCCATTAACCCTTAAAGGGCTAAGCAAACTTGTAGCTGAGACCATTCTAAATACGAGCCGACACATGAAAAAAGGGAGCTTCGAGTTCTCTGATTAATGATTCTTAAATCAAGCATGTGCAGTCCCTCAATTTGACTAGACATGTCACTATCTGTCTGAGGCTTTCTCGGGGACAATACTATGTACGTATACATATATGCGGACAACAAAGGTCCTGGTGAGACTATGCGCAGGTTCACCTTAGCCTTCCTTGCCTAAGTGATCACTTTTTTTCATGGGATAGCTCATTTAATTTCTTTTATCGTTTTTCAGAGAAAATAAGATTTAGCATTTCATTTGAATCCTTGGCTTTGAAATGTGAAACCTTATTTTTTCTAGAAACTACAAAAAAAAAATCAAAATGTCATCTCATGTGATTAGCGCTTTAAGGGTTAGATTCGCATGAGCCAAACTTAACAAACAAGTATAACAATATAAAACTTTCAACACAATTCATCACAGCCTATATAACAAAAGGAGGGATGGGGGAACTCATTCTAAGCCTTTAACCTTTAAAGGTTGAATCAAAATTGTTGCAGGCGGCATACATATTTTTTTTTTTTTTTATTTATTTTTCCAAGTTAACAGACTTGCCATTTCATGTGAATCACATAAAATGTCAAGATTTGTTTTCCCTGAACACACACACACACACACACACACACACACACACACACACACACACACACACACACACACACACACACATAATAAAAACAAACAAAAGAACATGTCATCTGCTGCACTTTAAGGGTTAATATGCTACAGACAATGATAGTTGAGTGATTTATTTTCTTATACACTGGAGCCTAATTATAACTACAGCTCATGATATGAGGGTGAGGGGGTTGGGGGGGGGGGGATGGGGGGGGGAGAGGAATCCACATAATTTTTTTCTTATTTCTCTATGAAAACATATCTTGTGGGTACTCATTAGAAGTGCCTCACTGAGGTGCTTCTAATAAGTACCGACAACATAAGTTTACATGGAAAAGTAAAAAAAAAAAATATCAGTACTTTTAGGCAGACAAAATGCGCTTTAACTGGAGTTATGACCATACTTTTCATTACGAGGCTATTTTAGAATTAACACCATTATGATGCTATTTTGGGTATATCACTATCATGCCAAATGCTACCAAATATATATAACCCTATGATTTCTGTACTTTTACCTTTGCTGGCCTCGGTGGCTCAGCTGGATGCACGTCCAACTGGTGATCAGGAGGTTGCGAGTTGGACCCTCGTAGAGTCGGCAACATTCTTTCATAAAGATTGATCATGAAATATTTTCTACCATCATTCTCTCCTTTCCAGTGATTCAAGAAGGGCAGTTGGCACTTCTGATGAAAGAATGTGTACAATACTGGGTAACAACTTAGAGGACTAATAAGCCTGCCCAGTAAAAGTGTGGTTAGGTAAACTGACTGTGCTTGACATGACCCCACTGGACTGACTGGGCTGTAAAACCTCAACACAAACAAAAAAACTTTCACCTCTGGTAATATTTTTCTCTTCTCTACAAAACATTATGTGGTACTCAGTATGATGATGATGAGTTCAGGTTTAATGATGCATCAACCCATAAAGGTCATTTGCGTTAAAATGGTGTACTAACTTGGTTTTGTAATGAAACGGCAATAATGATGTCATATTGTGGTGCTCATTAAAAGCACCTCAGTGATGCATTTCTAATGAGTTACCATTAACATATTTTCATAGTAGAAAATTCTAGCATTGTTTGGCTGTAAATTTATAAAATTTTTAGTCTTTTATAATACATAGACCCCAACCATAGCATTCAAAAGGGACTATACTTACCTGCAAATAAGACATGACATTTTAATACTTAGCACTCAGGGTAAAAACTTCAGCAGACGACATTTTGAAATACTTTTCTTATTTTTCCCAGAAAACAGGCTTTTTATTTCATACAAATTGTCAAAGCCTATTTTCTGTGAAAAATAAGAAAAATATCATTAATTTGCCATCTGCTGAATTAGCCCATAGAGTGCAAAAGGTTAACTGAATTATCTAATAATCAAATATCAATCGGGAGAGGAAACAAATAAGCAGACTGCTTTCCCTCCAATCCTATAAAATGCTTTATTTGTTGTTTGTATTCATTAAAGTGTTGAAAAAATAATACATGTTCAAACTAATTATCAAATCATATCTCCAGCCTTCAAAAAATGCCGGTCACATCAGCAGCAGACAATTTACTAAAATAATTTTTTAACTTTTCTGAGAAAATAAGGTTTGACATTTCATGCAAGACCCCATTCACATGAAATGCCTTATTTTTTTCTTAAAAAATAAAAAAGATACTTTAAAATATAGTGTTCTACAATTTTAAATGGCAAGTTAATGGTTAAACAAGAGGGCCATGATGGCTCTATATCGCCCACCTGAATCATGTTATACATAGCATTGCTAACAGAAATGCAGTTCTAAAGGTCATGGCCACCTTGACCATGACCTTTGCCATCAGGGTCATCTTCTGATCATAAGAAACATCCCTACTATGTTTGAGGGTCCTAGCGTTGCCGAGTTATAAGCTTGTTTTGTACAAGAGGTCACTGTGACCTTGACCTTTGCCATTAGGGTCATCTACTGGTTAAGACCAATATCCCATCTAAGTTCAAAGGTTCTAGCCTCAAGCACTGCCGAATTATTAGCTTTTTAGTATTAAAAGTCATGGTGACTTTGACCATGATCTTTGCGCTCGGTGTCATCTACTGGTGAGGACCATCATCCCTTCTGAGGGTCCTAGTCCCAAGCTAGGACCCAAGCACTGCCAAGTTATCAAACTTTTTAGTACTAAAGGTCCTGGTGACTTTGGCCTTTGCTCTCAGGATCATCTACTGGTCAGGACCAACATCTCTATTAAGTTTGAGGGTCCTAACCATAAGCATTGCAGAATTATAAGCGTTTTTGTTACTAAAGGTCACGGTAACCTTGACCTTTGACTTAAATGTCATCTGCTCTTCAGGTCCATTCTCCCTATTAGTTTGAGAGTCCTAGGCCTAATCATTACCAATGGCTTTTTGCTCTATGTAAAACAAGTGACCCCCCCCCCCCCACCAACTCCCCCTCTAGGCGGGGCCTCTTTTCACCCCAGGGGCATAGTTTGAACACTCTACATACCAAATATCAAAGGCCCAGGCCTTGCACTTTCAGACAAGAAGATTTTTTAAGTTTTTTTCCTATATAAGTCTATGCTAAACATATCAGCCTCGGGCAGGGCCATTTTTGGCCCCAGGGCTATAATCTGAACAATCTTGGCAGAGGTCCACTAAGTGAAGCTATGTATCAAATATTAAAGGCCCAGGCCTTCTGGTTTCAGATAAGAAGATTTTTGAAGGTTTTCTCTATATGTAAAACATGTCGGTCCTGGGATGGGGCCATTTTTGGCCCCAGGGCAATAACTTGAATAATCTTGGTCAGGTCCACCAGATGAAGCTATGTATCAAATATCAATGGCCTGGGCCTTCTGCTTTCAGACAAGATTTTTAAAATTTGTCCCTATATATGTCCATGTAAAACTAGTGACCCATGGCATGGGGCCATTTTTTACCCCAGAGCTATAATATGAACAACTTTAGTAGAGATCCACTAGATGAAGCTACACACCAAATATTGAAGACCTGGGCCTTCTGGTTTCAGACAAGAAGATTTTTTTAAGTTTTCAGTTAAAAAATCTATTTTTAGCTCCTGTGACCTAGATAAGCAATGGACCGGAACCATTTGAACAACTTTGAAAGAGGGCCAACCAAGGATCATTCCTGTGAAGTTTGGTCAAAATCCAATCAGTGGTTTAGGAGGAAATGTCGTTTGAAGAAATTGTTTATGGACGGACAGATGCATGGACACATGCATGATGGACAACAGACAAAATGTAATCACAAAAGCACACCTTGTCACTATGTGACAGGTGAGCTAACAAAAAGGCAATGACAAGCCTTATTTTCACAGAAACACCATTATAGCTCCAGATAAGGCACATTTTTTCAGATGAAAAGTATTGATATTTTTCTTACTTCTTCCAAAATATATTTGTTATGGGTACTCATTAGGGCGCTTCTAATGAGTACCCACAATATATGTTTTTGGGGAGAAATAAGCAACTAGGATATCCGCCCCCACCCCCCACACCTACACACACTTATCTGGAGCTACAAACACACATCTATTTTACCTTCTGCAGCAAGTCTAAGGTCAACATGTAAAGCACTATGCCTACTTATACTTAAAGGGAGGCAATTCTATGAAAAATTGTTCTTTAAAATTTTCTGGAAAGGGTTTCACTCTAATGGCAAAGACTTTGCTCCCCTCCAAAGAAAATTCTTTCACTTTAGAGCAGACCACTTTAAGAATGAAACTGGTAAGAAAGCAGATAGGATCATAAAAATTGTCTCCCTTGTGACTTGGCACACTTTCTGCCATTTTTATAAGGGAAATAGCTTCTGTCCCTTCCTATGATTTTATGCATATCGGGACTCTTCTAAAAGGAATCTACCCTTAGACACCCCTTTTCAGAAGGGAGGTAAAATAATTATGATAAAGCTACACCCCCCTGAAAGTTTATCAAGTACCCTTAAGGCAAATAGACACATCAAAGTCTTTCACTTCAAAGGGAGAATATGCTTCCCAAGCAAAGGTTGCTTGCTCATAAAATACCGCATTTACCCTAAGTATTTAGTTTGTTAGTTTCGAGTTTAACTGCCCAGTCAACACAACTAAGGTCTGTCAGTTTACCTAACCACACTTTTCCTAAGCTGGCTTAGTCCTCTAAGTGGTTTACCAGGACTTGTGCATATTCTTTCGTCACAAACTCACAACTGCCCTTCTAACCCTTAGTTTTCAGACAAACAGGTCTCGGCAAACAGTGTACATGCAGATCAGATGCTGCAGAATGCAGCATCTGATCAGCGTCTACACTTTTTACCACAGCAATTTTTAGACACATCAACAGGTAGCAAAATACGGTTGTTCAAATTCTGGCACAAGCATAATAAGGTGTCCAAATGTTTAGGGTATATATGGTAAGCCGCATATACATGAATAGTGTAAGTCCAGATTAAACAGCACATCTACATAGTCTGGTCAGTGACTTCACAATTCACTGTAAGATTCACTAGAAGCCAGGGCTCAGTTGTTCAAAGCATCGTTAGCTTAACCAGCTCATTAAAGGTCATTACAATAACTGTTGTAGCGAATTCAATACACAATATTCTGATTATTTTTGCTGAAAAAATGTGAGTAGCTTTTGCACTGCAAAAGCTACTCACATTTTTTCAGCAAAAAATTTCAGCACATTTGAGTATCACTCGATGTTAATTTTAACGATGTCTTTAGCTTTGAGCAACTGGGCACAGGTTTCCTCCACACATTCCGTGACGACCCTGATCGGACTGCTGCATAGCTCCAGAGGTAAAAGAGGAGTATCCAGAAAATTATTTTTCTTATTTCGCCATGAAAAACATATGTTGTACGTCCTCATTATATTTTTCTTATTTCGCCATGAAAAACATATGTTGTTCGTCCACATTATATTTTTCTTATTTCGCCATGAAAAACATATGTTGTACGCCCACATTATATTTTTCTTATTTCGCCATGAAAAACATATGTTGTACATCCACATTATATTTTTCTTATTTCGCCATGAAAAACATATGTTGTACATCCACATTATATTTTTCTTATTTCGCCATGAAAAACATATGTTGTACGTCCACATTATATTTTTCTTATTTCTCCATGAAAAACATATGTTGTACATCCACATTATATTTTTCTTATTTCTCCATGAAAAACATATGTTGTACATCCACATTATATTTTTCTTATTTCGCCATGAAAAACATATGTTGTACGTCCACATTATATTTTTCTTTTTTCTCCACAAAAAAAAAAACATCAAAAAGAACGTTGTGGGTACTCATTAGACGTGCCTTTGCAAAGCACTTTTTTTTTTTATTTGGGCTTTACGGCCCTTTCAAGAATAATGATGCGAAGCTGATCGTTCATCAAAGGTGGGCGAAAACTGGAGAATCCAGGAAAACCAACTGACCATCTATAAGCATAGCAAGGCACTTCTAATGAGTACCCACAACATAGGTTGTCGTGCAGAAAAAAAAAAAATACTGATACAGACATTTATCTTGAGAAATAAGAAAAACAGCAATACTTTTAGGTTGAAAAATGTCATCTGGAGCTATGTCAGATGGATCTGCAGGCTAATCTAGGTCATCACTGTTTGTATTATAGGGTGTTTGCACTGATATTGGTGAATATTGACCCTAGTTGCGCTATCAGCTTGCCAATGTATGTTGATATTCCAATGAGGGACAATATTCATCAATTCAGGGAAATAACCCTTTTATTATATATCTATAAATAGTTTTGCTGAATTAAATGCTTTATAGACAAAATTCTGTGAAAATTCTGTCTGAAGATTCTAACAATAGTGCAAAATTGATATTACAAAAGTGAAATCATTTTTGCACCAGTGCAATATCACAGCAATATCATTTATGCACTAGTGTGAAATCAGCAAATTTGAATAGTTGAAGATTTGAAGTAAACACAGGAAAGATACTGATTCAGTTAATTATCACTGAACGGAAGGTTAAAGTCACTATTCAGGTTTAAAAGTGACTGAATATCAACTCTGCACATTTTGTTTGTTTGTTTTGACAGCTGCGAGCATTCCTGTTGGTCATGTGACAAAGGTGCACAAATCACCGCATGTTCAGAAATTCTCTGCATTGGACATAGAGAAGCGTGCAGATATCGTAGAATATCGGCACACTTGCTACTTGGCCTTTTCCCTTGTATTTATTTAGAAACTATTTATAGTTATATAATAAAGGTGATCTAGGTCAGCACTGTTTGTTTTTATGCTTAGAATGCTGGGTAAAAGTTTCAGCAGATGATATTATGAAATATTTTTCTATTTCTTTCCCAGAAACCAAGCTTTGACATTTCATGCAAACTGTCTGCTATGGAGACAATATGCATGCAAAGTCAAAGCCTCGGGTTTTTCTTTTGAAAAATAAGAAAAAAAAATCATTAATTTGTTGTCTGCTGAATTTTCCCATAGAGTGGTAAAGGTTAACAAGACCTGGCTTATATTTATTGGCACAAATGATGAACAGTATAATCAGAAACTGTATCAGTCCTAATGGAGTCCACCAGATCCAATTAACGCTTAGCTCTCTGGGTAAAATTTTAGCAGATCACATTTTGAAATATTTTTCTTTTTTTTTTTCCAGTTAACAAGATTTGACATTTCATGCAAATGTAGACAATTTGCATAAAATGTCAAATTCTGTTTCTGGGAAAAATAAGAAAAAATATCAACATTTTGTTGTCTGCGGCTGTGTGCTGCATTTGCCCAGAGTGATAAAGGTTTTAAGCTATCAACCCACACAATTGCTGTCATTTAAATTTCAGGGGATTAAAAATAGTGGTGCCTTAAAGGCTGCTAATGAATTTCCATTCAAAGGTTGCCCTGACAGAGCTATATAATTAGCAGACAATTCACATGAAATGCCATCTTATTTCATTTGAAAAATAATAATAATAATAAAAAAAAATTGTCTGCTATAATTTTGCTTAGAGCTTTGAGGATTTAATGCGAGACACTTAACAGTCATTTATACAGATATACAGATAACGATTAAAGTAGGATTTAATGCGAGACACTTAACAGTCATTTATACAGATAATGACTAAAGTATGATTCCAAAGAAATAATGAGCTGCAACGTGAGGAAATGTACCTCCCGACATGTGCACCAAATAAAAACTCAAATCAGCCAGCATATCCCTGCAGTCTGATCAGTCCTCACTCACATGAAGAAACGTTGCATCCTTGCTTATCCAAAATGCGCCCAGTGAAGATTCTGATCAGTCTGCACGAATGTGCAGGCTGATCTGACTCTTCCCTGGGTGCACATGTCCAAAGATATGTTTTCTGATATTGCAGCTCAAAAATCACAGGAGCTGACTAAAATTGCTTATCTTATACCATACCTATGTTTGAGCTGAATGGATATACCCCATAGTTTTTCCGCCATTTTGTACGAGGGAGGCAACTTTTGTGACTTCCTGTTTGCTTTACTTTAACTTTTATATATCCAAAAGACCACTTTTTTCAGGTACGGCTCAAATTTGTATTAGAGACAATAAAAATACCATCATAAATCTGTGAATCAACCTTGCTCATAAATAACCTGGGCCCAGTTGTTCAAAACGATGTTGTTAGTTAACATATCATTAAAACTTTGATCATTAAATATGGCATATATGCTAATATTTTTGCTGAACAAATGTGAGTAGCTTTTGCAAATTTACTATTACTACTATTTTTTCAACAAAAATACCTGTGAATTAAATATTGTATTTACTAGAACAGTTAACATTTTGATCTCTAACAAGCTCGTTAAGCTAACGATGCTTTGAACAACTGGGCCCTGATTTACATAAGACCAAGATGTGTACTGTATTTACCCTAAATACTCAGACAGACATTGTTTGGGCAAATACGGTAGATGACAAGTATGTCACATAGCTCTAGATAGGAGGGGTATCGGGTAAATATTTTCTTATTTCTTCACAAAAATGCATGTTGTGGGTATTCATTAGAAGCGCCTCACTGAGGCACTTCTAATGAGTACCACAACATATGTTTTTTGTGGAAAAATGAAGTTTTTTAAAAGTAAAACATATTTTAACGAGTAATACTTAACCTATAGATAATGTGCTATTCTATTCTGTTTTCACACCTTCCACAGAAAAAACGACCTTTCAGTCGTTAATTAAAGTCTTAAACCAGAAGGTCCCTTAGGCAGTTACCTGTGTGACGTAACTCTTCCCGCTCAATTGACCACGTGTCAGTTTCTTTTATGTGTAAAACAATAGACACAATTAGGAGAGATAAGCGAGGGTGGGCGGAGGGAGATAATTGATTATCTATAGGTTAAGTATTACTCGTTAAAATATGTTTTACTTTTAAAAAACTTCATTTTAACTTCATAATACATTAACCTATAGATAATGTGCTAGAATTTGCAGAATAGGAGGGAGGTGCTCTCCTAATTCTAACACCAATAATATCTCACCACTTCTGGTTAAGACTCAGGAAAACTCAAAGGAATCAGATACATTCTAATTCTATATTTAATAGAAAGAATGGTCTAGATTCACAAAATAGCTTTAAGGTGTTATGATCTAACAACCTAATATATATTAGTAGACTCTAGAGGAAGCCAGTTCTTAAGTCTCAGAGACCTAACATCGGCCCCCCCCTCTTTTTTTTCTTTTTGGGAAACAACAATTGGCTTCAAAAAGAAAAGGGAGTCATTGAGACATAACATAAATATTCCATCGCAAAGTAAGCTAGGAATATAGAAATATTTTGAAAACAAAATTTTTAAAACAAAAAGCCAAGACCATACACTGTAAGTAGTCTATGTAGGATCTTGAATAAATAAGGAAAAGTCTACTCGGTGGAGTTTCCTATAGATAACTGACATATGTAGATATTTTGGATAAAATTCTAGATATGTGAAGCTATGTAATTGTAATAGTCTAAGCTATTAGAATTATAAACTAATTAAATTCTGTTAATTGGAGCGACAGGACAGTTTCCGATGAACAGACACAGACTTAAAATAACCATAATGTGTAATTATTTCCCTTGATCAAATTAAAGAAGGGGAGATAATAAAAGTAGATGGAGTTAACTTAACTATAACTAAGTTATCCATCAGAAGAAAAAAGGTATAGACAAACATAATGGTTAAAACTATTGCTAGACTAATTGTATAACGAATTTTTAGTCAAGCAATAAAATAATACAGAGTTTGCATATAACTGCTGGGAAGAAAAAACAACTTAAACCATTGATAATTAGTTTTGTCATAGACATATAAAAGCGTTTGATGTCCTGACAAAAAAATAAAGAATAAACTGTCAACATCATAACTAAAGAGTTTGACAGACAATAAAAGAGATAAGAATAAGGTTGATCGCAGCAAACTGTATGACGGTCATAGTTTGGCTAAATCTTACCGTATTGATAAGATTAAGCAATAATAAATAAGCTGGAGAGAATCTTTCTATACCAGAAGATTGCCATGAAAAGTACTCCTGAGTAAATAATCATGGAAATCAAGAAATGTTAAAAATCCACTTTGATACGAATCAAAATGTTCATAAAAAGAAAAGGACTCAGAGAAAAAGTAATAGTGTAATAATCTCTGAAGAAAGATTATACAATAATACTGATTATTAATCTCAAAAAACACTTAATTTAAAAGTTAAGAGATAGTATTACTATTCTATACGCATATTTAAGAATAGTAAGAAATATATTAATACTAAATAAAAATTATACTACTGAACAAAATTCCCGCTATAAATCATAGGTTAAGCGTAACTATTATTTAAGCAAGGAATTATTAAACATATAACTCTCTATAAAATTACTGCCCAGAAATTTTATAGATAAACATTCAATCAAATTTTTAGAATTGAATATTAATAGAATAAAATCTATGTCTGCATAATTGGTAATTCCTGAAATATCAAATTACGTACTCGCAAATGAGTTCAGGAAGCAAATACATATATATACTCTCGAGATCTATGTGTAAACCATAGAGAGTAATAATATTATTACCGCGATCCCTGACGGAAGGGTAAAAACATGTATATGAAAGAGATAATAATTAATTTAACGTCATATAGGTTTAAGATAAAATTTGTTTAATCTTTAACCAATATGCAGCAACAGTGACTCGATATTCTGTATTCGTACGTAGAAAAGGAGTACTTAGTCATTAGAATTTTGAATGATTGAAATAGAGATAATGGGATCTAAAAGGATGTATCTCCATGAACTGAATCGAAGGATAATATCCATTCTAAAAAACTAGGGCTTGTTTTAGGCTTAGTTTAACAAGCGTAGAATTGAATTATTTTCAAGTATTCATGAAGTCGTTATGCTCTGAATACTGAGAAAAAAGTTAAAATATTGTTTAGGAAATAAAAAAGTGACTGTTCCACAATGTTAGCTAGATTTAAACCTGGAACGTAGCGAGAAGGTCAATCTAATTTAAAAGTAAGATGAGAAAGATAAATAATGAAGATAGATATATAAATATCGGAATAATATATTATCTCCAACAATTATCAAATAATCTGAATGTTTAAAGGCATAAATACTACTCGAAAGTTTATTTACCGAAAGTATAATCGGAGAAAACTTTCAGTATGTTCAAAAACGTATCACAAAAGTAAGATCTGACCAGGAACGTAGGTGCAGCACTTACTAAGTTGTGAAGTTAATATAAACATATTTTATATTATAAATTGAAGCAGTGCATTTCAAAAACATCGACATCTTGAAATGACTTATTGTGTGGAAAAATAAATAAATATCCAGTTTCGGAAAGATATTTATCTATATATATAGACCATTTTTGATGCGGACTGGAAATCAAGATATTAATCTTTGCATTATTCGCAAACTGAACTTGAACTCTTAGCGAGAATTACTATGATCCCTTTAACGAATGTAAACATAAAGGAGGGGTAAAGAGATAATTAAGAGTGTCTTAATTCTTTACCGGCTCGTAATTAAGGATGTTTTCCCTTTTGTCTAAGCCTAGACTATAGATTGATTAATATAATTATAATAATATCTGCTATTATGAGGTAAACTCTCGTTAATTAACCTCTAAGCATATATCAAAAATATATATCAACATAATCTAGAGCTTCGGTAAGTTTAGAGGAAGGAAATGATTGACTTTGGCAGTTTCTGAATAGTTACAAAGTCAATAAAACAAAATATCAAAAGGAAAGTATTGTATATAAAATCTAATTTAGGCAATAATAATCTGTCACGTACTGAATAATTAATGCCTTTACTAAATATGTATCCATTGTCAATACCAAAGTGCAAGAAAATTTTGATTGACATGGACTCTAGTTATAAATAAAATATTAGAGGTATAGAGCTAGTCGAAGCAAAACTATTCCTCAATAAGATAAAGTAGACCTATAATATACGAGGATTAATTGGGTCTAGAATTATAATCATAATAAAATTATTATTCCAATATGAAGAATCTTCAGCGTAATAGATTCTTACTGAGGCAAAAATATCTGGTATATTGCTATCGTAGTCTTAAATGATCCAGAAGAAAAAATAAAACAGGCAAAGTAAAGAACGTATCGAATTATATCTATGCCTAAATATAAGATTTTTTTTTTTTTTTTTTTTTTATTTATTATTTTATAGCAGAGTTTAGACAGAGCACGACTGACCTAGACTCTTATATAATCAATCAAAAGATAGTATAAAATAGAATAATAGCTTATCGGATCAACTATTTTCCATGTAGAAAAGGCAAAAGGAAAATATGTACCTCAACTAGAATTTTAAATCGTAGTAATCTAGAGAGGTAGTGAATAAATAAATAAACTGTTAATTTATTTATCTGGTTGGTGTAAATTTCCGATACCTTAAGAATGAAAAATTAATAGAAAGTAGAAAAGATCGATTGCTACTTTCTTGTCAATTTACTCCTTAGATTACATGCTGATTACATATCGGAGCATGTAGAAGAAAAACAGGGGAGGAAAGAAGAAAAATTTTTATATTTCGTGTATATTTTTCTTCTTATAAATAACGATAGTTTTATAGTTCACCTTTGCCCTAGAGCCGAATAAGGTGAATATGTAAGAAGTTAATCTCTTTGTAGCAAACAAACGAGATATAATTATAGCTGGAAGTATCTTCTACACTTAGTGAATGAATTGCGAATTTGATCGTAACCGATAATTCTTAATTCATTTTCAATAATAAATATATATATAGAATTTAAGTCAAGTTCAAAAGTAACTGGACAGAATTCAACAATATAAATGGCTACTAGGTATAAGAACCCATCGCTGTCATTCAATAACCTATAATCCAAGACTATACATGTCTATAGTGGTTATATATGAATATATGTTGAGCCTGGAACACACTAGTAATCCTACACAAAGTCTACGAAACTACTGCCCGGTGGAATTTCGTTAGAATGACCTGGCACTACTCTACGAAGTGCCTCCCGATGAAATTTTCGTTAGAGCCGGAATTTAAACGCTGTCTAGCGAATTAAAGAGATAAAACATCATTTGAATGACCTGGCACTAGTCTACGAACTGCTGCCCGGTAAGAATTTTGTTATAGTCGGAAGTTTAACTCTTTCTAGCGGATAAAAGAGATAAAACATAAGTTAATTTAAAATATTAATGGAATTACACACCTATAATAAGTCAATGGAATATTAAAAATTCTAGTCTGATTTGGGAAAGACTGTACAGAATTTTTTGTATAAAAAGTTATTATGTATTTCACTTAATAACCTATATCCATTGACTTAAACGTGAATGGAGCTCTATGAACGATAATAGATTGTTCGGGAATTAGTAATCATTATTTTGACACTAGTTACCCGACACAATGACCGGACACTAATATTCGTAACTGTTGCCCGGTAAAGTTACAAGAAATTTGACAAATTGATCGGATAGTAGTATTCGTAACTCTAGTCCGATGAAAAAGGGAGATTATATATGAAAACTGAGCGGGCACAAGTATTCGAAACTTTTTCCCGAAGATAATTAATTATAAGGCAAAAATTGACCAGACACTTTCTGTAAAAGTTTGCCTGGTGAAAAATCAGAAATAATATAATAATATGACCGGGTATAAGTATCAGAAATATTACTGATACTTTGCCCAGTGAAAAAAATTTTTTAATAATTAGACATAATGACCGGAAGTTAGTATACGTGACTATTTTGTCCGGTGAAATATGTCAGAAACTAAGTCTTTCCAGAAAATAATTAAATTATTGACTGGAGACTAGTTGACTGGTGACTGGTGACTGGGTGACTGGTGACTGGTGACTGGGTGACTGGTGACTGGGTGACTGGTGACTGGTGCCTGGTTGACTGGCACCTGGATGACTGGTGACTGGTGCCTGGTTGACTGGCACCTGATTGACTGGTGACTGGTGAAGCTGATTGACTGGAGCCTGGGTGACTGGTGACTGGTGACTGGTGACTGGATGACTGGTGACTGGTGATTGGTGACTGGTGGACTTAGACTTTATAGGATACTAAGTACCCAAAGATGCCACCTTGATGGGTCTTACCCCGGCAGTATAGCCATATGGGGTGGGGCTCCCATCAGTAAAGAATTGTCTTATAACCCATCAAGGGTTGACAAGTTCTTTACAATCAGCTTCTCCACCATGAGAATCTTTAGCCAACTGAAGATCTCTGCAAACAAAAGTCCAGGAAAAAAACATATCGTAATTGCTGAATAACCTGGAACGAAAAGAACAAAAATATTCTGCATATATAAACACGACTATCGAACCGATCGCGCACGAGCGTCTGTGCCGAAAAGCGAGAGTCGCCAAAACGCATGTGGAAAAAGACCAGTCAAAAATACATGAAATCGAAAATTGAAAATTTTAAATAATAACACAGAAAGTGAAAGGAGTGATAAATAAACATAAGAAACACAAGGATACATAAATTTATCCGTGAGGAAAGAAATAATCCAAATTTCTATCACAGGTAAATAATCCTTGTTGAATTTCTTTGTCCACAGAAAAGAAACTGACACGTGGTCAATTGAGCGGGAAGAGTTACGTCACACAGGTAACTGCCTAAGGGACCTTCTGGTTTAAGACTTTAATTAACGACTGAAAGGTCGTTTTTTCTGTGGAAGGTGTGAAAACAGAATAGAATAGCACATTATCTATAGGTTAATGTATTATGAAGTTAAAATAAGAAAAATATCAACACGTTTGGTTGGAAAAAAGTGCCTTATCTACAGATATGATGTGGGTTGGCTGAGTTGAGGTTTAACATCACAGTCAACAATATTTGAGTTATGTCGAGACATTATCTGAGGTGTATCACCTTGTGGTGACATTATTTCTTTTCTCCTGCTGCAGAGCTGGTTGCTGTAGTCAATGATGGTTGCCACACTGAAACAAAGAAAGGTTTAACTTTTCAAACATAGTATGGTATCAAGATATTAAGTCATAAAAAAAGACAAAATGACCAGTGGGTCACTAAAACCAACGGCCAGTACCAAACAATTAACAGGCCTTGATAATATAAAAACTTTCATTTGAAAACTTTGACGCAGGTGTCCACCGATGCTACAGAAGGACAAACAAAAATACATAATTATGAGCCTAATAGTAATGACACCGTGATCAAAATACAATAATTCATGCCGTCAACATAGTGCATGCAAAAGGGTATGTTTGATGACGTTGACTGTAAACATTTACTTCTCACAACATCCACTGCAAAAGAGTTCTTTGGTAAATATTGCAACAATATCCATTGTCTCTTCTGTATCACATTAGAATCGAAATAATTTTTCTCTATTGTGAATTATCACTACTAATGCATGGCAGCGAATTTCTTAACCCTAGTCCTGCTGAACCAGGATATGTCCTGCCTTTGCAAACATTGTGAAGTTGTGAAGAAGCCAATTGATCTGGATCTGCACTGTTTGCCATTAAGCATGTGAATTTATATCAACAATCTGGATCAAGTAATCTGATTGGCTGAAAATTCGAAATGGGCATGGCATCTTAATTTATTCAGCAGGACAAGGGTTAATTATTATACAAAATAAGCAAAATAAGAGGTATTCATTCACTATTCATTCAAAAACAAAATCAAAGCTCTTTGAGTCAAAGAAAGAATACTTACATTAAAGCTGAGAAGCCAAGAAATGATCATACATCTAATCCTTCCTGAAAATAAATGAAAAAATAAAACCCTTATTATACTGAATACTAACTAAATATTTTCTTTTCAATCTAATGTTTTATTCAAATGGAAATGTCATGCCCTGTTTTCTGGCTATTGGAGGACAAATATTTTAAAATCTATATCCAATGTACAAAATTTTATGTAAAATTCACAAGAACAACTTAAATGAACAGTTCAAATGAAAGTACAACGTACAATTACAATTTGCATGAAACATACAACCTATATGAACAGGCTTGTTAAGGAAGAGTATCTGGTATGATTCTAGGATAATTTTTTATTTCTCCATAAAAACATATGTTGTGGGTAGTCATTTGAAGCACTTCTAATGAGTACCAACAGCATAGGTTTTTTATGGTGAACTAGTGAAAACTGTCCAAGAATGATCACCAAATACTCCTCTATATGGCATACAAAAATGATCAGTTATGAATCCAATTCATATAACAGGTACAATTTACACAACAATTTACATGAAATATACAACTTACATGTACTAATCTTAGGTGGGTACAATTTACATGCACTGTGTGTAGCTTCTGTATACAATTTACTTACTTAAGCAGGAGCAGCAAAAAAAGATCTGTTTAATAATCCAAAATTTGCATAGTGAAATAAAAACATTAAACTATAATACCCCGCCATTATTGTGTTGCAGGCAGATAACAAAATTTGCCCATTAGCACTCCCAAACCAGATCTCCTTAATATCAATCAATGTACCAGTTTGGTTAAAATCCCTTGACATTTACACAAGTTATCGTCTGGAAATGAAAATATGGGCGTCTCGGGCAGATAACGCCATTAAAATTTGACGGAAAATGCCCATTAGCAATCCCAAACTGGATCTCCATATCAATGCACATACCAAGTTTGGTGAAAATCCACTGGTCTTTACTCAAGTTATCATCTGGAAACGAAATACGGACAGACGGACGGACTGGTGGATGGACGTATGACTGACATGCCACCAGCATAAACCCAGATTTGCATACACCACACAGGGTCTACACTGTAGCACCACACAAGGTCTACACTGTAGAGGTTCAACCAAAAACCAGATTGTATTAATGCACATGCTGATCAGGATTGCTTGACAAGTCATAAGGTAGATGACTATTTCAAAAGGGTCAGTTATAATGACTTACCTCTTTTTCCCATTCAATTTCTTCATAAATTTTATCAAAACATTCTTTCATAAATAAATACTGAAAAATAAAAATAAAAATGAACATTTAATTTGTACAGCTATGTAATACTTTAACACTTATCATGCTGAGTAAAAAAAAAATAAACGGACAGTTTTTCCCAGAATATTGGATTTAACATTTCGAAGGAGACAATTTGCAAGAAATGTTAAATCTTATTTTTTTGGAAAAAAAGAAATACCCTCAATTTGTCATTCTTTGAATTTGCCGATGGCATGGTAAATGTTAAAATATGTTACAGCTCAAAATAAGATACTTTTCCAAAACCAAAAAGTACTGACATTTTTCATCTTTCTCCATACAACATATATAGTAGTACACAATAGAACAAGAGGCCCATAGGCCACTACGCTCATCTGAGCTCAAGTGGGTGAGCAAGTCCACATGTGCAACCTTACCCATTCAAATGTCTAAGAGACCGAATTTGACCTTGACATAAAATAGGTCAAGGTCACCCAATGGTCGCCATTTGAATAACCTGTTAGGGCCAGTGTCCCCCAATACTGCATACCAAGTTTCAAGGTCTTCGGCTTTTCAAGAATGGAGAAGAAAATTTCCAAAGGGTTTTTACCATACATGGGCATAGCGAATATCTTCATCATTTAACCCAAATCCTATGAACAAACTTTCATTCCCCCATCCCACAGGTGCTCCACATGAGGATAAAAATACTGAATCTGAGGCATCTAGAACAAAGGTCAGTAAATGACCTTGACTTTGATAGTTATAAAAGTTCATTTAGGTGATTAAATATATCAACTTTGAACGTCCTAGGCTACAATAGCTTCACATAAATCCACAGTTTTGCCTTTTACCCATACAAAAGCCTAAGTGACCAAATTTGACCTTGTCATAAAATAGGTCAAGGTCAACCAAGGGTCACCATTTGTAAAAACTTGGTAGAGCCTGAGTACCCAATGGTGCATACCAAGTTTAAAGGTCATCATTGATTGTGTTGGGGGTTTGATAACACGTCAACCCTTGTGGGTCATTTTGTGTCATCTTCAAGGTCATCAGCCATTTGCTTCCTGAGAAGAAGATTTTCAAAGGTTTTTACCATAAATGGGCATGGCAGCCATCTTGATCATGTGACCCAGATCCCATGAGCAAACTTTCATTACCCCATCCAACAGAGACTCCACATGTAATTTGATTTCAATCAACCCAGCAGTTTTAGAAGAGAATATAAAAATACTGAGGCATCCAAGACAAGGTCAATAAATGACCTTGACCTTTGGTATTTATAAAAAATCATTTAGCTGATTGCAAATATCAACTTTGATGTCATCGGCTACAATAGCTTCAGAAAAATCCAGTTTGCCTTTTACCTATACAAAAGCCCAAGTGACCGAATTTGATCATGCAGTAAAATAAGTCAAGGTCAATACAGGGTTATCATTGATCATGCTGTAAAATAAGTCAAGGTCAATAAAGGGTCATCATTTGAACAAACTTGGTAGAGCATGAGTCCTTAATGCTGCATATCAGGTTTCAAGGTCATCAGGCATTTGGTTTTTGAGAAGAAAGTTTTACCATATATGGGCATGGTGGCCATCTTGGTCATATTATTAAATACTGTGTGACCCAGACATTATGAACAAACTTTTGTTCCCCCACCCCATGGAGGCTCCACATGTAACTTGGTTTCAATTGGCCCAGCTGTTTCAGAGGAGATGTCATTTGAAAATGTTGATGATGGCCACTGCCTATCTTATAAGCTCTCAGGGAGCCAATTCTAATAGATAACCACAACATTTTGTAGAAAAAAAACAACAAAAAAAAAAACAATAACATCTATCTGGATATCCCTCTTACCCAAAGCTATTAAATGAACTTATCAAAATGGAGTTCCGGGCCCATTTGTTCAAAACTAACGATGGTGTTAGTTAACATATCATTATAACTTTGATCATTAAATATGGCATATACTCTAATATTTGGCTGAAAAAATGTGAGTAGCTTTTGCAAAGCTACTCACATTTTTCAGCAAAAAAATACCTGTGAATTAGATATTGTACTTACTAGAACAGTTAACATTTTGACCACTAACAAACTGGTTAAGCTAACAATGCTTTGAACAACTGGGCCCTGGTATATTTTCTGGTCCTTTATGAACACTGGACCAATTCGGGATATTTGAAAATTTATATGTGGGTAGCTGATGAGGCTTAATTGGCCAATACCAGCTCGTCTGACCCAGAATATTTGACACCAGCTGCTTTCTTTTTTGTGAGTGTGTTCATTGCTCTCAAGGGCCATTATTAAAATGCAGTCCAAATTTATTTCTTTAGTTCTACCGGGTGGAGAGTATACATGTAATTTGTCTATTTACAATAATAGTAACCATTTGAATTGTAGCATTTATATTCTGACACTAATGTTAAACAATGACTAAAATATGGTAGTTACTCACATATTGTGTAAGAATCTGCACCATTCGGGGTTTTTTACCAGGTCTGTTGTATTCAAATGCAAATGACATTCCTTCTTCCTCTGTGTCATATGCTTTAATATCCTTCCATTGGAACTCTATTACTTGAGACTGAAAAACAGAAGTTTCAAACCTCTAGATAAGATGGGTAGCTAGATCACTGCTTTTATTCTTTTGTCATGAAAAAACATACCGTGGGTACTCAAAAAAACATATTGTGGGTACTCAATAAAAATGCTAAGAAGTGCCTCAGAAAGGCACCTCTACTGTTAGTACTTATTGGAAAAGCCTCAGTGTGGGAGGAGGATGAGAAGAAAAGCAAATGACAGAGCAGAAACAGAACAAATACTAACATGCCCCCTTGTCCATATGTTGATAGCACAGTAGGATCTGACCACCTCCCTACCACATATAAAGAGATAATTAGAAATACTAGGTTACCACCAGCCAAAAATCCGCATGTATTTCTAAGAGCCTTAGAAAATGATACATGGTAAGTTGTAACAAGCCCTTTCTCATTTTTGCAGACAACAGAAATATGTGTGATATTTTTGGCAAATACTCTTTTTTTTATATTCAGCTACTCATATGTCATCAAAAACAACAACAACAAAAATAAAACAAAAAAAAAACTTTTTTTTTTTTTATTATTTCTCTACATCAAAAAGCATATTGTAGACACCATTAACAGGAGAGCATTATTTCATGTAGGAGAGATGTTTCAACTTGCCTTAACTTTTACCACTCTCTGGGCTAATTCAGCCGACAACAATTTGATATTTTTCTATTTTTTTCTTTTCCAGAAAACAGGATTTGATATTTCATGCAAGTTGTCTCCACAGCAGATAAATTGCATGAAAAGTCAAAACCTGTTTTCGGGAGAAACAAAAAAAAAATGTTTCAATATGTTGTCTACTAAAAATTTTACCCAGAGTGCTAAGCATTAATTTATCTTAAGTAATTTAAATACAGTTTCATTGCAGGCAAATTGCATTACAGAATAAAACAAGAATTCTGCAGAATTCATGTGCTAAACATTGGTAGAATTCGCCCCCCCCCCCCCCCCCCCCCCCCACAAAAAAATAAATAAATGAAATTCAATCCTATAAGGTAGGTTTACTTGTGATATGCCCCATATCTTAACAATAATTCTGCATAGTTACCTCTACTGTTCCATCTGTTTTACAGGCTTGTAATTTAAAACAGTTTTTTCCTACTATGGCTATCACATGACCTTCTTTCCGTGAGTCACATGGACAATGAGGAAATGAGACTTCACAATAACCGTCTAAATGCCGCACTGCTTTGATATACTGAAATAAGAAACAATAATCTATGACCCAGCCACTTAATATTTACAATAATTGATTAATTGTTTTGGGGTTCAACAACACATCAACCCTTGTGGGTCATTTTGTGTTGTCTCCCAAAGAAAGGGAGAAAAGAGATAGCAGAGATAGTAGAAGAGATAAAAGAGAGGAACAGGGAAGAAAGAGGAACAGGAATCAAAGTGAAGAAACAGAAGAAATAAAAACATTCCCCCTCTACCCTTAACTGCTACAAGGATAGCAGGTCTTGCCCAACTGTAAGCCAATATCAGTTGGACGCCCCGGTGGCGTAAGATACACGACACCTTCACACCGCCCAACCACCCCAAATATTTACAAGAAATCCACACAAGGCATGCTAAATGCAAGACTCGTCTAATAATGACAATGTCATTAAATGGTGAAAATTAAGTCAAGGTATAGGGATTTCCCATATTCTAAAAACTGTTGTGATGACTCAGCAGGGTAATCCACTTTTGCTAAGGTTGAATGCACATTGCGTCATCTTTAAAAATGCTGTGGTCAGACAGACCACTCATTGACCCACTTAGTAACATCTCCGATACCAATGATGCAATATTTACATGCAAACAAGAGTAACTCATACCTGCATAAATCTCACCTCAACAACATTGTAAAGCTTAGAAGTAGAATTAGTTTAGATTGAGAAGCTTTGATAGCTCAGTATAGCTGATACTGTGATGGGTAGTGTGAATCCCACTCTACAGAGAATCTTAACAGTTTAGGGTGTTTCATTGCACAGTGTTTTATTACATTGTCATCTTATGATTATCCCAAAATGATCAAACTATTGATGCTGGGATGACAAATCACAAGGCTAGCAAATTTATAAACTATCCAAAAACAATTCAAGGATACTTAACATTCATTTAATGATTAACAAAAAGAATTGGCAGAATTCTAGATGTTGTAATATTCAAACCTTTAGGCATGTTTATACATTAATCAAGGTAAGATATTTTAAACATCATTATCTATTAAAGCTACGTAAATTGATACAGGTGAGACATCCCTTATTTAGTTACAGGTTTTCAACTCAACACAACTTAAATGGAAAGTGTCAACGGCCTTTAAATTTAGGGAAATACCTTTAATAAAGTGATACTGAACATGGGTCTATTTTAATGACATGTTTGCTATTTGATGATTGCGAGTCAAACAGTAAATCAGACGTGGAGCTACAACTGTGGGATGATGTAAAAATGGCTGTCATCAGACCATGAAATACCCACAAGCATATAGAGTATGGTTATAAAATGATAAGACTGTTCATGTTGGGAGAATATATATGCCATGTTAGATGACTATAGATGTTACAGTTAATCATAATCAGAGCTCAATGCAAGACCAACATTAAAATGGCAAAAAAGTCTTTTCGCTAACAGGAGGCTAAATTACCTTCTGTTCTCCCACCATGGCATTCAACTTAAAGCCTTTTTAACCTTCACTACTCTCTGGGCAAATTCAGCAGACAACAAATTGGTAGTTTTTTTTTTTATTTTCCCAGAAAATAGGCTTTATTTCATGCAAACTGCCTCCTCAGGAGACAATTTGCATGAAAAGTCCAAGCCTATTTTCTTGGAAACTGAGGAGAAAAATTTAAGAAAAGCCTATCTTCTGGGAAAAATAAAAAAAAATATTCCAAAAGGTCATCAACTGACTATTTTACCCAGCATGCTAAGCATTTGTACATCTCTATAGTACCTGCCCTCTACTTATGGATTTTAGCCTCCTACTTCCAAACTTAATGAAAAGGCTGCAAAGTCATTAGACTGTGTAACATAGGTCATGGTCATAACATCTATTGCATTGTTTGCATCCATATTGAGGAGAAACTATTCAGTACTGAAGCTAAATGCCAAGGCTGACCCAAATGATGATGGACAGACTGACAGATGAATGGAAACTCAAACCCCTCTGTAGTACTTATCCCCAAATCTGAACAGTGGAAAACAACATAGAGCCTTTTAAGATGCCACATTCTGTAGTATTTGATCTGGATCTACACTGTTTGCTCAGGCATGTCTGTCCAAATATTTAGGATAAATATGGTATACATAATTGTAAATTGTAACTGAATTAAAGTTTTATTTAAACTAATGTGAGACATTCCTCATCTCGCCTTATTTTGGTGCCTCTGGAGGGCTTTGCTTCGTGACTGTGTCATTTACTGGATTTATGCACAATTCTGAAATTGTTTTTGTGATAAATGAAAACTGTCAATAAGCAGCGCTTATTCGATACCACCCGCATAAAGCATAAAACCTTTTTCTAACAAAATTTAAGTTTCAAAGTGCCGGCGTGACCTTGAAAATAAAGTCATGGTCACCAAAATCTAATAAAAAAATCTAATCACTTTTTTGCCTCATTCTTATGATGTATCTGTGCTAGTTTAGTCTATTTCCAGCTACTGGTTAAAGAGATATTGTGCACACAAACTTTTTACTTCATTAACAAGGCTCCTTTTTTGAGTATTTATAACGTAGTGACCTTGCAAATAAGGTCAAGGTCACCAAGATCTAATCACTTCTTTCCCCCATACTGATGATGTATCTGTGCTAGTTTGGTCAAATTCCATCCGTTGGTTAAAGAGATAATGTGCACACAAAATTTTTACTGCATTAACAAGGCTCACTTTTTTTTGAGTATTTATAATGTAGTGACCTTGAAAATAAAGCCAAGGTCACCAAAATCTAATCACTTCTTTGCCCCATCCTTATGATGTATTTGTGCTAGTTTGATCAAATTCCAGCCATAGGTTAAAGAGATATTGTGCACACAAACTTTTTACTTCATTAACAAGGATCCTTTAGGCTCCTTTTTGATTATTTATAATGTAGTGACCTTGAAAATAAGGTCATGGTCTCGAAAATCTAATCATTTCTTCCTCCCATCCTGATGATGTATCTGTGCTAGTTTGGTCAAATTCCAGCCATCGGTTAAAGAGATAGTGTGCACACAAACTTTTTTCTGCCTTTTTCTGCATTAAGAAAAATTTTTACAAAGGGCAATACCTCCAAGAGAACTGGCCCCTAGCCCTTTCTTTCTCTTATGTAGGTACATCTTATTGATATCAATGTGTCTGCAGAAACTGATGAATATCCATTGCTGCGTTTTCAAGATATTAGGAAAAAACCAGCATCGTGGACGGACACACACGGACGGAGGGACGGACAGACGGACAACATGAAAACAATATACCCCCCACAAACAAAGTTTGCGGGGGTTTGACAACACTGATTTTTTTTCTAGTTCTAATGCATTTAAAACAGTTCTGTGGGGGAAGATTTCATAGCTATTGAAAAAGAACTCTTTTTAGTCAAAAGGTATTAACCCTTGTCCTGCTGAATAAATTAAGAATCATCAGTTTACATACCTCTGTTTTCTTATTTTGTTCTTGTAATGATTTGAGTTCATACATTTTGTCATCAGTTTACATACCGCTATTTCCTTATTTTGTTCTTGTAATGACCCGAGTTCATACATTTTCTCATCAGTTTACATACCTCTGTTTTCTTATTTTGTTCTTGTAATGATTTGAGTTCATTCATTTTGTCATCAGTTTACATACCGCTATTTCCTTATTTTGTTCTTGTAATGACCCGAGTTCATACATTTTCTCATCAGTTTACATACCTCTGTTTTCTTATTTTGTTCTTGTAATGATTTGAGTTCATACATTTTGTCATCAGTTTACATACCGCTATTTCCTTATTTTGTTCTTGTAATGACCCGAGTTCATACATTTTCTCATCAGTTTACATACCTCTGTTTCCTTATTTTGTTCTTGTAATGACTTGAGTTCATTCATTTTGTCATCAGTTTACATACCGCTATTTCCTTATTTTGCTCTTGTAATGACCCGAGTTCATACATTTTCTCATCAGTTTACATACCTCTGTTTCCTTATTTTGTTCTTGTAATGACTTGAGTTCATTCATTTTGTCATCAGTTTACATACCGCTATTTCCTTATTTTGTTCTTGTAATGACCCGAGTTCATACATTTTCTCATCAGTTTACATACCTCTGTTTTCTTATTTTGTTCTTGTAATGATTTGAGTTCATTCATTTTGTCATCAGTTTACATACCGCTATTTCCTTATTTTGTTCTTGTAATGACCCGAGTTCATACATTTTCTCATCAGTTTACATACCTCTGTTTCCTTATTTTGTTCTTGTAATGACTTGAGTTCATTCATTTTGTCATCAGTTTACATACCGCTATTTCCTTATTTTGTTCTTGTAATGACCCGAGTTCATACATTTTCTCATCAGTTTACATACCTCTGTTTTCTTATTTTGTTCTTGTAATGATTTGAGTTCATACATTTTGTCATCAGTTTACATACCGCTATTTCCTTATTTTTTTCTTGTCATGACTCGAGTTCAAACATTTTGTTAGCAGTTTACATACCTCTATTTTTTTATTTTGTTCTTGTAATGAAGTTCATACATTTTGTCATCAGTTTACATACCTCTATTTTCTTATTTTGTTCTTGTAATGACTTGAGTTCATACATTTTGTCATCAGTTTTGATCTGTCCTCTGTTTACTTCTTCAACTGCCTGTAAAATATACAATACCATAACTACAGACTGAACTGTTTCTTCCTTTCTTTCTGTTTTTCTTTTTTTCTTTCTTGATGATTTGGTGTTTTATATCCCTTTCTACATTACTTAAGTCATATCGAGTATGTCCTTTTCTACATTATTTTATTGAGTATATCCCTTTCTACATTACTTATGTCATACTGATTATGTCCCTTTCTACATTACTTAAGTCATATTGAGACTGTCCCTTTCACCATTATTTAAGTCATACCAATACAGTGGAAGGATGATAATAAAAAGCTCTGTGCAATGAAGCACTGTACAGTCATGAGCTGAATTCCGCCTCTAGTGGGAACTGAACCTCAGACCTTGGGATCCAAAGTTCGATGCTTACCTTTTTCCTTTCTTTCAGGTCTCCAGACAGGAGTTAACAGCAAAAAAAAAAAAAAAAAAAAAAAAATTCTTTTCATTCCTCCACAAAAACATATACAATGAACCCTCGTTACAACAACAACATTTGTTCCCAGAGACATTGCCATTAAAATGAATTTACTGTTGTACAGAATACTTAATGAGCTGATTGATATGTAAAAGAGGTCTTGTTTTGTTCTTATTTCCTCACAGAACATGTTTTGGATATTTCTTAGGCAATTCTAACAAATATCCAAAACATGTTTCCTTAAAGCATAAAATACAGTATTCTTGCATAATTTGTGACTAATTGTTACCTCTTAAGCAAAGGTTTCGTGACAGTCAAATTATCATTGTACCGAATCTTGTCTTGTATTGAGTGTCGGTATAAAGAGGGTTGTCTGTACAGTAAAACCTCAATGGCTTGAACATCTTTTGGATAATGGAAATTTATTTGAGACATGGGTAGTTTGAGCTACTGATGGTAAATCATGGCGTCAGTTCAGGCAGCAAATAGTGTTAATTTAGGGAAGTCTTTTTGATCTTCTATACAACAATGGCATGTTGAGTGTACTCATTAGAACTGACTCAATGAGGTGATTCTAATGAGAACACACAACATACGATTTCATGAAAAGAAAATTTCACTAAATATTTGTTTTGAGCTATCGGAAGAATTTCGTAGAGACTCAAAACTGAGTTCGAATGATCAAATATAAACGAGCCACTGGTGTTGGCATCATTGAGGTTTTACTGTACAATGGAACCTTCACTAATGGTCCCAGCTACAGCCATCTCCCAACCACATTCACTTTTTTAATTTCCCAAAGTGCCAATTTATTATACACAGGAATCTCTTCATATAAAATGGTTCATTTAAAAAGGTTTGGGATACAAGACAGTTGATGGATGGACCCTAAAAGTGTTGTATCTCAACAAAAATGTATAGATTATATAAAAAAATGACCACTTATGGTAATTTTTCTACTGTATTTATTCTAATATAAGCCCCCTTTCTAATAAACAGACCCTCCTACTTTTCTAGGAGAAAAGCATTACTGAACACATGCAAAACTGAGTTTAGGCCAACAAAATATCTTATTTTTGGCCCAAACTTGGACTCAACACTATCATTTTATCAACAATGAATTGCAATGCCACTGGGGTGTATATTAGAATAAATACAGTTTATAATCTACATATTTTTGTTTGGATAAAATGGTCATTTTTCTGTTTTTCTATATAATCTATATGTTTTTGTTTGGATGCAACATTGTTGTTTTTTAGGTAATATGGTTCTTGCTTTGGATCCCTGCCCAGCAGTAGTGTTATATAGAGGTTGTGGTGTATATTTAACTTCTCTACAAGAAAATGTTATCTTTAAGTGTTATCTTAAATGAGGCATCTCAGGAGGTCCTGTAAAATATAAAGGCTTTTATAAAGGTCAAGTCTATGCAAAGTACACATTTGTTTATTATCATTTACAGCGAAATTTCGATCCTAGACAGGAAAGAGTATGGCTTTATCATCTAAATTTAAATGCAGCTACACATGCAATATTGAAACATTATATTATCAGGGTCATGCGAAAATGGATTCTAAGGCAAATCTGACATGCAAAGGTCCACATCAGATTGAGCAGTCTTTGTCATTCATTTTGTTTGAATACATCAACCTTTTTGGGTCATTCTGTGCCATCTCCCGGAGAAAGATAGAAACAGGAAAGAAGGGCTAGTACATGAGAGTGAAGAGAGAGGATGAGGGAAAAAGTGAATGGCAGTGCAGAAATAGAATACTAATAAGCCCTACCCCCACCTGCTGCACTGCTGCAAGTACAAAGGCTCTTACTACCACCCTTTTTGTTCATCAATACACCACTGCTCTAAATAAGGGATATTTTTCAACTATAAAATATTGATACTTTATGTAAGAAAAATATTTAGCGAGACACTTATAATGAGTACCCACAACATATTTTTTCATGCAGAAATATGAGAACTATTTATTCAGTCCTCTTGTATAGTGTTATGATACACCCAACAGGATTAAATGATTATGTAAACAGTCAGTAAAGGCCTTGATCTTGGGTGGATGCACAGGCTAATTTGGGCCTTCAAGTTTAGCCTATGCTTCAAACACCCATTTTCTGCTTGGTCAGCTCATCTGGTAGAATGTAAATTTTAAATTTGTAAATTTTTGAAATCTAAACTTCATCTACAGCAATAAAATCATTTTTTTTTATGTGTAATATAATAAATTTTTTTTTTTTTATTGTGTAATACAAACTTTCTGTACACAACTTCAGATAAAGCGCTTTTTTTTTTTTTCAATAAAAAAAATTGGTATTTTTTTCTTACTGTATTTCTAAATGAAAACATGGGTTGTGGGTACTCATTAGAAATGCCCTACCAAGGTGGGCAAGGCACTTCTAATGAGTACCACAACATATGATTTTGTGGAGAAATACAAAAAGATGTTTATCTGCTATCCCTCTTATCTAGAGATATAATACATTCCTAGCTCCAGATAAGGCAACATTTACATAGCTCCAGGTAAGGCATTTTTAACCAAAAAGTCTTGGGATTTTTCTTATTTCTCAAAAAAAGCATATGTTGTGGGTGCTCATTAGAAAAGCCTCAATGAGGCACTTCTAATGAGCATCCACAAAATGTTTTTTGGGTTTTTTTTTTTTTTTTTGGTTTCTTTTGCAGTGTAAGAAAAATATCTAGAGCTATAACCTTTGATGAAAGTTTTGGGTAATATTTATATATTTTTGTTCTTCTTTGTGAGTACACAGTGGAATCAACTAGCATTCTTAATTCAAGTGAATACACACCAGATATTTTTTGGCATAAAAAAATATTTTTATACGTTCTATAAATATACAACTTTTCATTGGCTCGGAAGTGCTTCCAGTTCAGTCAAAATATTGTGATATTGACTAGTTTGCATGAGAAAAGTGACATCATTCGCGTGCAAGCCAGTCAATATCAAGTTTTCATGACATCACAAGTAGTGATGCCAACGTCTACATGCGCTTTTTGTATTAATGGAGTCTGGTGTCGACATTTTTTGTCACTGTTATCAAAAAAAAAGACAAACTTTATAACTAGAGCTGGTGTTTGTAAAAACACCATGCCCCCAACTGCCTGACACTAACACTGCTTGATTCCAACACTGCTTGCCCATGACGGTAACAACAGTACAAATATATGAGATTTCAATGTTATTTTATCAAAGGGAAATAATTCTAAAATAGGAGATATTTGGGATAAGAAAAAAATATGGGTCACCTATTTTTTCATGAGGAATCAAAATATGAAATTTCAAAACATTAGCATACATGGTTCTAAACTTATGCTATACACAATAAAGCTACAACATTAAATGGCCAGAAATTGCGAAGGGCCATAACCCCAACATTTCCTTTAATTGGTTCAAAATTTAATCAGGTGATCTCCTCTTCAATCCCAATCAGTATACTAAATATCATGGTAATTTACACATCATTCCCACTTACTATATCGAATTTCAAGAACCCAGCTTAAATACTTTTCAAGATATCTTGCTCACAAGATTTAATTCTGATTTTTTTCAAAGGGGCATAACTCTAAATAAACATGCTAGACAAGAAAAAAAATATGGGTCAGCTATTTTTTCATTGGGAACCCAAATATAAAATTTCAAAACCCTAGCATGCAGGGTTCTTAAGATATGGCATGCACAAAAAAGCTTGACGAATGGACAAACAGAAGGATGGACAAATGAAGGCAAAATAATATGCCCCATCAATTTCATTCGAAACTGGGGGCATGATCAGGTCATCTACTTATCGCTACTAATCTATTCATCAAGTTTCAAGGCTCCAGCTTCAATAGTTTTTTAGATATTTTGCTGACAAGGGAAACATGCCCAAATTTACAAAGGGCCATTACTTACAAAATATTTTTCAGAATTTACCAAAAAGTTAATCAGGTCATCTACTCATCATTACCAATCAATTCACAAGTTTCAAGTCTCTAGCTCTAACAGTTTTTGAAATATTTTGTTGACAAGATAAAAATGCCCAAAATAACAAAGGGCCATAACTCAAAAAGTATTTTTCAAAATTTACTCAAAAGTTAATCAGGTTGTCTACTCATCATTACAAATCCATTCCCATACTTCATGGCTCTAACTCTAATAGTTTTTTAGATATTTTGCTGACAAGGTAAAAATGCCCAAAATCACAAAGGGCCATAACTCAAGAAGTATTTTTCAAAATTTCTTCAAAAGTTAATCAGGTTGTCTACTCATCATAACCAGTCCATACATCAAGTTTCAAGGCTCTAGCTCCAACAGTTTTTGAGTTATTTTGCTGACAAGGTAAAAATGCCCCAAATTACAAAGAGCCATAACTCATGAAGTATTTTTCAGAATTTCTTCAAAAGTTAATCAGGTCATCTACTCATCAGTACAAATCCATTTACTGAGTTTCAATGCTTTAACTCTAATACTTTTTGCGATATTTTGCTGACAAGGTAAAAATGCCCAAAATCACAAAGGGCCATAACTCAAGAAGTATTTTTCAAAATTTCTTCAAAAGTTAATCAGGTTGTCTACTCATCACTACCAGTCCATACATCAAGTTTCAAGGCTCTAGTTCCAACAGTTTTTATTTTGCTGACAAGGTAAAAATGCCCAAAATTACAAAGGGCCATAACTCAAGAAGTATTTTTCAAAATTCTTCAAAAGTTAATCAGGTCATCTACTCATCACTATCAGTCTATTCATCAAGTTTCAAAGCTCTAGCTCCAACGGTTTTTGGGATATTTTGCTGACAAGATTGCATCCATATTTTTTCAAAGGGCCATAACTCAGAAAAGAGGCATAATCTTTGTCAAGAAAAAAAACACGTGTCAGCTATTTTTTTCATGAGGAATCCATATAAGAAATTTCAAAACAGTAGCATTCACGGTTCTAAAGTTATGCTATGCATCAAAAAGCGTGACGAACGGAAGGATGGACGGACGGATGAACAACCCAGAAGCAATATGCACCCCCAACTTCTTTGAAGTTGGGGGCATAACAAAACAATTGTTGACTATTGAGGTATTAAATATGACTTAGATATCCACCACTGAATACAAATATTGACCTCGGCTATCGCCTCTGTATACTGGTATTCTCTGGTGGATATCACATATATATTCAATACCTCAATAGTCAATATATGTATAATGCTTCCTTCCAAATATTTCCCTTTCCTATAGAAATGATGACGCAGTTTTGAACTTCCTGTATTTTGTAGATATATGACTTTAAAACACCTATGTGAAATGTATACATCAGCCATAGCTACAGATAAGGCACGCTTTTTATTTACCAAAATTTGATTAATTATCTAAATTCTCCATGAAAACATATACTGTGGGTATTAAAAGCACCTCATTGAGGCACCTCTAATGAGTTACCAACAACATATTTTTCCATAGAGAAAAAAGTAAACAATTAATCAGGATGCCCATCTTATCCAAGTGGTATAATACCTGATAAAAAAAAACAAAAAAAAACTATTTCATTACATTAACCCTTGTCCTGCTGAATAAATTAAGATGCCACACCCACTTCTAATTTTCAGCCAATCAGATTACTTGATACAGGTTGTTGATACAAATTACAAACTTCATGGAAAACAGTGTAGATCCAGATCAGTTGGCTTCTAGAAAGATCCAGATCAGTTGGCTTCTAGAAGCCAACTGATCTGGATCTATGCTGTTTGCAAAGGCAGGACATATCCCGATTCAGCAGGACAAGGGTTAAAACATATTTATACAGTACAAAAAGGTTGACAGAAATAAACAAATTGAAACAAGATTTAAAATCTGCAAAATTCTGAATACACACCAGATAATGTTCACCCTGCATACTCCTATTTTCACTACGTATTATGGGGAAATAAATGATATACCTTACTCTGACTTACAACCACAATGGACCAATCAGTTGTTCTGGTCAGTATGTTCAGCTTGGACTGTCTTTACTCTTTCCACACAAGAAAAATGTACGTTATCATAGAGGGGCTACAGTAGTTACCCTTAAGGGGAAAGGACACATTTTCTGGGGAGACAACTCCGTTAAAATTGTTTCCCTAGTAAAAATGGCAGAAAAGTCACCATGTGTATCCAGCCCCTTTAAGGAGATCGGATACTGCTCAAACAGAAATAACTCCAAAATGGAATTATACCTCTCATTTGGGACTAGTCATGAAGGAAAGAGTTTGCTCCCTTTTGAAACAAGTTTTTGCCTAAGCCAGCACTTTTTTCCATCAAAAAATATTGATATTTTTTCTTATTTTCCCACAAAAACATACAATGTGGTTACTCATTAGATGTGTCTCTCTGAGACACTTCTAATGAGTAACCACATTTTATGTTTTTGTGGAGAAATAAGAAAAAATATTTAGCTGGATACCCCTCTTATCAGGAACTATATCTTTTGCAAAAAAAGCTAAAGTTTGCTAAGGTATGTATGTCCACATGTTTAACGCTAAGCATACTTGGTAAATATTTCAGCAGACACCATTCTGAAATAGTTTTTCCATAAAATAAGCTATGACATTTCATGCAAATTGTCTCGCATGAAATATCAAAGCCTATTTTCTGAAAAATATCATTAATTTGTCATCTGATAAATTAGTGCAGAGAGTGGTAAAATGATTAATGTCATAAATTGTACATTACCTGCCAGAATAAGAATGTGAGAGCAACATCGTCGGAATTTAACAAGGATTCTTTCGTTACAGTAAATAGCCATTTTTTCAACACTATGCAGGTGGCTGTCGCTGTACTATAATTCTGGATGTAAATATT
This sequence comes from Anodontia alba, assembly GCA_964016985.1. Taxonomy (NCBI): domain Eukaryota; kingdom Metazoa; phylum Mollusca; class Bivalvia; order Lucinida; family Lucinidae; genus Anodontia; species Anodontia alba. Next base: position 63,774,709 of record OZ024829.1, read on the forward strand.
ATGAGGAAGTTCATTGGCTTGTAATTTACGTTCTGAAAAATAATATGTGCCGTATCAAAAAGGGGTCATAATCAGATGACTTGTTAAGAAAGAGTATTTGGCAATAAATCTGGAATATTTCTTTTAACTCTCCACAAAAACATATGTTGTGGGTACTCATTAAAAGCACCTCATCAAAGCACTTCTAATGAGTACCCACAACATATGTTTTTACAGAGAAACTGAGAAAATTATCACAGAACTGTGTTCAAGCACACCTCCGTAAGAAGTCCTCTGCATAATGCATACATGATGCTGTGAAAAAAAGTTCTTATCACAGTCGGATCAGCACCTTCATTGCCTGTTTACAGAATCATTAAATATTGAGGAAGATACCAATAAAGAAGTCCTCACCCATTGATTGTGTTGGGGTTTAACGACACGTCAACCCTTGAGGGTCATTTTGTGTCGTCTCCCAGAGAAAGGGAGAAGAGAGATAGAAGAGAGAGTAGAGGAGATGAAAGAGAGGGACAGGGAAGAAAGAGGAACAGGAAAGAAAGTGAAGAAACAGAAGAAATAAAAACATTCCCCCTCTACCCTTACCCACTACAAGGATAGCAGGCCTTGCCCAACTGTAAGCCAATATCAGTTGGACGCCCCAGTGATGTAAGATACACAGCACCTTCGCACCACCCGACCACCCCCAAGTCCTCACCCAACAGATTGGACGTATGTAAGAGCAGATATATGACTTTCCTGGACAGACTGATGATGAAAATTTGGTATTCCTCTAGTGTCTTTCAAAATTATCTACCATGTTCTCCATTAGCATCTATGTACTTTCATTTTTTTCTAATTCTCGAAAGTTTACACATGGAAAGCAGTTTACACATAGAAAGCGGTATATCCTGACAAGTTCAAAGAAAAAATGAAAATAATTTATGGTATGAAATTTTATAAGTTGAATCCCATCATATTAACCCTTATGAACAAGTATAGAATAATCATGAGCACTCTATAGCCTCATATAAGGTGTTGTTGGTTTTTAGTTGTTTTTTTGTTGTTGTTCTTTTTTTGTGTGTGTATTTGTTTTAATTTTTTATTATTATTTTTTTTTGTTTTGTTTTGTTGTTTATTTCATCTGAAAAGTATTAATAGTCTTCTTATTTCTTCATAAATAAAAACGTTAAACTATAATACCCCACCATTATCGTGTCGCAAGCAGATAACTCTGTCAAACATTGACGAAATTTGCCCATTAGCAATCCTAAACCAGATCTCCTTAATATCAATGCATGTACCAAGTTTGGTTAAAATCCCTTGAAATTTACTCAAGTTATCATCTAGAAATGAAAATTTGGGCGTGTCTCGGAAAGATAACTCCGTCAAAATTTGACGAAATTAGCTATCCCAAACCAGATCTCCTTAATGTCAATGCATGTACCAAGTTTGGTTAAAATCCCTTGATATTAACTTAAGTTATCATCTGGAAACGAAAATTTGGGCGTGTTTCGGGCAGATAACTCCATCAAAATTTGACGAAATTTGCCCATTAGCAATCCCAAACTAGATCTCCACAATATCAATGCACATACCATGTTTGGTGAAAGTCTATTGATGTTTACTCAAGTTATCATCAGGAAATGAAATACGGATGGACGGATGTATGACTGACGGATGGACGGACAGACACATGGACGTCCAATGTGAAACCATAATACCCCGCCACTATAGTGTGGCAGGGTATAAAAATATGTAGTGGGTACTCATTAGAAGTGCCTCTCTGAGGCACTTTTACTGAGTACCCAAACCATATGTTTTCAGTGAAAAATAAGATAAATATTTTTCTACACATTCCTCATTATCTTGAGAGCTATGACTCACCAAAATTATATTCAACAGTTTCAAATAAATAAAAACATTCTGCAGCACCATCAGATAATTGTAGCTTGTCGACAACAGCCTGAAAAAGATGAAAAAGGAAAGAAATACAGTGGACCCTCATTACAACAACAGCATCTGTGTTTAAAGCTGTTGTCACTATAACATATATGCTGCTGTAAAGAATTCTTAAATGCAGCAGAATGATACATGACTGTAAGAAAGAGATAGTTTTATATTTATTTCCTCAAAGATATTTGTTAGAAATGCCTCAGTGGCGTGATTCTAAAAAATGAAGTTTTTTAAAAGTAAAACATATTTTAACGAGTAATACTTAACCTATAGATAATGTGCTATTCTCTTCTGTTTTCACACCTTCCACAGAAAAAACGACCTTTCAGTCGTTAATTAAAGTCTTAAACCAGAAGGTCCCTTAGGCAGTTACCTGTGTGACGTAACTCTTCCCGCTCAATTGACCACGTGTCAGTTTCTTTTATGTGTAAAACAATAGACAAAAATAGGAGAGATAAGCGAGGGTGGGCGGAGGGAGATAATTGATTATCTATAGGTTAAGTATTACTCGTTAAAATATGTTTTACTTTTAAAAAACTTCATTTTAACTTCATAATACATTAACCTATAGATAATGTGCTAGAATTTGCAGAATAGGAGGGAGGTGCTCTCCTAATACTAACACCAATAATATCTCACCACTTCTGGTTAAGACTCAGGAAACTCTAAGGAATCAGATACATTCTAATTCTATATTTAATAGAAAGAATGATCTAGATTCACAAAATAGCATATCTTTAAGGTGTTATGATCTAACAACCTTATATATAATAGTAGACTCTAGAGGAAACCAGTTCTTAAGTCTCAGAGACCTAACATTGCCCCCCCCACCCTCCCCCCGCCTTTTTTTTTCTTTTTGGGAAACAACAATTGGCTTCAAAAAGAAAAAGGAGTCATTGAGACATAACATAAATATTCCATCGCAAAGTAAGCTAGGAATATAGAAATATTTTCAAAACAAAATTTGTAAAACAAAAAGCCAAGACCATACACTGTAAGTAGTCTATGTAGGGTCTTGAATAAAAAAGGAAAAGTCTACTCGGTGGAGTTTCCTATAGATAACTGACATATGTAGATATTTTGGATAAAATTCTAGATATGTGAAGCTATGTAATTGTAATAGTCAAAGCTATTAGAATTATAAACTAATTAGATTCTGTTAATTGGAGCGACAGGACAGTTTCCGATGAACAGACACAGACTTAAAATAACCATAATGTATAATTATTTCCCTTTGATCAAATTAAAGAAGGGGAGATAATAAAAGTAGATGGAGTTAACTTAACTATAACTAAGTTATCCATCAGAAGAAAAAGGTATAGACAAACATAATGGTTAAAACTATTGCTAGACTAATTGTATTACGAATTTTTAGTCAAGCAATAAAATAATACAGAGTTTGCATAAAACTACTGGGAAGAAAAAACAACCTAAACCATTGATAATTAGTTTTGTCATAGACATATAAAAGCGTTTGATGTCCTGACAAAATAATAAAGAAGAAACTGTCAACATCATAACTTAAGAGTTTGACAGAGAATAAGAGAGATAAGAATAAGGTTGATCGCAGCTAACTATAAGACGGTCATAGTTTGGCTAAATCTTACCGTATTGATAAGATTAAGCAATAATAAATAAGCTGGATAGAATCTTTCTATACCAGAAGAATGCCATGAAAAGTACTCCTGAGTAAATAATCATGGAAATCAAGAAATGTTAAAAAATCGACTTTGAAATGACGAATCAAAATGTTCATAAAAAGAGAAGGACTCAAAGAAAAGTAATAGTGTGATAATCTCTGAAGAAAGATTATACAATAATACTGATTAATAATCTCAAAAAACACTTAATTTATAAGTTAAGAGATAGTATTACTATTCTATATGCATATTTAAGAATAGTAAGAAATATATGAATACTAAATTAAAATTATACTACGGAACAAAATTCCTGCTATAAATAAAAGGTTAAGCGTAACTATTTATTAAGCAAGGAATGATTAAACATATAACTCGCTATAAAATTACTGCCCAGAAATTTTATAGATAAATATTCAATCAAATTTTTAGAACTGAATATTAATAGAATAAAATCTATGTCTGCATAATTGGTAATTCCTGAAATATCAAATTACATACTCACAAATGAATTCAGGAAGAAAATATATATACATATATATATATACTCTCGAGATCTATGCGTAAACCATAGAGAGTAATAAAATAATATTATTACCACGATCCCTGACGGAAGGGTAAAAACATGTATATGAAAGAAATAATAATTAATTTAGCGTCATATAGGTTTAAGATAAAATTTGTTTAATCTTTAACCAATATGCAGCAACAGTGACTCAATATTCTGTATTCGTACGTAGAAAAAGAGTACTTAGTCATTAGAATTTTGTATGATTGAAATAGAGATAATGGGATCTAAAAGGATGTATCTCCATGAACTGAATCGAAGGATAATATCCATTCTAAAAAACTAGGGCTTGTTTTAGGCTTAGTTTAACAAGCGTAGAATTGAATTATTTCCAAGTATTCATGAAGTCGTTATGCTCTGAATACTGAGAAAAATGTTAAAATATTGTTTAGGAAATAAACAAGTGACTGGTCCACAATGTTAGCTAGATTTAAACCTGGAACGTAGCGAGAAGGTCAATCTAACTTAAAAGTAAGATGAGAAAGATAAATAATGAAGATAGATATATAAATATCGGTATAATATATTATCTCCAACTATTATCAAATAATCTGAATGTTTAAAAGCATAAATACTACTCGAAAGTTTATTTACCGAATGTATAATCGGAGAAAACTTTCAGTATGTTCAAAAACGTATCACAAAAGTAAGATCTGACCAGGAATGTAGGTGCAGCACTTACTAAGTTGTGAAGTTAATATAAACATATTCTATATTATAAATTGAAGCAGTGCATTTCAAAATCATCGAAACGTCTTGAAATGACTTATTGTGTGGAAAAATAAATAAATATCCAGTTTCGGAAAAGATATTTATCTATATATATATAGGCCATTTTTGATGCGGACTGGAAATCAAGATATTAATCTTTGCATTATTCGCAAACTGAACTTGAACTCTTAGCGAGAATTACTAAGATCCCTTTAACGAATGTAAACATAAAAAAGGGGTAAAGAGATAATTAAGTGTGTCTTAATTCTTTACCGGCTCGTAATTAAGGATGTTTTCCCTTTTGTCTAAGCCTAGACTATAGATTGATTAATATGAATATAATAATATCTGCTATTATGAGGTAAACTCTCGTTAATTAACCTCTAAGCATATATCAAAAATATATATCAACATAATCTAGAGCTTCGGTAAGTTTAGAGGAAGGAAATGATTGACTTTGGCAGTTTCTGAATAGTTACAAAGTCAATAAAAAAAATATCAAAAGGAAAGTATTGTATATAATATCTAATTTAGGCAATAATAATCTGTCACATACTGAATAATTAATGCCTTTACTAAATATGTATTCATTGTCAATACCAAAGTGCAAGAAAATTTTGATTGACATGGACTCTAGTTACAAATAAAATATTAGAGGTATAGAGCTAGTCGAAGCAAAACTATTCCTCAATAAGATAAAGTAGACCTATAATATACGAGGATTAATTGGGTCTAGAAATTATAATCATAATAAAATTATTATTCCAATATGAAGAATCTTCGGCGTAATAGATTCTTACTGAGGCAAACATATCTGGTATATTGCTATCGTAGTCTTAAATGATCCAGAAGAAAAAATAAAACAGGCAAAGTAAAGAACGTATCGAATTATATCTATGCCTAAATATAAGATTTTCTTCTTATTTATTATTTTATAGCAGAGTTTAGATAGAGCACGACTGACCTAGACTCTTATATAATCAATCAAAAGATAGTATAAAATAGAATAATAGCTTATCGGATCAACTATTTTCCATGTAGAAAAGGCAAAAGGAAAATATGTACCTCAACTAGAATTTTAAATCGTAGTAATCTAGAGAGGTAGCGAATAAATAAATAAAACTGTTAATTTATTCATCTGGTTGGTGTAAATTTCTGATACCTTTAGAATGAAAAATTAATAGAAAGTAGAAAAGATCGATTGCTACTTTCTTGTCAATTTACTCCTTAGATTACATGCTGATTACATATCGGAGCATGTAGAAGAAAACAAGGGAGGAAAGAAGAAAAATTTTTAGATTTCGTGTACATTTTTCTTCTAATAAATAACGATAGTTTTATAGTTCACCTTTGCCCTAGAGTTGAATAAGGTGAATATGTAAGAAGTTAAACTCTTTGTAGCGAATAAAAGAGATATAATTATAGCTGGAAGTATCTTCTACACTTAGTGAATGAATTGCTAATTTGATCGTAACCGATAATTCTTAATTCATTTTCAATAATAAATATATATATAGAATTTAAGTCAAGTTCAAAAGTGACTGGACAGAATTCAACAATATAAGTGGCTACTAGGTATTAGAACCCATCGCTGTCATTCAATAACCTATAACCCAAGACTATACATGTCTATAGTGGTTAATGAATAAATATATGTTGAGCAAGTACTAGTGACTACTACTCGGACACTAGTAATCCGACACAGTCTACGAAACTACTGCCCGGTGGAATTTCGTTAGAATGACCTGGCACTACTCTACGAAGTGCCTCCCGATGAAATTTTCGTTAGAGCCGAAATTTAACCGCTTTCTAGCGAATGAAAGAGATAAAACATAATTTGAATGACCTGGCACTAGTCTACGAACTGCTGCCCGGTAAAAATTTTGTTATAGTCGGAAGTTTAACTCTTTCTAGCGGATAAAAGAGATAAAACATAAGTTAATTTAAAATATTAATGGAATTACACTCCTATAATAAGTCAATGGAATATTAAAGATTCTAGTCTGATTCGGGAAAGACTGTACAGAATTTTATGTATGAAAAGTTACTATGTATTTCACTTAATAACCTATAGCTCTATGAACGATAATAGATTGTTCGGGAATTAGTGATCACTATTTTGACACTAGTTACCCGACATAATGACCGGACACTAGTATTCGTAACTGTTGCCCGGTAAAGTTACAAGTAATTTGATAAATTGATCGGATAGTAGTATTCGTAACTCTAGTCCAATGAAAAAGGGAGATTATATATGAAAAACTGAGCGGGCACAAGTATTTGAAACTTTTTCCCCGATGATAATTAATTATTAGGCAAAAATTGACCAGACACTTTCTGTAAAAGTTTGCCTGGTGAAAAATCAGAAATAATATAATAATATGACCGGGTATAAGTATCAGAAATATTACTGATACTTTGCCCGGTGAAAAATTTTTAATAATTAGATATAATGACCGGAAGTTAGTATATGTGACTATTTTGTCCGGTGAAATATGTCAAAAACTACGTCTTTCCAGAAAATAATTAAATTACTGACTGGAGACTAGTTGACTGGTGACTGGTTGACTGGTGACTGGTGCCTGGTTGACTGGCACCTGGATGACTGGTGACTGGTTGACTGGCACCTGGTTGACTGGTGACTGGTGAAGCTGATTGACTGGTGCCTGGTTGACTGGTGACTGGTGACTGGATGACCGGTGACTGGTGACTGGTAGACTTTATCGGATACTAAGTACCCAAAGATGCCACCTTGATGGGTCTTACCCCGGCAGTATAGCCATATGGGGTGGGGCTCCCATCAGTAAAGAACTGTCTTATAACCCATCAAGTGTTGACAAGTTCTTTACAATCAGCTTCTCCACCATGAGAATCTTTAGCCAACTGAAAATCTCTGCAAATAAAAGTCCAGGAAAAACATATCGTAATTGCTGAATAACCTGGAATGAAAAGAACAAAAAAATTCTGCATATACTAACACGACTATCGAACCGATCGCGCACGTGCGTTGTGCCGAATAGCGAGAGTCGCGAAAACGCATGTGGAAAAAGACCAGTCAAAAAATACAAGAAATCGAAAATTGAAAATTTTAAATAATAACACATAAAGTGAAAGGAGTGATAAATAAACAAAAGAAACACAAGGATACAGAAATTTATCCGTGAGGAAAGAAATAATCCAAATTTCTATCACAGGTAAATAATCCTTGTTCAATTTCTTTGTCCACAGAAAAGAAACTGACACTTGGTCAATTGAGCGGGAAGAGTTACGTCACACAGGTAACTGCCTAAGGGACCTTCTGGTTTAAGACTTTCATTAACGACTGAAAGGTCGTTTTTTCTGTGGAAGGTGCGAAAACAGAAGAGAATAGCACATTATCTATAGGTTAATGTATTATGAAGTTAAAATAACCCAAACATATGTTTCTTTAAGTAGTGTATACAATATTCTTGTGCAGTTTCTGATTAACTGTCACCTCTTCACCGATCGTTTTGCGTCAGTTATGTCATCATTATAATGAACTTTGTCCTTATATCAAGTGTCTGCATAAAGAGGGTTGACTGTAATACACCAATGATCACATTGATGTGATTCATTTCTCTTGATCTGAATTGTTATTCACTAAAATACTTCAAGCAATGTAAAATATCTCAACTTCTAGTCAATTAACTATTCTTCAGGTATCAATTCAAAACACTGGATGAATATTTTTGGCAGCTTTAAGCAGTGTCCAGTTTTGTACATCTGACCCCTCAAAATCATACATCAGACCAAAAAAGGAACTAAAAGACATTGATTGAAAGAGACTTCATAAGAGTTTGTACACTTTTGTGTCCATAGGTAAATATTCAGCATAACCTAAGTATCATTAACATGGTTGCCACATCAAATACTAAAACAATATACCAAAATGAGATTTCTACATCAGCTGGTTCAAAAGTTGAAAAAAAAAAAAAGAGCTTAAGTCAAGAATGGGGCATAATGAATGAACGCATTCTTTTCATTAGGTGTGTTCCCAAGTGGTTTCTTAGCATCTTAATAAAGGAGGTCTTTAGACAGGTTCTACCAAATTTAAATTAAGCAAGCTACAAATAAACAGTTATATAAGTATGGAAACAGTAAAAGAAAAGAACATTCTACCCTAAAAGGACTCAGCAATTTTTTTTTTTTTTAGAGTGGACCGTTTTCTGGAGGGAGTCAAAAATACTTTTAACATAGTATCTACCCCTTAAAGTGTATCCATTTCCTTACAGAAAGAAGAAGTGGTAATTTTCTACTCACATTATACACTGTATTTGTATTGTCATTTCGACGGATTGTGACAACACATATATTTCTGTCGGGTAATGAAACCTTCAGTTCCACTTCACTATTTGAAGAATCCTGCAAATAAACAAGTAAACAACTCAGTTCAGAAATCTGGAGTTCTAAGAATTTTCTTGTTTTATTACTGCTCATCTTCTTTTTAACAGGTTTGACATTTCATGCAAATTGCATGAAATGTCAAAGTCTATTTTCTGGGAAAAATAAGAAAAGTAGTATTAGTTTGTCATCTGCTGAATTTGCCGAGAGAGTGGTAAAGGTCAAGCAGGTATAGGCCGGGCCAAGACAAAAACTGTCCATGAAGAATATTCAGCCAGCAAAGGCCCGAATACAGAATCACTAAATAATGCAGAATGTAACACTGGAAGACAGGTCATAAAGAGAATAATTCAACTGCAGGATGATTTAAATCTGTCTATTTCACTCTATGCTTGAAGTTTTTGCTGGATGTGGCTGTATACATATTGAGTAGGGATTTCAGAGCTATAAATAAACTTGCTTGTTAATTTTTTGCAAACTCAACTGTTTATTGTTTATGTCTATACATAAATGTGGCTATATTATGTAACTCAGTTATAGCAGTTAACCGGTATAAGTGCACATTCTTTAACCCGAGACTGACAAACTGTCCTTCTTGAATCAGAAGAAGGGAAAGAATGACCGTAGAAAATATTTCATGATTAATCTCTACGAATGAATGTTATTGACTTGGTCAGGGACTGAACCCGCGATGGACGCCCATTCAACTCAGCCACCAAGGCAGGCAAAAGTGATAGCTCTAGATATGAGAGGGGGTATCAAGTAAATACTTTTTCTTATTTCTCCATGAAAACATCTGCTGTGGGTATTCATTATAAGTGCCTCAATGAGGCACTTCTAATGAGCACCCACAACAAATGTTATTATTTGAAATAAGAAAAATATCAGCTCTTTTTGGCTGAAAAAAAAAGTGCCTTTTCAAGAGTTATGAGAAATGTCTGCATTGCTGAGGGATTAGAACTTGCAACTGCAGATCTTGAGGTCCTGGGTTCAAATATTACTGGAGGCAGAATTTAGCTCATCACAGTACGGCGTCTTTGCACAGTGCCTTTCATCATTATCCTTCCTTGATTTCTCTATCATATGCAGCCCTGCAAACTACTTACTATGACTTACTGTTGGAAAAGACATAAATTTCTGATTGTGTTGGGGTTTAACGACATGTAAACCCTTGTGGGTCATTTTGTGTCGTTTGTTTGTGTTGGGATTTTACGGCCCAGTCAACCCAATGGGTCATGTCGAGCACGGTCAGTTTACCTAACCACACATTTACTGGGCAGGCTTAGTCCTCTAAGCGGTTAACCAGTATTGTGCACATTCTTTCGCCAGAAACTGACAACTGTCCTTCTTGAATCAGCGGAAGGGAGAGAATGACCGTAGAAAATATTTCATGATCAATCTCCACGAAAGAATGTTGCCGACCTCGGCAGGGGTTGAACCTGCGACCTCCTGGTCTCCAGTCGGACGGCGCATCCAACTGAGCCACCGAGGCCCATTTTGTGTCGTCTCCCAGAGAAAGGGAGAAGAGAGATAGAAGAGATAGCAGAAGAGATGAAAGAGAGGGACAGGGAAGAAAGAGGAACAGGAATGAAAGTGAAGAAACAGAAGAAATAAAAACATTCCCCCTCTACCCTTACCTGCTGCAAGGATAGCAGGCCTTGCCCACCTGTAAGCCAATATCAGTCGTGACGTAAGATACACGACACCTTCGCACCACCCAAAGATCCCCCAAGGAAAAGACATAAAATAAAGCATCAAATATCATGGGCTAGAAATATATTTGAATCCCAATTCTGACCTAGACAAACTTATTGTGTAATGCTTAGCATGCTGGGTAAAATTTTCAGCAGAAGACACAATGAAATATTTTTTCTTGTTTTTCTCAGAAAACAGGATTTGACACTTCAATTTGAGACAATCTGCCCAAATCCTGTTTTCTGAGAAAATAAGAAAAATATCATAAATTTGTCGTCTGCTGAATTTGCCTGCAGGGCAGTAAAGGTTAATGATCTTACCTGATCTGAGTCACTGGCGGCAAGGAATTCCTGCATCAGATCACATTCTCCTATTACTCGCACAGCACAGGCTGAAAATATAAAACATTTAACCCTTGTCCTGCTAATCCCGGATATACCCTGACTTTGCAAACAGTGTAGATCCAAATCAGTTGGCTTCTTCAGAAGCCAACTGATCTGGATCTACACTGTTTGGCATCAAGTATGTGAATTTGTACCAACAACCAAATCGAGTAATCTGATTGGCTGAAAATTAGAAGTGGTCATGGCATTTTAATTCATTCAGCATGACAAGGGTTAAGATAGCTAACCAGGCTGAAAATATTTAAGACATCTATCCAGTGAGACTTGGAGGACTTGTTTAGATGGAAAATTTGGTGATAATGTTGGGATAATTTCTCTTATTTCACCATTAAAACATGTGAGTACATGTACTCATCAGAAGCGCCTCAGCAAGGTGCTTCTAATGAGTACCAACATGTTTTTATGGATAACTGGAGAAAGTTGTACCACAATTCTCAACAAATATACCTTCTTAATTCCTTTGAGAGTATACAGAGATCTACCACAAAAAGGCAGTATATTACTGCAATAGGTACATTTCTATAGAAACCATAATTTACAAGGTGGGTGGGTAGGGGTGGTGATAGTGGAGTTGTAATATTCTTTATTTCTTCACTGAAACATGTGGGTGCTTAATAAAGTATATTTTAACATATTCTCAATATATGTTAGTGTGAAAAATAAGGCACTACCTTAAGAACTCTAAGTATTGGAACAGACAGCCTGAGCAAACAGTGTAGACCCAGATCAGATGCTGCATTCTGCAGATCTGTTAAGTGCCATGTGGGGGCCATAAAAAGTCTCCCAGTAGTTCATCATGATGCAGATTTTATTTATTTTCCTTGTGATCATTATGCCCAGTCTGGTAACTTAGAAAATCAAGTTCTGCTTATGCTGTCACTTGAGGGTATATATGCAGCCCTGCAAACTACACTGCCATCAAATGAAGAGTCCAGATAAAACTGAGACTCTAAAATTTGTTCTTAGCTGTATTCTTTGTTTCCAAGAGCAACCATTATCATTTCAAGAATGTTTGTCTCCTGTCTGAAAAGCGGGCTACTCTATAAGGAAAGAATTTGCTCCCTTTGGGAGCAAATTCTTTTCTTTTAGAGTTGACCCATTTTCAGAAAGGGCATCAATTTCTGAAAAGTAAGCAGGAAGTAACAAAAACTGACTCCCTTCAACAAAATCACCAAAATTGTACTACCGGTATGTACTGTGTATCCAGTAGCTTTAAAAACCAACTGACAGCCAGTTGATGTGTCAGTATCATTGACAGAATGGCAAACTGTGTATGTTCTGATCAAAATGCTACTTTAGGAGCAGCCTGACCTGGATCTACATTATTTGTTCTGACATGCCTGTTCCAAAATTCAGGGTAAATATAGAATATTTGAGTTATGACAAGTAAACAGAAAATTGTTGAATATGCAAAAGACACAGAATACAATAATAAACAGGCTAATAACAGTTATGTAAAAGCTATCCTTTACTCAACTTTATGGAGTCTTACTACATTTTCATATGGCAGAGCAGATTATGCAAAGATTGCAGTTAAATAACACAAGATTTGGTACAAATCAGGTTTTACAGATGTTGTAATAACAATAAACACAAGTAGGATAATTCATTACTGATGACGGGTTTTTGTTCAACCAAACAGTACATGCACTTCTGCCACAAAAAATACATATATAAGTAAATAAATAAATAAACTAGAATTTGTTTTCTACACGAACACAGATGTCTCCTCACTTTTAGAGTACTGCTTTGTACAGTTATTCAGGGTTATTAATACACAAGAATGACAGAAATCACTATTTACAATGTTGAAAGGGCCTAACAGGTTTTCAGGTTACAGAGCTGATACAAGTATATGACTGAAATCACTATTTATTTACATTGTTCAAAGGGCAGCAACTACAAAAATTGCTTTAAAGAGATATGGTTTTTGTGTTTTACATGCCATCTAATGGTGGTTAACATTTTTGTAAAGTTTGAAAATATCATAAAGTTTTCAACTTATCACATGGGCGTGAGTATATGACCGAAATCACTATGTACACTTTTCAAAGGGGCATAACCTCAAAAGTAGGAGCCACAGTTAGGGCTCTTATTTTCTGCATGTCATCTCATGGTGCTTAACATTTCTGAATGAAGTTTCGTGAAAATTTCTCAAACGGTTTTCAAGTTACCGATTGGACATGAGTATATAACCTAAATCACTATTTACCATGTTCAAAAGGTCATAACTCCAAAAGGAGGTAAACCACAGTTATGGTCCTTGTATTCTGTACATTGTCTCGTGGCAGTTAACATTTCTGTAAAGTTTTGGGAAAATATCTCAAACGGTTTTCAAGACACAAAGCAGACATGATTTTAGGACCAAAATCCCAAATTACAAAGTTCAAATGGCCATAACTCCAAAAGTAGGTAAACCATAGTTATGGTTCTTGTGTTTCGCATGTCATCTCATGGTGGTAAACATTTCTATAAAGTTTTGTAAAAATATTTCTAACAATTTTCAAGTTATGGAGGGACACAATTTTGTGATAGACAGACGGATGGATGGACAGACAGAAGGGCAGATATCCATGGCAAACATAATATGTCTCCAACCCTGAAGGGGAGGGAGGTGGGTCGGGGGGGGGGGGGCGGGGGGGGGAGGGGGGGATGGGGGGGACATAATGACTATACAGACAGATAAACAGCATCTAGTAAAAATTCTGCTAATTCCAATATTGAATCATTTCTATATACAAACTATATAATATTGTTTCAAAGTACATGTCATATACCCTATTTACACTAAGTATTGGAATAACTTAATGTATTAGAGTGTTTGTCCTAATAATGTGAACAAGTCCATTGCACTACCTGTTTATGTGTTTAAAATACTATTGGATGAGTGCCAAATAATAGTGTAGACCCTGATCAGGTTCCACATTCTGTGATCTGGTCTGGGTCAACACTGTTTGCTTAGGCCTGTTGGTCTTAATACTTAGGGTAAATCTGGTAAATATTATTTGAGCCAGCACATGACAAAACCTATAAAATGGCATGTGCGCCCAGCAAAGACTCAGCACAGCCTGGGCATCTGCCCAGTCTAATCAGTCTTCTGTCCGCATGAAGAAAGCTTGGGTCCTTAGCTACCCATTGAGCAGGATTGCCACTCATTTTCTATTTCAAAATTCCCTGACTTTTCACCATTTTCCAGACATTTTCGACAGCCTCCCAGCTCCCCTTACAGCTGTCCTCAAGCACCAAATCTTCCAACAGAACACTTACATTCAGGAAAAAAAACAAAACAAAAAAAACAACTATTTAACAAAAAAATGAGACCAATTCTGTAAATTTATGTTTCTGAAAATTAAAGAGACTGCCATAGCCATCTCAGTTTTCAGAATATTCTGAAATTCGCTGACTTTCCCTGACTTTCGTCAGTTTTTTTTTCCAATTTCCCTGACTCAAACCCAAATTCCTTGACTTTTCCCTGACCTGGAAAAATTTTCATTTTCCAGACTTTTTTCCCTGACCATGGCAACCCTGACTGAGCGCACAGTGATGACTGATCAGACTAGGTGGACATGCCATTTTGTAGGTTTTGTCATGCGCTGGCTCATTTCAAAGTATAAGCCATACAGATACAGTTTCTCTGCACTGACCATAGCAGGTGACAATTACACTGCCTACAAGAGCTGGGAAATCTGTGTTAACCCTTAAAGCGCCAAGAAAAACTGCATCTGAAAATGTCGTCTGTTTATGTCGTCTGCTGAATATTCTTGCAAACTTTTCAAACCTATTTTTGCATACAGGCAAACAGTGTGGACCCAGATCAGACTGCTCCTAAAGGAGCAGTCTGATCTGCGTCCACACTGTTTGCAGAAGTGACTTTTAAAGTAACCAGCAGATGACAAAGCAGACGACAATAGTTGTGATTGGCGCTTTAAGGGTTAAAAATAGTTCATAATGCATACATTTTGTTAGAAATTAAGTTCTATTTTGATTACACATCATCAATCATCTTGAGCCTTTGTGACAGTTGTTAAATAACTGGCAGAGTAACATTCCAAACCTCAAGCAACAGATTGCAAAAAACAACAATGACCTGAAAAATTATACAGGCCATCTTAAGCAAAAACAGGGCTTGACATTTTATTTAAACTGTCTCTAACAGATGATTAATTTGAATGAAATGTCAACTGGGAAGAAATTGATCATATGTACTGTATTTGCCCTAAGTATTCAGACACCTTGACTCCACCTTCACTCCATATCATACTTGTCCTAGACTCCTTTTTACTACATGTGCTTGCATCTTAACAATTTCTTGAAGAGTGGCTACAGTGTAGACCCTGATTAGATATATAGCCTTATCCGTGGCATCCGACCTAGACCTACACTGTTTCCTCAGGCCTGTCTGTCCCAATATATAAGGTAAATATGGTCATCATCATGTTGAAGCTTCTTATCAGATTCAGCTATGCACCATCATATTTAGCCTAAATACTGGACACCTTCACAGATAATCATATTTGTCCTAAAAATTTACTACTATCAGATTGGCGAATGGGTATTAATGAAACTAATTTATCAGGATACTGGTCTCATCAAGAAATGCTTCCTTTAGTGTGTCATTATGTTATTTTGAATGCTTGAGATTTGTTTTACTTTGGATTTGTTGAGTTGACTCTCGTTATCTCGATCTCGCTTATCTCGAATAACCGCTTATTTCGAAGTGGAAATCTGGTCCCTGCCTAAACATGAAAATCTAACAACAGGTAAAAAAATATTGTGGAAAAGATAAGAAATTGCTCCAAAATTTCTCCTCTTTTCCACAATATTTTCAATATATATCTAACTTCAAAAGTCCAATTACACATATATTTGTTAAATGTGGTTGTTTGAATTAATATTTGCTCAATTCTGCAAATCTGATATGCTGAGGTACGGATATCTCGAAGCATTTCAGAGTCCCTTGGAATTCGAGATAATGAGAGTCGACTGTATATGGCTGACAATGGTATGAAATTGATAACCAAGGATAGTTATATGCATTTTGAATCTTATCTGATCTATGTGTTGTAATGTGGGTGCATAGTGACCATTCATTCATTCATTCATTTCGCTATTCATTCATTCATTCAGGTTTTTTTGTATGTATTTATTTATTTTTTTTCAATTTCATTTCATTTATATATTTATTTACGCATTTGATTATTGGTATTTGTGCATTTTATTTGTTTTAGTTTATATGTTGTTTTTTTTTATTTGTTCAATTATTTATTTATTCATTTAATTGTTTTATACATTTATTTATTTATTAGTTTGTTTATTTATAGGTTTGTTTATTTATAAAGTTATTTTTATACATATTATATTTATATGAATATATTTTTATCAATTATTTTTTGTTTTATTTAATTTCCAGGCCCTTCAGTATTTTTGTTAACTTTTATTCTTTAATCAATTGATATGCAAAAATATCATTGTGGTTATGTCTTTTCATGCTTTCTTTCTTCATTTATTTAGTATTCATTTAATTATTTATTTATTTGTTTATCCATTATTTTTCTGTGTTTATTAATATATTTATTTATTTATTTATTTATGCAGTTATTGCAATATAGCTCTAGTTGTTAAGGTGATTAATAAGTTTTGGCGTCATTGTGTGCATGACATTTTGACATCGTGAGGTCATGACATCATGGCATCATGCTGATGAGGCAGGAAGTAAACATTGTAAGCCATGTTGTTGATCACATAATATGTGGTAGAAGTATTTTTCCGTTTACCCTGATGATGGAGGGAATCCTTCCAAAAATTTGGAACATTATAAGCGCTAATAATTATTTAAAGTTATATCTGTTATTATCACTTTGGATAAAGAACCACAAGTGGGACTATCAGAAGCATCATGTGTAACACTTACCATATAATATGGGCAAATTCAGCAGACAACAAACTGGCTTTTTTTTTCCTAGAAAATAAGATCTGACACTTCATGCAAATTGTCTCCTTGGGAGACAATTTGCATGAAGAGTCAAATCTTATTCTCTATGAAAAATATTTCAAAATGTTGTATGCTGAAATTTTTACCCAGCATGCAAAGTGTTAGGGGGCTGGATAAACTTGGTAGAATGTCCACCACTGTTTACAAGGGAGACAACTTTTGTGATTTCTCATTTATTTTAATGCACCCCAAGCTCCTTCTGAAAAGTGGCCTTCTCTAAGAGGAAAGAATTAACTCCAAAGGGAAGCAATTTCTCCCTTTTATAGTAGAACACTTTCCAGAAGGGAGAGAACCCTTTTATGAAGGGAGGCAAAACAATTTTGTCAAAGTTGCCTCCCCTGAAATTCTATCGATTCCCTTAAAGCAGCCTTAGGAGATCTGTAAACAACAGAATAAGCCACAACCCACTTAGTGCTTTTAGTGAATGGCTACACATCAAAGATTTTGCGGCCATTTTTGCGAGGGGGGCAACAATGGATAGGAAGCTGCCATCCTAGTAACATAAAAATGTTAAAACTGGGGGGGCTACTCTTAAAGGAAAGAATTTGCTCCCAGAGGGAGCAAATTCTTTCCTTTAGGAGTAGCCCCTCTATCAGCCATGCATATATTATAAACCTTTAGGAGTAGCCCCATTATGAGAACTGAAGGGAGACAAATAGTTCTATGCAGAGTTATTTCCCTTGGAGATGTAGCCATTCCCACAAAAAACCTTTTGCCGGTGACACAGCTCATTTATCACTAACCCCATCATAGTACATACATTTCTCTAAGTACTGTTCTAGGCCTCGCCTTCTCGCATCCAACTGCTGTTCTGTCAGTTGAAATAATTTCTTTCCTGGCATTTTCGGAAAATTAAAATCCACAAATTCTCTTTTTAATTTTGAGTGTAAAGTGTCAAACTCACTATACCTCCTTGAACACAAATGGCGACCAGCCATGTATATATTATAAACCTGAAATGAAATAAAATAACAATATTAGGTTGTGGCAAGTGAAAATGTCTCTATAAGCATATGCAGTCAGTTCAGGTCCAGATCAGCCTCATACATGCAATCTGATCAGGGTCTTCACTGTCCATTTACAGAATAAAAAAGAAACATTTTTAGAAGAAAAAATGGATGCCCTGCACCATGTAAATATTCATGTCATGTACCCTGGCTAAAATTTGACAATACTTGACCTGTGCCAACCTTGAAAATCAGGTCAAAATCTAATAAGCTCTAAAGCTAATCTAAAGACATATCACTGCAAGTCTGCTGAAAATCTGCCAACCTTTCAAGAGATATCATTCACACAAGGATCTGACATGCACTTGCAAATGCTATCAAAATCTGTGCCGAAAACAATATATCCATGGGTGACATATAATGAATACAGTAGAGTGACAGATGGAAGTCAAAGGACTGATCAGCAGGATTATCCAAATTTGCTCATTCATTTTATTTTTTTTTCTTATATTTTTTTTACATATTATAAGTATGTTAAACAAATGGTGGTTGTCACTTGATCTACTATCATATGATAGTCATGAGATCATGGCTGATCCACTAATAGTAAGCCTGTCCATTAAGTACATTACATATGCTAGTCTGAATAAAATCAGTGAAAAACAAGGGATAATACTCTTTCTGTAGACCAGAAGAAAATGCAACAGGATAAAGGTTAAAATGAAACAATTTTTCAAGCAAGCTTAAGTAAGCTGACACAGGCAAAGAGTGTGTTCAGTTATTTTCACTCCAAAGCATGTCTTGCAGGGACTAAATGAAAAAAAAAAAAACCCCAAAAAAAACATTTCTTTTCTGTAGTGGAACTAAATTGGTAATGGTACAAAAAACCTAACATTCATAACTCCAGATAAGATAATTTTCAATCAGAAAGTATGGATATTTTTCTTATTTCTACAAGAAAACATATCTGATGGTACTCTTCAGAAATGCTCCAGCGAGGCGCTTCTAAAGAGTACCCACAACATCTACTTTCATGGAGAAATAAGAAAGTAATTTTCTGGATGTTCATCTCAACTGGGGCTGTGACTTACAACAAATTTCTCTGAATTTTGATTCACAGTATGATAATCTGGTATTGATATTGGCAGCGACCGTCTTTCCGAGTAGTCGACATACGATGGACCAGAAGAATCATCACTGGGTTCCAATCTATCCGCTACCTGCTCTGGTACAGATATTACTGAAAAAGGAAAAAAAATGAGTCTTGTTACAGGAAAAGGGAACAAACAAGAACAGCTAAGGACTTAACCCTTGTCCTGCGGAATAAATTAAGATGCCACACCCTTTTCAAATTTTCAGCTAATCAGATTACTTGATCTAGATTGTTGATATAAATTCATATACTGAATGGCAAACAGTGCAGATCCAGATCAGTTGGCTTCAGAGAAGCCAACTGATCTGGATCTACACTGTTTGCAAAGGCAGAATATATTTGTGTTCAGCAGGATAAGGGTTGATACCACTGCATCTGCTTTGCAATTTTTTTTGATAGAGCTCTAGATAAGTGGAGTACGCAATTGTTTAAATATTTTCTTATTACACCATGAAACATACACATTTGATGTCAAGAGCCTCAAACAGGTGCTTTTAATGAGTACATAACTGTTACATAAGCTTTCATATAGAAATTGAAACTGACATTTCATATAAACTGTCCACTAGAAAATAAATTTTGACATTTCATGTGTATTTTCTGCTGGGCAGATAATTCACATAAAATGTCACATCTTATTTTTTCTGAAAAATAATAAAGAGTAGCCTAAAAATATGTTTTCATGGAAAAATAAGAAATTTGTCAGTGTATTTTTGTTTAAACATGTGCCTTAACTTGAATTTCATAAATATCTGTTAGAGTTGCATCACCAATCCAGTTCTAATCAGCACCCATGATGTATGATAAGAAATTTAAATGGACTTAGTAGATGGAATGTTATATCAAATCCTTCCACAATGGCGCAGAAGCACACAAAAGCAAATATTTTGGGAAAA
Organism: Anodontia alba; assembly: GCA_964016985.1. Lineage (NCBI taxonomy): Eukaryota > Metazoa > Mollusca > Bivalvia > Lucinida > Lucinidae > Anodontia > Anodontia alba. The sequence continues at coordinate 63,795,006 of OZ024829.1, forward strand.
AATGTTCTAAACTTTATTCCCGTTTATTTGATATACTACATTACCATGTTCTGAAAAAGCTGAAATTTAATTTCATTCGCATACTCCAGTCCTATTCCCTGGCCCTATCAACCAAACTAGGGCATATCTTATTGTGAAAACTTCCATTTCGTGTACCATTCAGTATGTTTTGCCGAATGACTGTGTTCTGAAAAAAATGTAAACTTGACACCTCTATCCCCTCTCCTGCACTTTCCCAATACTGCCCAAACCATCTAATGTTGAAATGTTAAGTGATTACTTGCTCTATTCTTCAGTACTTTGATTTGATAAGCTTCAATACCATGCTCAGAAAAAAAGTGTATTTTTTTTACCCTCACCCCATCTATCCACCCCAGCCCAACCAACCCTTGGCAAAACTTTTACTGAAAACTTGTTCTATTATTCATGGTATTCAATTTAAATTGCTACACAGTCATGTTCTCATAAAGTGAAAATTTGACCCTCACCAACTATTCCCAAGACTTGGCCCAGCCCCAAGCATCAATGGACAACAATTTAAGAGAATACGGTACTTGTTCTATTTTTCATGCAATTTGAATGGCTATGTTAGATGACTATATTTTGAAAAAGTGTAATTCTCAATTTCTGACCATCGCCCAATCACCCCAAACCCATTGTCAATCTCACACCTACCGATCACAGGGCAAAACTTTAGTGAATACTTGTTCTACACTTCATGTGATTCATATATGCCTGTTTTGAAAAAATGTAATTTTTACCCTCCCACCCCTCTGACCATGCCCCATGAGGTAAGGCCAAAATTTCAATGAATTCACATATGTATCCTATATGTTTATCTAACTTACAAGTTTGTAACCCCAACTGTCTAGGAGGAGACTGCATGATTTACAAACACACACACATACGGATGTACAGACCTCTTATCTGCAATTACAGTATATACCTCAAGTATTTGGATAGTGAGTCTCAGCAACCAATATAGACTCAGATCAGGTGCTGCAGTATGTGGCATCTGATCAGGGACTACATTGCTGGGCACTGATCCATCAGTTAATTACCACTCTCTGGGCAATTCAGGCCAACCACAACTTGATGAGATTTATTTTTCTCAGAACGCAGGGTTCGACATTTCATGCAAATTGTTTCCTGGGAGACAATTTACATGAAATGTAAAATCTTGTGTTCTGGCAAAAATAAGAAAAATATTTCAGAATGTTGTCTGCGGAAAATTTTGCCCAGCACACTAAAAGTTAAAAACATCAGCAGGTATACTCAAATATATCTTTTCATAATTTTAGGAAAAATAAGGTAAGAAGTTAATGGGGGTCAAAACATAGAGGGTAAATATGATTTGCCCTTTAAGCTGCAGTACATTGGGAGACTGCTTGCCACATCAATGGAATTGATCAGGACCAAATCTAGAACCAATTTAACAAAGTAGTCTGTTAAAACCCATGGGTTTCTCAATCAATTCTTCATCACAAAATGATATGGTGCGAAAATCAAAATTCTATTTTCGGGAATGCTCACTGATTTTTATTGAAGATTAAATTAGAAGGTCAATAGAAAACAGAACATTAAACCAAAAAACAACTTTTAACCCTTAACACTCTGGGTAAAATTTTCAGCAGACGACATATTGTAATATTTTTCTTATTTTCCCTAGAAAACAGGATTTGACATTTCAAGCCAATGGAGACAATTGGTATGAAATGTCAAATCTTGTTTTCTGAGAAAAATAAGAAAAATATCACTGATTTGTTGCCTGCTGAATTAGCCAAGAGAAAAGGTTAAGGTAAAATTACAAGGTCAATAGAAAACAGGATATCAAACCAAAAATGACTTTAAGACTGCAACAAGAATAAGAAGAAAGGGATAAGATGAGAAAAATTCCAAACCTCTGAACTAGCGTCAGTAAAAAGCAAGCCTGAACCTTCCTGCCAAAAGTTGATGACGGCAGGGCTAACCCTCCAAAAGTTTTAGCAGGAGGGTGCACCATCTAACACACACAAAATTATTTGAGGATTTGAATGTAAAGCTACTCTTTTTTTCAGAGAAAAACAAATAATTTTGAAGCTCTTGATAAGTGGTAGAGAGATAAATACTCTTCATCTTTCTCTAAGAAAAAAATATGCTTTGGGGATAATCATCAGAAATGTGTGTTCATGTGTGTGTGTGTATGTGTGGAGGGGTGGGGGGTTGAAAAGTAGGTATTTTGAACACTTTATTCCATACTTTTTTTTCCTAGATTTTGCATTTCATGCAATTGTTTCTTAAAATAGTGGAAGGGCAAACAGTCTGTGCCATCTGATCTGGGTCTACGCTGTTTACATATGGCATTTTGTCAGAAACTATGGTGTATGAAATTTTAGGACATTTACCATACCTTATCTAGAGCTTTGACTTTATTTCTGATGTCTGACACTGGTTGTCATAAACAATCAAGCTCCAAAATCCCATCATTCATTGTATTAATTTCCGCAGTTATTTTCCATATTGAAATTGCACCATAAACTACTCAACTGAACTATTTCATATTTCCTTCACAGAAATTAAAAACAAAATGCTGTTTTTGTACTGCCTCAGTTAAACTTCATTCCTCGTGGTCTGTATATGTAAGTTAACCCTTTGAGTGCTATTCAAAACTGAGGCAGACAACATGCTAAAAAAATTTTTTTTTTCTTTTTTTTTATTTTTACCAGAAAATATGGCCATTTCTTGTGAATTATAATTCTAAAATAGTTTTTCATTTTTTTTTTTTTTTTTTTAGAGAAATAAAGCTTAACCCTTCAAGCCTTAAAGCATTAAGTAAAATTAAAGCAGACTTCTATACTATTTTTTATTAATTTTTCACAGAAAATAAGACTAGGCATTTCACATGAACTCTCTGCTATACAGATGAATCACATAAAATGTTGAGTCTTATTTTCTTTGAAACAAAAATACAAAAAAAAAAAAAAAAAAAAAATCATCTTTTGTCTGCTGCAACTGTGATTAGCACTTTAAAGATGAACATTTTGTTTGTGAATTTTCTGCCTCAGGAGTGATTCACCTGAAATGTTATTAAAGCCTTATTTAACAACAAAAAATAAAGAGGGCCATGATGGCCCTGTTATGCTCACTTAGAGAACCTGACCTAGAACTGATCAAGGCAAACATTTTGACCAAAATTCATACGTAATGATTATATTAACAAGTCAGACAATGTAGCATGTCTAATGGACTGTGAAACAGAGGTCACGGTCAAATATGGATGACTGCACTCAAGAGGCCATGCTAAGCTGTATGCATGTACTAAGTATCACTGGCTGTAGAAGCAAATAGTTACTGAGAAACTGACCTAAACACAAACACTTCACAAGTATCAAATATCACTCTGTAGGACCAATAGTTACTGAGAAACTGACCTAAACGGAAAAACTTAAGAAAGTCACTGGACCATGAAATATAAAAGTGACCCAGTTCCAAACTTCACCTAGAAATCATTAAGACAAACATTTTAAGCAAGATTCATGACGATCACTTCAAAAATGTGACCTTTAGAGTGTCAACAAGGTTTTCCTTTGATTTGGCCCGGTGACTCAGTTTCTGACTCCAAGTGACCCAGTTGTAAACTAGACCTATCAGGGGTCAGGCTACAGGGCGACTGGGGCGAAATAGTCGCCCCTGAGGGCTCTAAGTCGCCCTAGGAAACCCCGAGGGTGAAAAAAACTTCGCCCTCGATTTTTGCATCTTTTGAAAAAGCTAGTACTTGTGCAAAACAAACTTTTTGTTAAGAGAAATCCAGTAAAAATTGAGCAAACATACAAAGGTAAAATTCTTTTGAAAAAAGTTGTTAGATGTATCAGAAATGCCACAGAATAAAAGTCTGATGTGGTTTAACAAGTTTTGGAGGAAAACTGTTTGCCTTCTAAGTGACCAAAAGATCGTTTTCATCAATGTCATTAGTTTTCGTGGGTGTCCGTTTTTTTCATAAATGAACCATTTACGAGCTGAAAATGGGTCAGAAACAGCATTTAAAATGCTAAAAACTAAGTTTAAAAGTTAACAGACATTTTAGGTAACAAATTTCTTTTATCATTAAGTTTATAGCTTATCAAGCCACAGATCTTGATGTTTTGACTGGATCTACTGAGAAGATCAATTTCCAAAAAGATATGGGTCCAGATATGATTCATTTGCCCTACTCATGTCTGTGTTTCTGTGGCTCAGTTAATTGGTTTAGAAGTAAGAATGAACAGGTCTATAGTAAAAATTGTTTCCTTTTTTGTTTATCCCCAAGACAATGTGGTAAAGCGAGTCGAGAGAGTCCTTAAGTGTCATTTTTTCAGTAAGGTGATAAGTTGACCGAGTCTTGACTTCTCCCTCATCCTATAAAACTTCTCCCTCTTTTGTCTGGAGGGAGAAGTCACTTCTCCCTAAATTTCTGAGCCAGCTTGACCCCTGCCTATAAATCATCAAGACGAACATTTTGAGCAATATTCATGATGATTATTTAAACATGAGGGCCATGATGGCCTTGTATCGCTCACCTGATTACCAGACAATGATGAGTCAAGAGCCCTTCCGTTCAAGAGAAGATGTTCAATATTGTTTTCAAGATGGTGGCCATCTTGGATTTACAATCAGAACAATTTTAGCTACTTTTGATCTACAAGTCACCTCAATACTTCCAATGAAGTTTGAGTCAATTTCCCTTTTGGTTCAGGAGAAAAAGTTCAAAACAGATTTCCAAGATGGCTGCTAGGGCGACCATCTTGGAATTCTGAGCAGAATAATTTTAGCTATTTTTGATCTACAAGTCACCCTGATACTTCCTATCAAATTTCTAGTCAATGGGCCTTACTATTCAGGCAAAGAAGTTCAAAATAGATTTTCAAGATGGCAACTGTGGCGGTCATCTTGGATTTCTGATCGGAATGATTTTAGCTATTTTCGATCTACCAGTCACCCCTATGCTTTCTACCAAGTTTCGAGTCAATTGGCCTTTCGGTTCAGGAGAAGAAGCGAAAAATTGATTTTCAAGATGGACATTACTGATCAGAACTAGTTTAGCTATTTTTGATCTACAAGTCACCCCAAAGCTTCCTACCCAAATTTGAGTAAACTGGCCTTTCGGTTTAGAAGAAGACTTGATCTACAAGTCACCCTGATGCTTCCTATCAAGTTTTGAGTCATTTGGCCTTTCGGCTCAGGAGAAGAAGCGAAAAATAGATTTTCAAGATGGCCTCCATGGCAGCCATCTTGGATTTCCGATTGGAATGATTTTAGCTATTTTTGATCTACAAGTCACCCTGATGATTCCTACCAAGTTTCAAGTCAACAACAGGCCTTTTGGTTCAGGAGGAGAATAGATTTTCAAGATGGGCACCATGGCGGCCATCTTGGATTTCTGATAGGAATAATTTTAGCTATTTTTGACCCACAAATTACCCCAGTGCTTCCTACCAAGTTTCCAGTCACATGGCCTTTCGGTTCAGGAGAACGAGCGAAAAATAAATTTTCATGATGGCTGCCATCTTGAATTACCAAGTGGTACTATTTTAGCTATTTTTGATCTACAAGTCACCCTGATGCTTCTTACAAAGTTTTGAGTCAATTGGCCTTTCGGTTCAGAAGAAGAAGCGAAAAATAGATTTTCAAGATGGCTGACATGGTGGCCATCTTGAAATTCCGATCGGAACAATTTAAGCTATTTTTGATCTACAAGTCACCTCGATGTTTCCTACTAAGTTTCAAGTCAGTGCTTTCTGTTCAGGAGAAGAAGCAAACAAGAGCTCCGCCAAGCGGGGCAATATACACCCATGCCAAGTAGTAAGATGTAGCACAAAAACTGGCTCCTGTATAATTCAGTGTTCCGGATATAAACTGTAAGTGGAATTACAAAAAAAAAAAAAAAAAAAATTCATTGGGGCATATATCTCTGCTGATATTTGGTGAACTGTAACCTAAGGGTCCAAGCTGGCCCAGAAATTAAGGAAGAAGTGACTTCTCCCTCCTGGGAAAATAGGAAGAAGTTTGCTGCTTCTAGGGAGAAGTGCTTTCTGACGGAGGACACACCACAGAAGCATGGCTATATTATAAGCTCATGAGCCTTTGACTGATTGTTTTTCCTATACTTCAATATCGGACCAAACAATAACAAAACAAAAATAAACAACCAAAAAAAACAAAACAAGAGGGCCATGATGGCCCTGTAACGCTCACCTGAGCAACATAGCAAAGTCTCACAACCTGATCTAGAACTGATCAAGGCAAACATTCTGATCAAAGTTTAAAATGATTATATTAACAAGTAAGACAATGTAGCATGTCTAATGCACTGTGAAATAAAGGTCAAGGTCAAATATGGATGAGTGTACTCAAGAGGCCATGCTAGGATGTATGCATGTACTAAATATCACTGGCTGTGCAATAGTTACTGAGAAACTGACCTAAACACAAACACTTAAGTACTAAATATCACTCTGTAGGACCAATAATTACTGAGAAACTGACCTAAATGGAAAAATTTAAGAGAGTCACTGGACAGAAAAATATACATCACCTTGAAATCATCAAGACAAACATTTTGAGCAAGATTCATGATGATCACTACAAAAATGTGGCCTCTAGAGCATCAACAAGGTTTTCCTTTGATTTGGCCAGGTGAACAAGTTTCTGATATCAAGTGACCCAGTTTTAAACTAGACTTAGAAATCATCAAGACAAACATTTTGAGCAATATTTATGATGATTATTTCAAAAATGTGACCTCTGGAGTGTTAACAGTTTTCTGCTGATTTTGGACTGGTGACCTAGTTCTTGACCCCATGTGACCCAGTTTCAAACTTGACCTAGAAATCATCAAGACAAACATTTTGAGCAAGATTCGTGATGATTGCTTCAAAAATGTGACCACTAGAGTGTTAACAAGGTTTTCTGCTGATTTGGCCAGGTGACCTAGTTTTTGACCCCAAGTGACCCAGTTTCAAACTTGACCTAGAAATCACCAAGACAAACATGTGGAGCAAGATTCATGAAGATTGCTTGAAAACTGTGACCACTAGTGTTAACAAGGTTTTCCTCTGATCTGGCCAGGTGACCTAGTTTTTGACCCCAGGTGACCTAGTTTTGAACCTGACCTAAAAATCATCAAGACAAACATTTTGAGTAAGATTCATGATGATTGCTTAAAAAAATGTGACCGCTAGAGTGTTAACAAAGTTTTCTGCTGATTTGGCCCTGTGACCTAGTTTTTGACCCCAAGTGACCCAGTTTTGAACTTGATCTAAAAATCATCAAGACAAACATTTTGATCAAGATTCATGATGACTGCTTTAAAAATGTGACCGCTAGAGTGATAAGATTTCCGCTGATTTGGCCAGGTGACCTAGTTTTTTACCCCAGGTGACCCGGTTTCAAACTTGACCTAGAAATCATTAAGACAAAACATTTTGAGCAAGATTCATGATGACTGCTTCAAAAATGTGACCGCTAGAGTGTTAACAAGGTTTTCTGCTGATTTGGGCTGGTGACTTAGTTTATGATCCCAAGTGACCCAGTTTCAAACTTGATCTAGAACTCATCAAGACAAACATTTTGAGCAAGATTCATGAGGATTGCTTGAAAAATATGACTGTAGAGTGATAAGATTTTACGCTGATTTGGCCAGATGACCTAGTTTTTGACCCCAGGTGTTCCAGTTTCAAACCTGACCTAGATATCATCAAAACAATCATTTTGAGCAAGATTCATGATGATTGCTTCAAAAATGTGACCGCTAGAGTGTTAACAAGGTTTTCTGCTGATTTGGCCCGGTGACCTAGTTTTTGACCTCATGTGACCCAGTTTCAAACATATCCTAGAACTCATCAAGACAAACATTTTGAGCAAGATTCATGATGGTTGCTTCAAAAATGTGACCGCTAGAGTATTAACAAGGTTTTCTACTGGTTTGGCCAGGTGACCTAGTTTTTGACCCCACGTGACCCAGTTTCAAACTTGATCAAGAAATCATCAAGACAAACATTTTGAGCAAGATTCATGATGATTGCTTGAAAAATGTGACAGCTAGAGTGTTAACAAGGTTTTCTGCTGAATTGGCCCGGTGACCTCGTTTTTGAATCCAAGTGACCCAGTTTCGAACCTGACCTAGAAATCATCGAGACAAACATTTTCAGCAAGATTCATGATGATTGCTTCAAAAATGTGACCGTTAGAGTGTTAACAAAGTTTTCTGCTGATTTGGCCTGGTGACCTAGTTTTTGACCCCAAGTGACCCAGTTTCGACCTAGAAATCATCAAGAAAAACATATTGAGCAAGATTCATGATGATTGCTTCAAAAATGTGACCGCTAGAGTGATGACAAGGTTTTCTGCTGATCTGGCCCGGTGACCTAGTTTTTGACCCCAAATGACCCAGTTTCAAACTTGGCCTAGATTTAATAGAGGCAAATATTTTGAGCAAGTTTCATCAAAATTGGGTCAAAACTATGACCTCTATAGTGTGAACAAGGTTTTCCTTTGATTTGACCTGGTGACCTAGTTTTTGACCCCAAGTAACCCAGTATCAAACTTGACCTAGATTTCATAGAGGCAAACATTCTGACCAAGTTTCATCAAGATTGGGTCAAAACTGTGACCTCTAGAGTGTCAACAAACTAATTGTTGACGACCAACGACGGACGCCGTAAGACGGACAGAGGGTGATGACAATAGCTCACCTTGAGCTTTTGCTCAGGTGAGCTAAAAAAACTCTGGCCTTAACTAAAACTTAACAGTAAATAACAGAAGTATCCTCATAAATAGTTTTTCTTTTGTAATCAGTACCCCACTATCATGATTGCATATGTTTTTGTGTAAAAATACTAAAAATAATTACCTGAAACCCTCTGTTATCCAGAGCTATAAAATTCACTTTTATTTTGCATTGGGACACAGGCTATATACCCTAAATATTGAGACAACTCAACTTAATTACTATACTTGTCCTAAAATTTGAACATGTCCACTTTACTACCTCTTAATGAGTCTAAAATTTGCTAGATGAATGGCAAACAGTGTAGACCCTGATGTGATACTGCATTCTGTGGCATTTGATCTGAGTCTAAAATCTGGGTCAGACTGCCTGTTTAATACACATAATTATACACAAGATATATATATACAGTAATTTAGTAATTTAACCTACTTTTTACGATTTTTTTGCACTGAAGCATATCTTATGGGTACTACTGCAACTACGTAATGGATCATATCCACAAAATATGTTTTGGTGCAAAAAAAAAAAAAAAAACAACAACAACAACAAAAAAAAAAATATAAAAAAGAAAAACACAAAAAATATCTTCTGAGCACACCCTTTATCGGAAGCTGTGTGAAAATAAATGTATTTCTTGCTAAGAAGGAATTATAAAGCTCTAAGGACTGGAGAAAAATATTGATATTAGTCTCATTTTGTGCACGAAACATCATAACTTCAGTGCTCCAGATTAGAAGTGAATATAGAGGTAAAATTCTTTTATTTCTCCAAACAAACAAACCAATATACATTTAGGTGAATGGGTACACTTTCAGGGGAGACAAATCTCTTGAAAGTATTTTGCCTCCCTCCACCAAATGTATGTAGTCACCTTAACACCAAATATGTGTAGGTTCTTCTTGAAGTTTGTGTTGAAGTTTTACTTCTTGTGGAGTCGTTCAGTTAACCTACTCGCATGTTATACTGGGTAGGCTTAGTCCTCTAAGCAGTTAATCAGTACTTGTGCACATACTTTTGCCAGTAACTGATAACTTTCTTGAATCAGCGGAAGGGGAGAATGACCAAAGAAACGATTTCATGATCAATCTCCATGGAAGTTATGTGGCCGAACTGGGATTCAAACTTGCGACCCCTGAATACATCACAGCTTTGATTCTAACTTGCAGCCAGTGAATACATCACAGCTTCAAGAATCTCAATAAGAAGTAACCGTAACAGATACACATTGGCAAAGAAAACTTTAACCAAAATATTATTAGAAGCGCCTCGGCAAGACACTTCTAATGAGTACCCACAACATATGTTTTCGTCGAGAAATAAGAAAAAAACAGATATTTTTTGGCTGAAAAAAGCACCTTATCAAGGGCAATGGACTCTTCAGAATATGCAAACCATGAAGATTCAGGTCAATATTTGCATCTATGTAATCTGATCATAACCAATATTTCTCATCGAGACATTCAACAGTCAGTATGCAATAATTCTTTTGCCCTAACCAGACAGCTATGAGGTTAAGGATCACAAGACTTTTCCCTGTTCACTTGCAGCATAAAACCCCTTAATATGATGCATACATTTACCCTCTAGATAAAGCACTTTTTTCAATCAACAAGTACTGACATTTTTCTTATTTCTCCACAAAAACATATTTTAGTACATATTACAAGCACTTCGGCAAGGCACTACTAATGGGTACCCACAATGTATGTTTTTACGGAGAAATAAGAAAACCATTTATAGTATACCCCTCTTATCTAGATCTATGCTAACACCTTCCATACTTGCCACAAAAATTGGACTAAATCCATTTGACTTCTCAGTAATATGTCTAACAAGACTTATGGTTCTTGTGTTCCACATTTCATCTTATGTTGCTTTACATTTTTGCAAGGCTTCATGAAAATCTCTGAAACCATTTTCAAGTTATAGAAAGGGCATAAGTATATGACTGGGATCACTATTTACAATGTCCAAAGGGCAACTCCAGTCCAACAGCAGTTAATTCAGCATTATGTATCTTGTGTTCTGCTCATCATATCATGGTGATATACGTTTGAATAAAATTTTTAGAAAATATCTCAAATGGTTTTCAAGTTACAGAGCGGACACATATATTACAGAAATCACTATTTTCAATGTTCAAAGGCTCAGAACTCCAAAAGTAGATTAAGCAGAGTTAGGGTTCTTGTGTTCCGTACCTCATCTTATGATGTTTTATATTTGTGTGAAGTTTTATCAAATTATCTGAAGCAGTTTCCAACAGAGCTGATGCAAATACATGGTAGAAATGGCTATTTTCAATATTTACTATATTCAGAGGGTGGTCTAAAAGTTGGTTAACCAGGGCTACAGTTCTTATTTTCTGCACAACCCCTCATGGTGCTTTACATTTGTGGGAAATGTCATGAAAATATCTCAAACGGTTTTCAACTTACAGAGCAGACACATGTACATGGTAGAAATGGCTATATGAAATGTTCAAAGGGCAATAACTCCAAAAGTAGGCAAACCAGTAACAGTCCATGAGTTCTGCATGTCGTCTCATGCAGTTTTAAATTTGAGTAAAGGTTCATCAAAATAACTGAAATGGTTTCCACCACTTACAGAGTGGACACTAGTACACTTTAGAAATGGCTATTTTAAATATTTACCATGTTCAAAGGACCATAACTTAAAAGGTGCGTTAACCAGAATTATGGTTCTTATAACTCTCATTTTTTTACTGACAGAGCAGACATGAGTAGATGGAGGAAATGGCTATGTTCACTGTTCAAAGGGCAATAACTACAAAAGTACACAAACCAGAGTTACGGTACAAGTGTTCTGCACATTGTCTCATGGAAATTTACATATGTGTGAAGTTTTGTGAAAAATTCACAAACAGTTTCAAAGTTATGGAGAGGACAAAAGTACATAGTAGAAATGCTCAAAGGATTATACCTCCAAAAGTAGGCAAACCAGCGTTATGGTTCATCGTCTAATAGTGCTTTATATTGATGCGAAATTTCTTGAAAATACCTCAAACGGTATCAGAGTTACGGAGCAGACATGAAATATGAAGCACTGACGGACAGAGGGACACTCAAAATTTCGGACATAACATAATTAGTCTCGCCACTTTTTGTGGCGGGACATAAAGCAAGCTGAATGGCAAACAGGGTAAACCCTTAACAACTGCTCCTTTCAGAGCATTTTGAGCTCAATCTCCACTGTCCAGTTTGGTATAGCTGTCTAAATACTCAGATGAAAATCTACCACAACTACCTGAAGTATTCAGATAACGGTTTTGTGTTTTACATCCCTTTCAGCATTATTCAAGCTATATCGAGACTACCACAGTATTCAGACACTTTAAATCCTTACCATACTTATACTAAAATTCTAACCCACCAGACTAGCTAGTGATGTGTCTAAAATGTACTCAAAGATATGTAAAACAGTGATGGAATGGCAAACAGTGCAGACCCTGATCAAAGAAATAACAAACAGTGAAGACGATCAAACTGAGCAGTCTGATCTTGGACTACATTGTATGCTCAAATCTGTCTGTCAGAATACTTAAGAAAAACAAAGTAGTATTTCATAGCTGTAGACAAGAGGGGGTATCCATATATTTTTCTTATTTTTCTATGAAAGCATATGTTGTGCGAACTCATCAGAAGCACCATGGTAAGGCGCTTCTGTTTTGGTTGAAAAAAAGCAGTGCCTTATCTGAGCTATGGTATTTTTCCAGCCGGTGGTAACCACAAGAGAGCTATAACATACCTGTGAGAGTCAGTGTGTCCCCGCCTGACTTGATCAAGTCTACCACTTGTTTATGTGTGGCTCCCTCAACATTTACGTTGTTTCTGTAATAATAATTAAACATTTTTATACACCACATCCATTAAAATAACACTGATTTCACTTCCTCAGTCATAACTACATGATTTGTTTGTTTGTGTTGAGGTTTTACGGCCCAGTCAACCCAATAGGGTCATGTCGAGTGCAGTCAGTTTACCTAACCACACATTTACTGGGCAGGCTTAGTCCTCTAAGCGATTAACCAGTATTGTGCACATTCTTTCGCCAGAAACTGACAACTGCCCTTCTTGAATCAGAGGAAGGGAGAGAATGACTGTAGAAAATATTTCATGATCAATCTCCACGAAAGAATGTTGCCGACCTCGGCGGGGGTTGAACCTGCAACCTCCTGGTCTCCAGTCGGACGGCGCATTCAACTGAGCCACCCAAGCCGGCTAACTACATGGTTAAAGAGCCAAAATGATAATCAACTCTTAGTTCACTCATGATGTAATTAGCACATAAAACAGGTAATACCTTTTTTGCTTCTAAAAATATAACTAGATACGTGAGATATCCACATACAAATTTTGCTTATCACTTACCATGCTATATGCAGATTCAGCAGTTGACAAATTGATGATGACGATATTTTTCATATTTTTCCAAGAAAATAGAATTTGACATGTCAAATTCTAAATTCTAAATATGTCAAATTCTTTTTCTGTGAAAAATAAGAAAAAAATATTTCAAAATGTCATCCACTGCTATTTACACGCAGCGTACTAAGCATTAAGATTCCAAGAAAACATTTGTTATGGGTACTTATGAGAAGTGCCTCTCCAAGGTTTTATTTGTTTGAGTTATTAATGATACATCAGCCCTTCTGGGTCATTTTGTGTCATCTGCCAGGGAACTGGGTCTGGGAGAAAAGCACAGAAGATCTTATAAGTAGATAGCAGGAGAAAAATAGAGGAGTATACCGGAAAAAAGCAAATTACAGTGCATACATAGAACAACTAATCACATGCCTCCAGCCCCCACACTCCCACTCCCTCCTAAGCCCCTGCTGCAAGTACAGCAGGCAAACCACCCTACCATCCACTTCTCTCTAAGGTGCTTCTAATGAGTATGCACAGCATGTATTTTCATGCAAAAATAGGGAAAATACCACTTAATTTTGGTGGAAAAAAAAGGGCCTTATCTATAGGTATGAACACAGCTTGACACTGCAAGAACGCATTGCAGTATTAATGCTTAGCACTATCGGTAAATTTTTTCAGCAGACAATATACTGAAATATTTTTCTTATTTTTCTCAGAAAATTGGTTTTGACATTTGATGCAAATTGTCTCCACTGGAGACATTTTGCATGAATTTCCAAATCCTGTTTTCTAGGGAAAATAAGAAAAATATTGTTAATTTATCGACTGCTGTTATCTAAACCTACTGTCCTTTCAACAGCTTTCGGAGAGTCGTTTTTTGTCTGGCACTTTACATAGAAGAGGTAAATTTGCAAACTTTTGTTATGATTTTGTCGTAGCTACCCGGTATGTGATTGTATTCATTAGTTTTAAAAAATTCAAATATTTCATTTTTCCCATAAAAAAATAAAATGGCTGCAAAATATGCAGAAATTGGTAGGGTAGGTAATCTTGAACAAGTTCCCATTGTTTAAAATTTCTGAAATTTTCACAACATTGTTAGGGAACATCAATATTTAAAATCTATGAAAAAAAAAAAAAATGTTTTCTAATAAAAAAAAATCCAAAAATCCAGTTTACCATAGAAATTGCATGGGTCAGACCCATTTTTGGACAAAAAATTAATTTTACTGTAAATATTTGAAAACAAAGACAAAATGGTTCCTGATAAGATACTGTGAATCAGAAATCAATGTTTCTGTTTAGAATAAAATGCCAAGCAAAAAACGTCTTTCCGAGGGATGTCAAAAGAACAGTAGATAGTGGTAACGGTTAAACTTATTAAGGGGAATGGATACACCATAATTAAACAAATCAGTAATCCGTTTTGGGAAGATGTTATTAAAGCTTACTCAAATGTTCTTGAATTAAATCAACAAAGCACAGAAGATTTTGCCCTATCAAGTCCTATATTTTTTAATCATAACATTCTCATAGGGGGTAAACCAGTCTTCTTCAGTCAGTGGTACATGAAAGGAATAACTTACATTAACGACATTATAAATAACAGTGGTGAATTTTACTCTGAGCAAGAGTTGAAAACTAAATATAGTATAAAAACAAATTTTCTTCAAGTTAATGGAATAATACGGTCTGTTAAAGAGTTTCTAAAACTGAAAACTGATATAAAAACTTTCACTAAAAAGTTACAACAGTCAATACTTCCCACATACCTGACAGTGTTTGTCATACCTAATAAAGGCTGCAAGGAGTTTTATAATATATTGAATAAAAATAATGATAAACCTACATCCCAAAGTAAATGTGAAAATATATATGATATAGAAGAAGATACATGGAAAGATATATACTCTTCTCCATTTAAACTAAATGTAGGCACAAATCTTCAGTGGTTTCAGACAAGAATAAACCACAGATTATTACCTACTAAGAAATATCTTTATACAATAAACGCTAGGTATCCGGACAATATCCCCTCCGGACAAAATCCCCTCTGCTCATTTTTGCATAGGTGGACGAAATCCCCTTCATGTTTTTTACAAGGTGGACATAATCCCCTTTGAAACTTCTTACAGGATGGACATAATCCCCCTCGTGATTTTTACAAGGTGGACAAAATCCCCTCCATAAGATGGACAAAATCCCCTTCGGACAAAATCTCCCTTGCTGATTACTGCCATAGGAATGGTACTCGAATGGTAGATGAGACTGTGTCCATCGGTCATACACTCTGTTCCCTGAAGACTGAAGACAGATAGAATAAATTTAAAACGTTCATTTTTGTATATAATCTGTACATTTTTTCTTTGAAAAAACATGAAGGGGATTTCGTCCACCTATGCAAAAATGAGCAGAGGGGATTTTGTCCGAGGGGGATTTTGTCCTACACTCTAAACGCTACACCAAGCCCATTATGCAATTCTTGTCAGGTGGAAGAAGATATAATACATATGCTTTGGACATGTAGAGACACAAAGTCTTTAATTACCCAATTAAAAACATGGTTATTAACATATAATATCAATATAACACTTAGTGAGGAACTGTTTATTTTTAATATAGGTAAAAATCTTACACAAGCAGATTTACAAATTATAATTACCACAAAATACTATATCTATTTATCCAAACATCTTAATTCAGCCCTATCCATTGTCGCTTTGAAACACAAATTAAAAGCAGGATACATATTTGATAAACACATTGCTACAAAAAATAACAGAATGAATGCCTTTGAGGCAAAATGGCAAAAGTATAGGGAACTTTTTGAACATTTTAATAGAAATGAACGGCTTGATGAGAGATCCTGACACACTTAATTGAAAATAGTATTACGGTAAGGCGCTTTATCTGGTCTTGTTGGGGAGATGTTCAGAACAGAATTCTTTCCTTTTTTTTTTTTTCAAAATCATCTATCTTCAATTTCTTATTGTTTTTTCTGTCTTTTTTTCTTTTTTAGAAAACAAATTAATTCCCCGTCATTCCTAGAATTTATTTTTGTATATGCTAATAGGCCAGCTTTGAACCTGAAGAGCTAGTAACTGCTGCGATCACCCCCAGTGTATTGGAAAAGTCAAACCTGGGCAGACATATGGACCAACATCTGAATGCAAGTCCAATGTTAGCCACTCATCCTAAATATTTCGGGTGCATCAGTGAGTGGTGAGGAGGACTGTTTGTTGAGGAATGAGTGTGTTTGAGATGTTGTAGTATTTGGGGTGATGATTAGAAATATATATAGTAGATTGATTATAATGTCATTAAGCAGAGTTCTGTATAGTGTATGTATGTAAACAATATATTGTAAGATGCATGGAGGGATGGCCCTCCCCGACCTTCTGTGCATCATGTGATGGGGAGAATAAAAAAAAGAAAAAAACTAGAGCTGGTGTTTGTAAAACACTATGCCCCCAACTGCCTGACTCTAACACTGTTTGACTCCAACACTGCTTAGCCATGACGGTAACAACAGTACAAATATATGATTTCAATGTTATTTTATCAAAGGGAAATAACTCTAAAATAGGAGATGATTGGGATAAGAAAAAAATACGGATCACCTATTTTTTCATGAGGAATCAAAACATGAAATTTCAAAACATTAGCATACATGGTTCTAAACTTATGCTATACACAATAAAGCAACGACATTAAATGGCCCGAAATTACGAAGGGCCATAACTCCAACATTTCATTTAATTGGTTCAAAATTTATTCAGGTGATCTCCTCCTCAATCCCAATCAGTATACCAAATATCATGGCTCTAGCTTAAATACTTTTTGAGATATCTTGCTGAAAAAGTCAAAATGCCTAGAACTACAAAGGGCCATAACTACATCAATTTTTCATGGAATTCCCTAAAAAACAAACCAGGTAATCTCCACATCATCCCCAATCAGCATATAATATTTCAAGACCCTAGCTTAAGTGCTTTTCGAGAAATCTTGCTGACAAGGTCAAAATGAGCAGAACTGCAAAGGGCCGTAACTTTATCAATATTTTCATGGAATTCTCTCAAAATATAATCGGGTAATGTACACATCATTCCCACTCACTGTATCGAATTTCAAGAACCCAGCTTAACTACTTTTCAAGATATCTTGCTCACAAGATTTAATTCTGATTTTTTTCAAAGGGGCATAACTTTAAATAAACATGCTAGACAAGAAACAAAATACGGGTCGGCTATTTTTTCATTGGGAACCCAAATATAAAATTTCAAAACCCTAGCGTGCAGGGTTCTTAAGATATGGCATGCACAAAAAAAGCTTGATGAACAGACAAACAGTCGGATGGACAAATGAAGGCAAAATAATATGCCCCATCAATTTCATTCGAAACTGGGGGCATAATCAGGTCATCTACTCATCGCTACCAATCTATTCATCAAGTTTCAAGGCTCCAGCTTCAATAGTTTTGAGATATTTTGTTCACAAGGGAAACATGCCCAAAATTTACAAAGGGCCATTACTTATGAAATATTTTTCAGAATTTACAAAAAAATTAATCAGGTCATCTACTCATCATTACCAATCAATTCACCAAGTTTCAAGTCTCTAGCTCTAATAGTTTTTGAGATATTTTGCTGACAAGATAAAAATGCTCAAAATAACAAAGGGACATAACTCAAGAAGTATATTTCAAAATTTCTTCAAAAGTTAATCAGGTTGTCTACTCATCACTACCAGTCTATTCATCAAGTGTCAAGGCTCTAGTTCCAACAGTTTTTGAGATATTTTGCTGACAAGGTAAAATTGCCCAAAATTACAAAGGGCCATAACTCATGAAGTATTTTTCAAAATTTCTTCAAAAGTTAATCAGGTTGTCTACTCATCACTACCAGTCTATTCATCAAGTTTCAAGGCTCTAGCTTTAATAGTTTTTGAGATATTTTGCTGACAAGATTGCATCCATATTTTTTCAAAGGGCCATAACTCAGAAAAGGGGCATAATCCTGTCAAGAAAAAAAATACGTGTCAGCTATTTTTTCATGAGGAATCCATATATGAAATTTCAAAACAGTAGCATTCACGGTTTTTAAGTGCATCAAAAAGCGTGACGAACGGACGGACGGACGGACGGACGGACGAACAACCCAGAAGCAATATGCCCCTCCAACTTCTTTGAAGTTGGGGGCATAAAAAAAAAAAGGAGAATGGATACATCTTCAAGGGAGGCAACTTTGTCTATGTTTTTCTTGCCTCCCTTCTGAAAAGGGTCTTCTCTAAAGGAAAAGAATTTGCTCGGCCCTTGGGAGAAAATTCTTTCTTTTCAATCAACCCCTTTTTCAGAAGAGATTTGGTGTGTAGGAAACCACAAAGGAAGTCACAAAAGTTGCTCCCTTGACAAAGGAAGCCACAAAAGTTGTCTCCCTTGACAAAGGAAGTCACAAAATTTGTCTCCCTTCAAGCAAAATGCCGGCAAATATGGGTATTTTCCATGCCACCAGCGGTATTTACCGATAAATACCGGCAAATATTCGAAAATACTGGCAAATACTGGTGGATTGAATTGACCACCCTGGAATTTATACAATAACTACACTCACCATTCATAGGGGTAATTTCAATTATACATGTACTTGTCAATTGACTTAATATTTATACTAAAGTTTAACACAAGTATCAACTTATTTAATACCTTAAATTCAATAAACTATTAGATACATGTTAATACCTGCACATACTGGAAAATACTGGCAAATATTAGTCAGCTGAATTGATCACTCAGTCAACATCGTAGAGGTACGTAATTTCAGTTGTACTGATCAATCAATCGATCAGATTTTTAACACAGCTGGGCAACACAGTCACATAGGGCCTCAATGGTACTGGTCATTTGACTTAATATTTATACATAATTTTAACACTAGTATCAACTTATTTAATTAATAGTTAATTTATTTATATAAAACAGGAAATCATTTAATGCATTTTATCATTTCTTTCCTTGTCCCTTGCTATCTAGAGCCCCCTTGAATAAACATTTTCTTGACACTCGTTGTTTTAACAATTTAGACAATATGGTCATGCTATTAGTGTCAAAGGCACAGGTGAATTTTTACCTGTAAATTTTACCTGTATTTTTATGCTACTGAGTTAAAGTCCAAAGAGCGATTTTTGTTTTTTTAATTTAAGATACTATATGTATTTATAAAATAATTTCAAAATGTTAGTCATTAATTACTTTTTGGCTGTTTTGACATGCTTAAATTCTGAAATTATTTATTCTTTATGGTGATAACATATTTTAAAAATTAGCTAAAACATCTTTAAGTCACTTAGTTTGATTATATATTATTTTTAAGTCAACTTGGTTAAGATTTCTGTTGTTATTTCAAAGTGAAAAAGTTCAACTGACCAGTATTTGCCAGTATTTGCCACTTCAGGAGTATTTTCCAGACCGGTAAATACCACTGGTAAATACCGCGGGTGGGATTTACCGCCCAACCTTGCTCCCTTGACAAAGGAAGTCACAAAAGTTGTCTCCCTTGTACGAAATAGCAAAAAAAACTACCGAGTGCATCCAGTCCCTTGATCTTTCTCACTCTCTCGGCATATTCAGCAGATGAAAAATTGGAATTGTTTTTCCTATTTTTCCCAGAAAACAGGATTTTGACATTTCATTCAAATTGTCTCCAATGGAGGCAATTTGTATGAAATGCTAAATCCTGTTTTCTGGTAAAAATAAGTAAAATATTTCAAGATGTTGTCTGCTAAAAAATTTACCCAGAGTGCTAAGCGTTAAACAAGTACACTGCAATAAGAAACAGGTTCAAGTCATAGCTTTGTCACTAATAAATTATGCTACAACATGGATGGGTTATACACCTTCTTTTCATGTAATCTTATTACAAAAAAGATAAACAATACAAAGTTACCATAGCTCCTGATAAAAGGGGAATCAGGTAAACATTTTTCTCCATGAAAACATATACAGTCAAACTTCAATGACTCGAACATCTTTGGGACCATAGAAAATTGTTTGAGACTTGTTTGAGACATGGGTAGTTCATGCCACTTAGGGTTAATCATAGTGCCAGGTCAGGAAGCAAATATCGATAATTTAGGGAATTTTTTTCGATTTTCTACACAATAATTGCAAGTTGAGTGTACTCATTAGAATTGCCTTGATGAGGTGATTCTAATGAGTATACAATTGTATGTTGAGTGTACTCATTAGAATTGCCTCGATGAGGCAATTCTAATGAGTACACAACATACAATTCCATGATAAAATAAGAAAAAATCCCTAAATATTTGTTTTCTTTATCTACTGGAAGGATTTTGTAAGGACTGAAAAACGAGTTCGAATCATCCACAATAATCGAGCCATCGGGGTTTGAGCCACTGAGGTTATACTGTAATGTTGGTATGCATAAGGAGTGCCTCTGCAAGACACTTCTAATGAGTACCCATAACATGTTTTTTGTGGAAAAGTAAGAAAAATGTGAATACTTTTTGACTGAAAACCATGCCTTATCTGGAGCTATTGTTATCTGATTTGATAACTTGACCCCAAAAAATTTTTGGGACATGCCTTTGGGTCACTCAAGTTATTGTTTACAGCAGCTGAGTTACAAAAAACAGCAAACACAGGAACCTCCGTATAACATGTTCCATTATACATGTAGCATGGTTTTGAATATTATTTTAAACACAGACTAAAGGAGTCGGTATTCAGCCTCCTATTTTACTTTCAAGGTGGACAATCTAGTGTAGCATAAAACAATCTAATCAATTATGTCCCTTAGTTTAAAAAGCTAGCCCTCTGGGGTAAAACAGTGAAATGGGATGGAAGAGAAAAACATTAGGATACAGAAAGTGATAAAAAGAATGACAAAAAGACAAGTGCAGAAATGAATGGAGCTGGTCTAAGTTTAAAGATGAGCCCCTAAAAATGTTGTACCCATACAAAAATGAATACTTATATAGGAAATCATCATTTTTCTATATACATGTAATCTACACATTTTGTTTGGATGCAACATGGTTTAGCAAACAGGGCATCTGCTTTGGATCCTAGCAACAGTGTTAATAAAGAAGTTGTCGTGTACTAAGAAACCATACCTCCTTTTCTAACTTATCGTAAAATTTAACCCTAGTCCTGCTGAATCCGGATATACCCTGCCTTTGCAAATAGTGTAGATCCAGATCAGTTGGCTTCTTCAGAAGCCAACTGATCTGGATCTGCACTGTTTGCCATTAAGTATGTGAATTTATATTAACAATCTGGATCAAGTGATCTGATTTGCTGAAAATTAGAAGTGGGCATGGCATCTTAATTTATTCAGCATGACCAGGGTTAAATACATTTTACTACTTGGTGTTAACAAATACATTTCACTTCTTGGTAAAAACAAATATGTTTCCCTGCTTGTTATGCTATCTCATATGTCTGATCTGGGTCCACATATGTTTTTGAGGAGAAATAAGAAACGGATATCAATTTTGGGTTGAAAAAGCTATCATGTATACTCTAATCAAACTGCCTCTTTAATCTGGGTTAACACTGCTTGTTGAAATGTGACTGCCTGAATATGTAGGGTTAATATGGTTAATACATGACCCATAAAAACAAGGATGTGATTGTGATTATAAAATTACACTTGCCCAAGGACATGACTGTGATCCTGGAAATTGTCAAAACTTGTCTTGGCCCTTGCAGCATGATCACAGCTCCAGATAAAAGAACTTATTTCAAATGAAATCTGCTGATATTTTTCTTACTTTTCCATCAAAACATATGTTATGGGTGCTCATTAGAAGAAGCTCACTAAGGTGCTTCTAATGAGTACCCACAACATATGTTTTTGATGGAGAAATAAGAAAAATATCTGGTTAACCCTCTTATCTGGCGCAACATGTGATTAAAATTGCAGCAGATAATTTGTTTGTTTTTCCATATGAGTGGCTGATCCACATAAATTATCAAGCGTTAGTTAAAGAAAAAAAAAAAAAAATATATTTCTGCTACTATTGTGACAGGCACTTAAAGAGTTAGTGCAATATCTATAATACTAAATAAATAAAGGAGCCAATAAAATGAAAAGATGGTGAAGATTTGCTGAATTATTTTGATATCGAGTTTTCACAATACTGGCGTTATTGATAATGTCGATATGAGAATTGTTTATTTTTACATAGATTTTGTGATTTTCAGGGTTTGGACAATTTCAGCATTTTAAATTCTCCCAACTATTTTCTCAGAGAAGATATCGACCCGCGCCTAAAACTACACAACCACAAAACAACTGTGATTTTTACAGTGCCATTAAATAAATCTGACGTCCTCTAAGATTAGACGGGTGCGTATGACTGAACGTTTGGTATTCCCACGTGTCGTAATAGTCAATTTATACTTTGCCTTTTTAAATGACAGAGGTGTGAACCGAATGAAAGAAAAAAGTACGAGAACGTAATGGCCTATGTATAAAGTAAGAATCTTTTTTTTTTTTTTTTTTCGGGGAAAATTCATTTATTTCAAACTGCATTGAAAAATCTACGCAAAAAATATTTTAATTTTGGTCAGTTATTACTGTCCTCTGTGGTCAATACAGGTGAATTGTTGTATGAGCAGGCTACGTCGTACTCACTCTTCGCACCATCTCAAACACTGCTGGGTCAGTCCGAACCCAATCTGATAACCATCTGGTTCGAGCTACATGTATTGAGATTCGACTGTAATTGGTCCTAGCGGCAACTCTGCATTATGAGCCATTGCATCGCAAAATCAACAAAATGACCTGTGCATCTAACGCAGTGATCTGTGCATCTGGCCAGTCAGATCCTTTTTCACTGTCCGCACGTAGAAACCTTGGACCTTCAGCAACCCATCGAGTGCACAGCCAGACTGATCAAACGGCAAATATCCATGTTGACCTGAATCTCCTCTGGGTGCCAAGTCATTTTGTTTGGTTTGTCATGTATGGATCATATGGTTAAACCGTCCGAAATCAGCAGGCAGATTACCTACGAATCTACTGGCGCAGTGGCTAAGTTGCTAGAACGTCCGCCTTGCGTTCGGGAGATTGTTTGTGCTCTATCCCCGGCCGAGCCATACCAAAGAATTTAAACAAATTACTGTAGCTGCTCTTTCGCTTGGCGCTCAGCATTGAGAAAACAGAACTGGTCAGCCTGGTATAATGTGACTGGGTGGAATGTTACGTCATGTGTCTGGCGCGGGATATTTTAGTGAGGCAGCGCTCAAAAGGTGAATATGGAGCTCCCTGTCATATAAAGACATCGTCGTGATATGACTAAAATATCATGACGTTGAACAAAGATAGAATTAAATAAAAAAACAAAAAAATAACGTTGGAACTTTTTTCAGACTGAAATCTGTTCGATGAATCAAAATTTAATATAATATAATTTAGGATAATACCCGCGCTTGCGCGGGTCCTTTTCTAGTCTCCTGTAAATATCTGGACACCTTAACACTTGTCATGCTGAATAAAGATGCCACGCCCAGTTCTAATTTCCAGCCAATCAGATTACTTGATCTGGGTTTTTTGATAGAAATTCACATATTTAATGACAAACAGTGCAGATCTAGATCAGTTGGCTTCTTCAGAAGCCAACTGATCTGGATCTACACTATTTGCTAAGACAGGGCATGTCATGTTCAGCAAGAGAAGGACTAATAACATTTTACCATTCTGTCCTAAATTCTGAGCAAGCTGATGATGATGAGTTTAGGTTTAATAATGTGTCAACCCATGAGGGTCATTTGCGTCAAACTGAACAAACTGATTTACTTCAAGGTGATGTATTACAAAAGGGCTGTGGAATGTCAAGTTGTATAGACCCTGATTGGACTGGACCCTGATCTGTTTCACCACCGCTCAGACAATTCTGCCCAATATATAGACTTACATGTATTTAGTCCTCATGTCACCTTCCTCATTATTTCTGACCGTCCTCCCCACTCCGTTTCCCCATTTTTACTATATAAAGTTGTGATATAGCAGGTTTGCCTAAATTCTAAATAAACGAAGCATTTCTTTTCATCTCAGAAACAGATAAGGAAACTTTTTCATTTGTTAAACTGCCCACTGACAAGGGACAGAGCCTAACTGTGCAAGCACATTAGAAAGGTTATGAAGTTGAAAGCTTAAACCTACTGATTATGAATAAAAGCAGAAAGCATTTAAAATACTTTTTTGTATTATTTTTCTTTCACAGAAAATAAGCCTTGACATTTCATTCACACTGTCTCCTTTGGAGACAATGAGAATGAAATGTCAAGTCTTACTTTCTGCGCAGAATATGAACCAATATCACTAATTTTCATCTGATGATTTGGCCTACAGAGAGCTAAAACCTAAAATGCATATGAGAAGGAATGCCTAATGAGAAATTTCCATGTTCCAGGCATGTATTTTAATAAGACACAATTTATGCCCCAGACAAGTCTAATTTGGATGAGAGGATGAGACCAGTCTCGCAAGAATATTGCACAATATCGTGTGTCAACTTATTCACTGAGGCAGCACTTCACAGATTCTAAATTACTTAATTCCTAGTCTAAATTTCTAAACACTGATATGAATAAACTACTGGAATCAATGTGGAAATGGCTCAACAAACTGTACCCCAATAACTTAACAGTGCTCGTCTTTTCCTGACTGACCTAAATCTGGTCATTTTTTCCCTGATATAAATTGGTCTGAGTGAGTTTTCCTGACAGACCTAAATCTGGTCATTTTTCCCTGATATAAATTGGTCTGAGTTTGAGTTTTACAGCCCAGTCAACCATTTTTGAAGTCAGTCAGTTAACCTAATCACACTTTTCCTTGACAGGCTTAGTCCTCTAGGTGGTTACCATTACTAGCATAAGTAACTGACAACTGCCCTTCTTGAATCAGTGGAAGGGGAGAATGACCATAGAAATGATTTCATGATCAATCTCCATTAGAAATGATTTCATGATCTATCTCCATTAGAAATGATTTCATGATCTATTGCCATGAAATCCCAGCTGGGATTTGAACTTACAACCCTTGGATCTGCAGTCAGATATGCTACTGACACATATCTGACTGTGCTACAGAGCCCTGGCAGGCATAAATGGGTCGTGTTTTTTTTTGTATTCAGTTTAATATTGCTTCCAACAAATTTGTGTGGTAGCTCGATACTCAATTATAGAGTACTGCTTCATTGAAATATCATGCCCTGACACATGACATGGTAACCCACCCAGTCACATTACACTGACACTGGGCTGACTAGTTCTTATTCCTAACTCTTCATTCTTAATACTGAGTGCCAAGCCAAAGAGCAGCTGTACCATTATTAATGACTTCCCTTCAGTATGACTGAAACTCCATATGACACAAAGTTGATGCTCTACTAACTGATCTATAACTGGGTCATCAGACTGGTACAACTTAATATTGATAGACTGTTATATGGGCCACGTGGCCATCTGAAGATGAAAAACCTAACCAATCACATGGAAACATTACAGGAACATTTTTCATGGCTCCAGACAGGGCACTTTCTTCCAACAAAAAGTATTTATATTTTATATTTCTCCATGAAACTGTATGTAGCGGTTACTCATTAGAAGCACTTTGTTAATCTTTACCACTGTCAGGACTAATTCAGAGGATGACAAATTGAAATGTCAAAACTAGCTTTCTGGGAAAAATAAGAAAATATTGTCGCCGCGCTTTTTGAAGAAAAAGTGGGAATATTCTTACCCCCACCCCCGTCCGTCCGTCCTTCCGTCTGTCCTGCAAAGCCAACATTTAGGGTTAGGGGGTCAATTTTGTAACCACATTATGCTTTATCCCGTTAAGATACATTATAAACCTTTGGGTTAAGGAGCTTATAGCCCTTAAAATCCTATGGAAATTTACAATGGGACGTAGCCCATAAACCCAAGTCCGTCCGTATGTCCGTCTGTAATGTCACACCATTGCTCCTAGACCACTTAAGCTAGAATCTCGAAACTTTCATAGGTGACAGCCCTATGGATGAGGACTGGAGGAACACATTCAGAATTTTGATGCTTCCCCCTGGGACAGGGCCAGGGGTGTGTGGCCCCGAAGGATCTAAAATCCATTTTGTACAAACACAGTCATGTTGTATATCAAAACGAAGGTAATGAAGGTAGAATACAGTGGTGCAAAATTTTGCCCTGGGGGCATGTCTGGGGGTCACTACAGGTCAAAAAGTAGGATTTAGAGTCCTTATTTTTTTTTATTGTCACATTACTCCTATTAGACTTTTTGAGCTAGAACCTTGAAACTGTAACAGGTAATAGAGCAAAAGTGGTGCAACATTTTGCCCCAGGGGCATGTCTGGGGGTTACTAGAGGTCAAAAAGTAGGATTTTGGGTCCTTTTTTTTTTATTGTCACACAACTCCTATTAGGCTTTTTGAGCTAGAATCTTGAAACCATCACAGGTAATAGCCCTTGTTTGTTTGTGTTGAGGTTTTACGGCCCAGTCAACCCAATGGGGTCATGTCATGTCAAGCGCGGTCAGTTTACCTAGCCACATGTTTACTGGGCAGGCTTAGTCCTCTAAGGGGTTAACCAGTATTGTCCACATTCTTTCGCCAGAGACTGACAACTGCCTTCTTGAATCAGCGGAAGGGAGAGAATGACCGTAGAAAATATTTCATGATCAATCTCCACGAAAGAATGTTGCCGACCTCGGCATGGGTTGAACCCGCAACCACCGGGTCTCCAGTCGGACGGCGCATCCAACTGAGCCACCGAGGCCGACGAGGTAATAGCCCTATGGAAGAAGATTGGAGGAACGTATTTGGAATTTTGATGTGCACGGAGATATGCAATGGCGTCTATTAGTTCAAACAGTCACTTATTTTTTTAAACTGATTTTCAAAATAGTTAGAACACGTGAAAAGTTAATGTTAATTGATACGTTTATATATTAATGAATCGATTTGCCCACTCTCTTTCTTATGATTTGCCGACTGTACATATATATAGTTTGTTGATGAACATTACGTATCTCGAAGTTCTGTGTGCAATCCGATGAAAAGCACAGGAATTAATTGCCACGAATTTGCGTGCTCTTTTCTCCCAGACTTCTAAGTTTTTAATTGGAACAGAACATTTGCCCCTACTAGACATAACTAGTTGCGAAGTGTCTGCATCTAGATGAGGATTATTTTCCATCAGAAAGGGCTGAGATTTGCTTCTATAGTATTTCATAGGAGCTAACGAGTTAACTAACTATTGTGGACATAACCAGTCTTGACCAAGTTTTTCCAAGTTTAATCTATCCTGGATGAACTTGGTAGTGTTTTCAATTAGTTTTGATTGAGGAAGAACTAGCATTGATGAACGCGACTCCATAAGCAGTTCCATTCCTGGTAGAGGTTTAGAAGGAGTGTGGTCTTCTGAAGGTTTCGGACACATCTCCTCTGGTAACAGCCTGAAGACTTCATAAATTGCTTTGTCAAAGGACCAGGTTTCTATTTCAGGTTCAGAGCCTGAGTCCTTTGAAAACTGTTGCACCACATTATCAGAATGTGTACCCTATACTGGAAAATTTTTGCGTCGCCTAATTTTCTTGGAATTCTGCGGTAGGTTGTGATCCGCGAAAATTAAAATCCGCAAAAATTTTTCTAAGATTGTCTAAAGCTTGTCGAAAGTAGCAGCAATAATCTTGAAAAGTCTAGCAAGAACATTTTGTGGTAGTAACTTCCATTAACACAAGGAAGAAAAGATCACAGGTATATATGACCTGCTGCACGGCTTGTGTTTGCCACTGAAAAGGTTGTCAGTAACATCGATTAATGGTCACTTGCAGCCAAACTGAACATACAATAAACTGATTTTTCAGTGATTATGACCTTTTTTTTTTACTTTCATACAGAACAACAGCCATTCACTCAGTTGCTTGAATATTTTAGTTGGGATAAGACTGGTTTCTTTGCGATTCCAGCTGATTTGTGACCAAAATGTGAATTTTACGTTTTTTGGTTAAAACAAGAAATCCGCGGAAGGCGTCATCGCACCTGCTGGGGCAAAAGTCACAGGAGCCACAATCAGAATGTGGTTATTAAATAAGTTTATTTCATTCTTAGCAGTGCTTACTTGGAAAACTGGGTTGAAAAAAATGTAGACAAAGTACCATGTTGGGCACATATATTCCAGGCCAGTCCCATTCCCTCTAATGGCTATATCTTCAGCACTGACTTTTCATATTATACAGCCCATTGATAATGGAACGTCGACGTAAAATGTGTAAAAGTCACTGGAGCGTGAAATATAGGTCAAGGTCATGGGTCAAGGTACCTGCTAATTCAGTACATCAAGGAGAAGCATTTTGCAAGGTATGGTGGTTGTAGGCCTTATAGTTGAGGAGTTATCAAACATCAATGTAAAATGTGTCAAATATAGGTCAAGGTCACCGGGTCAAGGTACCTGCCAAGCCAGTGCAATAAGATGAAGCACTATGCAAGGTTTCGTGGTTGTAGGTCTTATAATTGAGGAGATACTGAACATCAACATAAAATGTGTCAAAGTCACTGGAGTGCAAAATATAGGTCAAGGCCACCAGGTCAAGGTACCTGCCGAGTCAGTACATCGAGAAGAAGCACTATATAAGATTTGGTGGTTGAAGGCCTTACAGTTGAGGACATATGGAAAGGCGACGTAAAAGGTGTAAAAGTCAATGGAGCGCGAAATATAGGTCAAGGTCACCCAGTCAAGGTACCTGCAGAGTCTGTACATTGAGGAGAAGCACTATGTGAGGTTTGATGGTTGTAGGCCTTATAGTTGAGGAGATATTGAACGTCGACGTAAAATGTGTAAAAGGCACTGGAGCGAAAAATATAGGTCAAGGTCACCAGGTCAAGATACCTGCCAAGTCAGTATATCTAGGAGAAGCACTATGCAAGGTTTGGTGGCTAGAGGTCTTACACTTGAGGAGATCTGGAACGTTGACGTAAATTATGTCAAAGTCACTGCAGCCAAAATATAGGTCAAGGTCACCAGGTCAAGGTATCTGCAGAGTCAGTACATTGAGAAGAAGCACTTTGCAAGGTTTGACGGTTGTAGGTCTCATAATTGAGGAGATATCGTACGTCGACGCAAAATGTGTCAAAGTCACTGGAGCGCAAAATATAGGTCAAGGTCACTAGGTCAAGGTACCTGCCGAGTCAGTACATCTAGGAGAAGCCCTATGCAAGATTTAATAGTTGTACGCCTTATAGTTGAGAAGATCTTGAACGTCAACGTAAATTATGTCAAAGTCAATGGAGCACAAAATATAGGTCAAGGTCACTGGGTCAATGTACCTGCCAAGTCTGGAGGTCAGGGAGATGTGTCATGCAAGGGATGATGGTTGTTGTAGAATTGTAGTTGATCAGAATACTAACTTTGACGTAAATGTCGAACTTCGACATAACAGAACTGTTAACAGACGACAGACAGACAAACGGACAGACGAATGGAAAAGCGGGCATCTATGTCGCAAAGTCAGGAGGTCAGGGAGATGTTTCATACAAGGTTTGATGGTTGTTTAGTCTTGTAGTTGATTGGAATACTAACTTTGACATAAATGTCGAACTTCGACATAACAGAACTGTCAACAGACAGACGGACAGACAGATGGACGAATGGACTGACGAATTGAAATGTGGGCACCTATGTCGCAAAGTCTGGAGGTCAGGGAGATGTTTCATGCAAGGTTTGATGGTTGTTTAGTCTTGTAGTTGATAAGAATACTAAATTTGACATAAATGTCGAACTTCGACATAAATGTTGACAGACGGACGGATGAACGGACAGACAAACGGAAAAGCGGACGCCTATGTCGCAAAGTCAGGAGGTAAGGGAGATGTTTCACGCAAGGTTTGATGGTTGTTTAGTCTTGTAGTTGATTAGAATACTAACTTTGACATAAATGTCGAACTTCGACATAACAGAACTGTTAACAGACGGACAGACAGACAGACAAACGGACAGACGAATGGAAAAGCAGGCACCTATATTGCAAAGTCTGGAGGTCAGGGAGATATTTCATGCAAGGTTTGACAGTTGTTTAGTCTTGTAGTTGATAAGAATACTAACTTTGACATAAATGTCGAACTATGACATAAATGTTGACAGACGGACGGACGAACGGACAGACAAACAGAAAAGCAGATGCCTATGTCACAAAGTCAGGAGGTCAGGGAGATGTTTCACACAAGGTTTGATGGTTGTTTAGTCTTGTAGTTGATTAGAATACTAACTTTGACATAAATGTCGAACGTCGACATAAATGTTGACAGACGGACGGACGGACGGACGGACGGAAAATCGGACGCCTATATCGCACCCTGCTACAAGCAGGTGCGATAAAAATAGAGATAGTATTCTTCCAAATCCTAATGTAGCTTTATCAGAATGTGTTTCTCTCAGGATTATTGATGAATGCAATAAAAGGGTTAATCTTTTTTCCCAATGATGATGATGAGTTCAGGTTTAACGACGCATCAACCCATGAGGGTCATTTGCGTCAAAATGGTGAACTAACATGGTTCTGTAGTGAAACGATTATAATGGTAAGTCATAATTTTTCCCAATACTCCTATTTACCTGTGCAGTATTACAACTGACCTGATTTCATTCAATGTCAAACTGACAAATCCTTTTGTTGTACAGCTGACTGCAACAAGATCAGAAAATGAGCTGACACATGTGATAATGGTTCTTATCGTATATGCAAACAGCGAAGACTCCTGAGTGACTGCACATCCGAGCAGTCCCACCAGAGCCTTCACTGTTCGCACACATGAAGCACAGACATAGATGAAAGTCTGGGCCAAAATCAGACATCTAGCCCCACGGGCATGCACATTTGAAGAATGTCTTTACCAAGGACAAAGTGTCATTATCTCGTGCCATGACTCAAATACCGGAATAGATAAACACTTTAGCTGTTTGCATGATTTTTTGTTGCAAACTGTGACCTGTTTCACAGCGAAAAGGTGTCGTATGTAAGCCAAATCTATCAAAATCATTATACACTGCTAGTCCAAGTAAACTGATTCAGGTTTTATTTACCAATTAACCCTTCTCTTGCTGAACACGACATGCCATGTTTTAGCAAACAGTGTAGCAAACAATAATCTGAAGAAGCCAACTGATCTGGATCTGCACTGTTTGTCATTCAGTATGTGAATATGTATCCACAACCTGGATCATGCAATCTGATTGGCTGGAAATTAGAATTGGGCGTGGCATCTTAATTTATTCAGCATGAGAAGGGTTAAGGTTTGTCTTTAGTTTGTCTGTCAGCCTGTAAGAGTAATCTGATTGCGTTTCAGGTACATTGTCAGGTGACTTTCTCCCATCCCAGCTGATCTATCAAGGGAAAACAGAGTTGTGTCATCCACAATACGATTTTCCACTCGCATGGAATATCACCCACAGCGACAATCACTGGGCAAATGAACAAGCCCAATTGCAGTATACAAAATGTGTGCTCTTACCTCACATGAAAAACAAATAAGAGGCCCATGGGCCACAGGTCGCTCACCTGAGTGACATAGCCACTGCAGATATGCAGATGTTATGCAACATTTTTCCAGTCCTGTCATCGCAGCTAATGAAAAGATCAACCTTTAAGCTGTTCTTAATTTTGAAGAAGAATATTATAAATGGCATGACAGTCAATGGAGCATGATCATTTGAACAAACTCTCAATCACATTTCAACAGTAGGATCAATGTGAAATTTGGAGGCAATTGGCTAATTGGTTTCTGAAGAATCATGATTTTATACATGTAAACAGCACAGTAGCAGGGAAATATAATAAACATTAACAAGATGGCAGCCATCTTGGATTTCCAATCAAAATGATTTTAGCTACTGTTGATCTATAAGTCACCTCGATACTTTCAATGAACTTTGAGTCGGTTCAGGAGAAAAAGTTCAAAACAAGATTTTCAAGATGGCCACCATAGCCGCAATTTGGGATTCCCTATTGCAACAATTTGAGCTATTTTTCATCTACAAGTCACCCCGATGCTTCCTATCAGGTTTCGAGTCAATTGACCTTTCAGTTCAGAAGAAGAAGGGAAAAACTGATTTTCAAGATGGCCGCCTGTCATGTCCCTGTTTTATCTTGAATATATTTTTATATGTACATAGTATAAAAAGGAGTTTGTATCGATTTTTATTAACCAGGTTAGATTATTGCATTTGTAACTGGAGTGCTGATTATGATGACTGTTTTACTTTTTAAGCGAGTAGGTACACTTCAGCTTTTAAGTTACGGTATTACGGTAATCACGAGATATGCATGCTGAGGGTGTATTTGATTATTTACGTCTATATACTTGAGCGGTTACCAGAACATTGTATATTCCGAGTGAACCTAGATTCGGTGATCGATATCTTCACTGTTCTGGGATTGATTTTTGTCTCAAGGCTATCTTTTGAAAGGGGAGACAATTTTCTGTCTTAATTTTGCAGTTTTGTAGCGTTCCGAGAGAAAAATGTTTTTTACTTCATAGTTTGAGCAGTCGCTGTGTGAAATTTTGCACCGTTCGGACAATCGAACAGGTTAATTTAAATCTTGACTATTATGGTATTCTTGTGAATATTATTTCTAGATCTTGAATTTCACGGATTTCTTGTGGACACATGTTTCAAAACGTGCCACATTACTATAAAAGTTCCCTGGTTAAATAGAACGGCACACACTACAATATTTTTTTCATTGAAGACTGATCCTTGTCTTCCTTTCTATCATATTATGATGTTGTGCTGTATCTCGGGGATCTGACCATGGTAAGTCAATAATTTATTTAATTTTATTCTTGCAATATTCTTGCTCGTCTTTACCGCAGCTAAAATTCGAGTAGGTAAATTTATTGCTTCACTATGTTGCGATTCTACGTTGCGATTTTACGTATCATTCGTACTTACAAACCCGGCATGATATGTAGATAAGACCCTGATCAGATGCGTACACTTTGGTTATATGTGTAGACCCTGATCAGACGAATAAGCCGTGTCGGATGTGTAAACTATAACCAGATACGGAAATTAAATTTGGTCAATTCTACAGATCCTGGTCAGTCTGGTGAGCCTGATAGGTTCTGTAGACCCTGATCAGAATGCAAACATTAATATTCTTACTTGAGTAGAGAGATAAATGGATTTGCGTAATGATAGCACTAGCATATTTTAACATAACATATTCTAATCTGACATGTATATTATTATGACTACCAGACATATACACTTAAATGTACGACACAGTTAGGCGTTATATTGACTGCACACACCAGACATATACGCGTGAATGTACGACACAATTAGGCGTTATGTTAACTGCATACACATTCAGTAATTAACACAAATTGTGAAGACTTACAGTTGTATTTATAGGTAATTGCATCAAAAATGACACATATCATATTTACCTTAAACACATATACAGAGGTCCCTTTTTTATTTTAATTACACTCAAGTCTGTTCACTAGAGTATTATATTATGAAATGGCTCAAGCAGCAAGGAGTCATGTTTGAGGATATGACGATGGCATGTTGATATTGTACCCAATGATTACGTGGGGACGATGTGTGATCTTGTAATCATTGTGGTATAATGGCAGTTATAATTTATTTTAGCCTTTAGCGTTCTAAAGGGATTCTTACAGTGGAAGACGCATGGGTTCTTCCTGTAAGAATGTGTAATCGTCGAGATGCCATTCCTCCGATTAATATAGAATTTATTGTGTTTGTCAGATATATTCTGACTGTGTGTCTGCCTGTGTTGGATATATGTGCAATATTATATGTCATTAACAGCTTCCATGTGGTTTTAGGATCTGATTTTGCTATATAATAATCAATTGCAACGGACTTGTTGAATTACAACATTTGGCATACACACTCTGTATATCTAGTGGAAATTAATAAGGCAATATCTTGTAATGTTTGATATCGAGAGTTCTAGGACAAGATACTTATTTTCAGGTCCCGTATACGTATATGTATCTGTTTCGTCACTGTGTTTGTATCCTATTGTCATCGTCACTATGATTGACCATCACAAGGTTTCCGGGAAGTTTTATTCAAAGTTCTGTATAATCAAGTACCAGTGGTACCCGGAAGATTATGGAGGATACATCCGTGGACTTCGTCAGTGACTCTTAAGATATGTACTTAACCTATTTCAATTTTATAATAGCACTTTCAGATTATGGAATTTTGAACAGCACTTTCAGATTATGGAATTTTGAACAGTACTTTCAGATTATAGAATTTTGAACATTACTTATATTTTTTTTTCTGAACTTTCTAAATACATGCTTGTTTTTATTTACAAAGTTTTGTGTTTATCCTCTGATTGCTTGCAATTGCGTCTAGTCCATCGTCACCGGCCGAACGCTCGTCCGTTCACGTGACACCGCCATCTTGGATTTCTGATTGGAACAATTTTAGCTATTTTTATATCTACAAGTCATCCCAATCCTTCCTACCAATTTTCAAATCAACTGGCCCTTTGGTTCAGGAAAACAAGCGAAAAAAAGAGTTTCAAGATGGCCGCCATGACGGACATCTTGGATTTCCGATCCAAACAATTTATGCTATTTTAGATCTACAAGTCACCCAAATGCTTCCTACCAAGTTTCGAATCAAATGGCCTTTCAGTTCAGGAGAAGAAGCGAAAAATAGATTTTCAAGATGGCTGTCATGGAGGCCATCTTGGATTTCTGATAGGGATGATTTTAGCTATTTTTGATCTACTGGTCACCCTGAAGCTTCCTACCTAGTTTAAAGTCAATAAGCCTTTTGGTTCAGGAGAAGAAGTGAAAAACAGATTTTCAAGATGGCTGCCATGGCGGCTATCTTGGATTTCCAATCGGAACAATTTTAGCCAATTTCAATCTATGTCATCCCAATGCTTCTTACCAAGTTTCAAGTCAATTGGCTTTTGGGTTTAGGAGAAGAAGCGAAAAAAAGATTTTCAAGATGGCCACCATGGTGGCCATCTTGGATTTCCAATCAGCATGATTTTAGCTACTTTTAATCTACAAGTTACCCTGATGCGTCCTACCAAGTTTGGAGTCAATAGGCCTTTCGGCTCAGGAGAAGAAAATAGATTTTCAAGATGGCGACCATGGCGGCCATCTTGGATTTCCGATTGGAACGATTTTAGCTACTTTTAATCTACAAGTCACCCTGATGCTTCCTAGCAAGTTTGAAGTCATTTGGCATTTGGGGTTAGGAGAAGAAGCGAAAAATAGATTATCAAGATGGCCACCATGGCAGCCATCTTGGATTTACGATCGGCACAATTTCAGCTATTTTTGATCTACAAGTCACCCTGATGCTTCCCAGCAAGTTTGGAGTCAATTGGCCTTTCGGTTCAGGAGAAGAAGCAAAAAATAGATTTTCAAGATGGCTGCCATGGCAGCCATCTTGGATTTCCGATCAGAACGATTTTAGCTATTTTTGATCTACAAGTCACCCCAATGCTTCCTACCATGTTTGTAGTCAATTGGCTTTTGGGTTCAGGAGAAGAGGCGAAAAATAGATTTTCAAGATGACTGCCATGGCGGCCATCTTGGATTTCCGAGCGGCATGATTTTAGCTATTTTTGATCTACAAGTCACCCCGATGCTTCCTACCAAGTTTGGCCTTTCGGTTCAGGAAAAGAAGAAAAAAATAGATTTTCAAGATGGCTGCCATGGCGGCCATCTTGGATGTCCAATCGGCCTGATTTTAGCTAATTTTGATCTACAAGTCACCCCGATGCTTCCTAGCAAGTTTGAAGTCAATTGGCCTTTCGGTTCAGGAGAAGAAGCGAAAAATAGATTTTCAAGATGGCAGCCATGGCGGCCATCTTGGATTTCCGATCGGCACGATTTTAGCTATTTTTGATCTACAGGTCACCCTGATGCTTCCTACCAAGTATCGAGTCAATTGACCCAGGGGTGTAGGAGGAGTAGGCTTTTAAAGCAATTGTTGACGCCGCACGACGGACGACGGACATTGACTGACCACAATAGCTCACCATGAGCATTTCGTGCTCAGGTGAGCTAACAAAGAAATGTCTGGGACTGCCTGTATGCATTTTTGATGTGTTCCATGCCCAGATGGGGGAAGCATTTTTAAGCGACTAAAAGGAGCACAATATTTCTGTTGTTTATGTTCCCCCTTCACATACTGATAAACTGCAGCCTATGGATTTGACAGTGCAAATAGTTATCAAGGACCAAATGAAAGGCAGCTTTCAGTCATGGTACGCCTCTAAAATAACCAAGCAACTGGAAAGTGATACGCAAACATGACTTGAAGCCCATTGATCTCAGATTATCACATGTGAAACTGCTCTCCACACAGTGGATCAAGAATGCCCATGCATACTTTAAGGCCAATCGGAAGTTGGTCTTCAAAGGGCTTGAAAAGGCAGGCATTGCTGAAGCATTGGACTATGAGTTGGAATATTAAAAGTGACACTGTATGAAAGTGTATACGAACTTGGGAAGTAAAACAGAGCTGACAACCTTGGTTATTTTACCACTTTTATTCAATTTTACCACTTTTATTCAATTTTAATAAATTTGTCCATAATAAAATGAGTTTCAGCTAGTTTACATTCTATCTGTCCATATGTTACTTTACCTTTCAGCGTTGTCAAATTTTCGTGGGACAATAGTGATTTTCATTTTGGCCGGAATGAACCAAGAAAAATAAAAACCGTGAAAATTAAACCTCATGTTTCTGAGGCAAATCTGCGCAGATAGGTATTTGGTGTTTCCTCTATGATCCTAGCAGGCTGTTCTGTTGACTGATTGTCTACAACCTGATGAGCGGGATGTCTTTGTCTTAGACTCTTTTGTATCTACCATAGTCTTTCATAAATTGTGAAGAAGAAGAAGACGACTCACAACGTCTTCTTTTTTTCTTATGTGAGCGTCTAGACCCTTTTAACTTTTTACTTTTCTTGTGAGATGACAGAAGAGAAGTTGAAGATGATTTATATCATCTTCTCTTTTTACTCTTATGTCTTGACTAAGGCTGATCTCTTCTACTCTTGACTGTTTTGAGATATCTGCCTATTAGATTCCCAAGTGTTAGTTGGTGGATCTATAACTGTACTG
Organism: Anodontia alba; assembly: GCA_964016985.1. Taxonomy (NCBI): domain Eukaryota; kingdom Metazoa; phylum Mollusca; class Bivalvia; order Lucinida; family Lucinidae; genus Anodontia; species Anodontia alba. The sequence continues at coordinate 63,832,295 of OZ024829.1, forward strand.
GGATCTGACATGGCACTGAAGTTTGGTTCTAATGGCAATAATATTCTTTGTGTATTAGTTGAGTTCTGAGGCTCATTTGCTAATGATTGCTCAGAACTCCTTTGTCTATAACTGGCCACCAGTGTTCAGTGCCCAACATTTGCTGCCTGATGACCCGTGCCTGGTGAGCTGACTGGTGCCTGGTGACTGGTTGACCGGTGCCTGGTTGCCCGGTGACTGGTTGACAGGTGCTCGGTATTCGGCACTCATTGATCAATGCCTAGTGACTGGTGATCACCGCTTGATAACCGGTGCCTAGATGACCAGTGACTGGTGCCCGGTGCCTAGTTGCCCAGTTGACCAGTGCCTGGTTGACCGCTGCCTGGTGAAGCTGACTGGTGCCTGGTGGCCGGTGACTGGTGGACTTACACTATGGATGCTTCTCACATCCATAGAGTTGCCACCAAGATGGGGCCTACCCCCGGCAGTAAAGACTTGTGGGGTGGTGATCCCATCATTAAAAGATTTGTAGTCGGACAAATCTGACTGCACAACTTTCTTCTTCGCCAGCTTTCTCTTCATGGTAGATCTTCTAGCAGAATAAAGTCTTTGTTTTTCTGCAAGATCCCAAGTACACGTATTCTCAGTCCAGTTTTTGCAGATCGAACAAATAGATAACCTGGAACAAGAAGAACAAGATAAGCATTTTGAATGATTATCCTACGACCCTTTAATATGACTATAAACACCGCGAACGATCAACATGAAAAGTTGTGAAAATGAATGACAAAGATTAACGATCAGTAATAACAAGAAATCGGAAAGAGATAGAGTCATGAGTCATTTGTGAAAAGTATGATAAAGGAACATAAGAATAACAGGAAATAAGAAAATAAACCAGAGAAAAGAAAGAAAAAATAGTGTTGTTTTTTTTTTCAGTAAACTAGAGCTGGTGTTTGTAAAACACTATGCCCCCAACACTGCCTGACTCTAACACTGCTTGACTCCAACACTGCTTACCCATGACAGTAATAACAGTACAAATAATCAAGATTTCCGTTTTATTTTATCAAAAGGGAAATAACTCTAAAATGGGTGATAATTGGGATAAGATAAAAAAATACGGGTCACCTATTTTTTCATGAGGAATCCATATATGAAATTTCAAAACATTACCATACATGGTTCTAAACTTATGCTATGCACATGAAAGCAACAAATGGCCAAAAATTGCAAAGGGCCATAACGCCAACAAAATTTCATTAAAATGGCTGAAAATTTAATCAGGTGATTTCCTCCTCAGTCCCAATCAGTATGCATATACCAAATATAAAGGCTCTAACTCAAATACTTTTTGAGATATCTTGCTAATGAAATTTCAATCTTATTTTATTACAAGGGCAATAACTCTAAACTGGAAGATAATTTGGATAAGAAAAAAATATGGGTCACCTATTTTTTCATGAGGAATCCATATATGAAATTTCAAAACATTAGCATACATGGTTCTAAACTTATGCTATGCACATGAAAGCAACAAATGGCCAAAAATTGCAAAGGGCCATAACGCCAACAAAATTTCATTAAATTGGTTGAAAATTTAATCAGGTGACCTCCTCCTCAATCCCAATCAGTATACCAAATATCAAGACTCTAGCTCAAATACTTTTTGAGAGATCTTGCTAACGAGATTTCAATGTTATTTTATTAAAAGGACAATTACTCTGAAATGGGAGATAATTCGGATAAGAAAAAAATATGGGTCACCTATTTTTTCATGAGGAATCCATATATGAATTTTCAAAACATTAGCATACATGGTTCTAAACTTATGCTATGCACATGAAAGCAACAAGATTGAATAGCCAGAAATTGCAAAGGGCCATAACTCCAATAAAATTTCATTAAACTGGATGAAAATTTAATCAGGTGATCTCCTCCTCAGTCCCAATACCAAATATCAAGGCTCTAGCTCAAATACTTTTTGAGATATCTTGCTAACGGGATTTCAATATTATTTTATTAAAAGGGCAATAACTCTAAAATGGGAGAAAATCTGGATAAGAAAAAAATATGGATCACCTATTTTTTCATGAGGAATCCATATATGAACTTTCAAAACATTTGCATACATGATTCTAAACTTATGCTATGCACATGAAAGCAACAAGATTAAATAGCCAGAAATTGCAAAGGGCCATAACTCCAACAAAATTTCATTAAACTGGCTGAAAATTTAATCAGGTGATCTCCTTCTCAGTCCCAATCAGTAAACCAAATATCAAGGCTCTAGCTCAAATACTTTTTGAGATATCTTGCTAACGGGATTTCAATATTATTTTATTTAAAGGGCAATAACTCTAAAATAGGAGATAATTAGGATAGGAAAAAAAATACGGGTCACCTATTTTTTCATGAGTAATCCATACATGAAATTTCAAAACATTAGCATACATGGTTCTAAAGTTATGCTATGCACCAGAAAGTGTGACGAACGAACAAATGAACAAACAGACAAGCCAGAAGCAATATGTCCCCCATTTTTTTTCAAAGTTGGGGGCATAAAAAACTTCCATCAGTCCATCTACTAGGTGACTTCAACTTCAGAGAAACTGTCTGGCATGCTAGGCTTAGCAAATCTGGTAGCATGCTAAGTTAGTCCGAAGGACAAATGTTTACTTGACATCATGGATGATCATGCTTGGAACAAAAGATACCCTTTCCTACTCATGATAAAAACACCTTGGACTTGATTCTTACCTCTTTATTGGATCAATTTCAAGATATTCACTCTCCAGACAAACTTAGTGATCATGACATTGTTTCAGGATTTTTAAGAATCTTCAGAGACTTCAACAGATACATAAATAGTAAAAAAAACGACAGGCAATGTGTTCCATCCTTCAAAAAGAGGGGAGGAAATCAAGTTGAAGAATTAGACTCTGAAAGGGCAGAGGAACTAATTGGTCAATTCAATGATGTGTTCAATAAAACTGAGTACAATGAGGTTCCGTTAACCAGAAGATCGGCCCCTTTCATGGATAGTATTATGGTGTCTACAGAAGGAGTGGTTAAGTTACTCAAAGGCTTGAATCCCTTAAAAGCCTTAGGACCTGATGAGCTTCATTTTAAAGTTCTAAAGGAGCTAGCAAATGAACTAGGTCCAGTATTTGCACATTTGTTCCAACAATCTCTTGATACAGGTGAAATACCCAAGGAATGGCTTCTTGCAAACATCTGTCCCCTCTTTAAGAAAGGGAATAGGACTCTTGCTTGTAATTATCGCCCCATGTCCTTGACATGCGTGCCATGTAAGTTGCTTGAACATATACATGTAGTATGCTCAAATATCATGGCTCATTTGGATGAATATCAGCTCTTGTCCAACAGGCAGCATGCATTTAGGAAAAGGCACAGTTGTGAAACTTAGTTGACTACTGTTGTAAGTGATTAGGTAAAAATCTTGGACAAAGGAGGACAGGTTGACACATTTATTCTGGACTTCAAAGGCTTTTAACACCTCGCCTCATGAACTTCTTAAAAGCAAATTATTTGGTTATGGCATTGGCGAAAAGACACTCAGGTGGACAAATTCCTTTCTTTGCTATAGAACACAATAAGCTGTTGTAAACGGTTAAACTTCTGAGTGGGCTCCAGTTTTGTCAGGTGTCCCACAAGGGACTGTTCTTGGTCCATTATTGTTCTCTCTGTACATAATGATATTTCCAATGACATAGACTCAGAAATAAGACTTTTTGCAGATGACTGTGTTTGCTATCATGAAATCAAGAGACACAGATGACTCACTGAAACTTCAGAAGGATATAGATAGATTAGGATGTTGGGCAAGAAAATGGGGTATGAGATTTCAGCCAGTCAAATGCTATATAATGCAGATAACTAGGAAAAGAACAAATAAGACTGAGACTTCTTACACTTTAGAGGGTATGGTCCTCGAAAATGTGGATTCCATTAAATACCTAGGAGTAACAATCACACATGACTTGAGATGGAATACGCATATCAACAACATGTGTACTAAGGCAAATGGAACGATCGGTTTCCTGAAACAAAATCTTTATCAATGTCCTCAGGGTGTAAAAGAGTCAGCATATGGGGGACTTGTTTGCCCCATTTTGGAATATGGCAGCTGTGTTCGGTATCCCCAAGGAGTGGTTCTTCAACAAGAAATTGAAAAAGTTCAGAACAGGGCTGCTAGGTTTGTTACTAGCAATTATTTTGAAACTGGGAGTACAACTGGACTACTGGAAAAAATAAAATGGGAGTCTCTCAAGACAAGAGGCACATGGGCCATGGGTCGCTCACCTGAGTGACATAGCCACTGCAGATATGCAGATGTTATGCAATATTTTTCCAATCCTGTCATCGCAGCTAATGAAAAGATCATCATTTAAGCAGTTCTTAATTTTGAAGAAGAATATATATGACATGACAGTCAATGGAGCGTGATCATTTGAACAAACTCTCAATCACATTTCAACAGTAGGATCAATGTGAAATTTGATGGCAAAAGGGCTAAGTGGTTTCTGAAGAATCACGATTTTATACATGTAAACAGCTCAGTGGCAGGGAAATATAATAAACATAAACAAGATGGCAGCCATCTTGGATTTTCAATCAGACTGATTTTAGCTACTGTTGATCTACAAGTCACCTCAATACTTCTAATGAACTTTGAGTCAATTGCCCTTTCGGTTCAGGTGAAAAAGTTCAAAACAGATTTTCAAAATGGCCACCATGGCCGCAATTTAGGATTTCCTATCACAACAATCTGAGCTATTTTTTATCTACAAGTCACCCCGATCTTCCTACCAAGTTTCGAGCCCATTGGCCTTTCATTTCAGAAGAAGAAGGGAAAAATAGATTTTCAAGATGGCCGCCATCTTGGATTTCGGATTGGAACGATTTTAGCTATTTTTATATAAGTTATCTCGATGCTTCCCACCAATTTTCAAATCAACTGGCCCTTTGGTTCAGGAAATAAGCAAACAAAAGAGTTTCCGATCCAAACAATTTAAGCTATTTTAGATCTACAAGTCACCCCAATGCTTCCTACCAAGTTTTGAGTCAAATGGCCTTTCAGTTCAGGAGAAGAAACGAAAAACAGATTTTCAAGATGGTTGTCATGGCGGCCATCTTGGATTTCTGATACGGACAATTTTAGCTATTTTTGATCTACAGGTCACCCTGATGCTTCCTACCTAGTTTAAAGTCAATAAGCCTTTCGGTTCAGGAGAAGAAATGAAAAATAGATTTTCAAGATGACCACCATGGCAGCCATCTTGGATTTCCAATCGGAACGATTTTAGCCATTTTTGATCTATAAGTCACCCTGATGCTTCCTACCAAGTTTCAAGTCTTTTGCGTTTAGGAGAAGAAGTGAAAATAAGATTTTCAAGATGGCCACCATGGCAGCCATCTTGGATTTCTGATCAGTACTATTTTAGCTATTTTTGATCTACATGTCATCCTGATGCTTCCTACCAAGTTTGGAGTCAATTGGCCTTTCAGTTCAGGAGTTGAAGTGAAAAACAGATTTTCAAGATGGAGGCCATCTTGGATTTCTGACCGGAACGATTTTAGCTATTTTTGATCTACAAGTCACCCTGATGCTTCCTACCAAGTTTGGAGTCAATTAGCCTTTCGGCTCAGGAGTTGAAGTGAAAAATAGATTTTCAAAATGGCGGCCATGGCAGCCAGCTTGGATTTCCGATCAGAACGATTTTAGCTATTTTTGGTCTACAAGTCACCCCGATGCTTCCTACCAAGATTAGTCAATTGGCATTTGGGTTTAGGAGAAGCGAAAAATAGATTTTCAAGATGGCCGCCATGGCGGCCATTTTGGATTTTCAATAGGCACGATTTTAGCTACTTCTGATCTACAAGTCACCCCAATGCTACCTACCAAGTTTCGAGTCAACTGGCCTTTCAGTTCAGGAGAAGAAGCGAAAAATAGATTTTCAAGACGGCGGCTATCTTGAATTTCCGATTGAATGATTTTAGCTATTTTTGATCTACAAGTCACCCTGATGCTTCCTACTATGTTTCGAGTCAATTGGCTTTTGGGTTTAGGAGAAGCAAAAAATAGATTTTCAAGATGGCCGCCATGGCGGCCATTTTGGATTTTCAATCGGCATGATTTTCATTTTTGTTCTACAAGTCACCCCAATGCTACCTACCAAGTTTCGAGTCAACTGGCCTTTGGGTTCAGGAGAAGAAGCGAAAAATAAATTTTCAAGATGGCGGCCATGGCGGCCATCTTGAATTTCCGATCAGAACGATTTTAGCTATTTTTGATCTACAAGTCACCCTGATGCTTCCTACTAAGTTTCGAGTCATTTGACTTTAGATTCAGGAGAAGAAGCGAAAAATAGATTTTCAAGATGGCGGCCATGGCGGCCATCTTGGATTTACAATCGGAACGATTTTAACTATTTCTGATCTACAAGTCACCCCAATGCTTCCTACCAAGTTTCGAGTTAACTGGCATTTGGGCTCAGGAGAAGAAGTGAAAAATAGATTTTCAAGATGACCGCCATGGCGGGCCCCATCTTGGATTTACGATCGGCATGATTTTAGCTATTTCTGATCTACAAGTCACCCCAATGCTTCCTACCAAGTTTGGAGTCAACTGGCCTTTTGGTTCAGAAGAAGAAGCAAAAAATAGATTTTTAAGATGGCTGCCATGGCGGCCATCTTAGATTTCCTATCGGAATGATTTTAGTTATTTTTTTATCTACAAGTCACCCCAATGCTTCCTACTAAGTTTGGAGTCAATTGGCTTTTGGGTTTAGGAGAAGCAAAAAATAGATTTTCAAGATGGCCGCCACGGCGGCCATTTTGGATTTTCAATTGGCATGATTTTCATTTTTGTTCTACAAGTCACCCAAATGCTACCTACCAAGTTTCGAGTCAACTGGCCTTTGGGTTCAGGAGAAGAATCGAAAAATAAATTTTCAAGATGGCGGCCATGGCGGCCATCTTGAATTTCCAATCAGAACGATTTTAGCTATTTTTGATCTACAAGTCACCCTAATGCTTCCTACTAAGTTTCGAGTCAATTGACTTTAGATTCAGGAGAAGAAGCGAAAAATAGATTTTCAAGATGGCGGCCATGGCGGCCATCTTGGATTTACAATCGGAACGATTTTAACTATTTCTGATCTACAAGTCACCCCAATGCTTCCTACAAAGTTTCGAGTTAACTGGCCTTTGGGTTCAGGAGAAGAAGCGAAAAATATATTTTCAAGATGGCTGCCATGGTGGCCATCTTGGATTTCCTATCGGAATGATTTTAGCAACTTTTGATCTACAAGTCACCCCGATGCTTCCTACTAAGTTTGGAGTCAACTGGCTTTTGGGTTTAGGAGAAGAAGTGAAAAATAGGTTTTCAAGATGGCTACCACGGCGGCCATCTTGGATTTCCGATCAGAACGATTTTAGCTATTTTTGATCTATAAGTCACCCCAATGCATCCTACCAAGTTTGGAGTCAACTGGCTTTTGGGTTTAGGAGTAGAAGCAAAAAATAGATTTTCAAGATGGCTGCCATGGCGCCCATCTTGGATTTCCAATCGGCACGATTTTAGCTATTTTTGATCTTCAAGTCACCCCGATGCTTCCTAACAAGTTTGGAGTCAAGTGGCCGTTCGGTTCAGGAGAAGAAGCGAAAAATAGATTTTCAAGATGGCGGCCATGGTGGCCATCTTGGATTTCCGATCGGCAAAGATTTCAGCTATTAGTCACCCTGATGCTTCCTACCAAGTATCGAGTCAAATGGCCCAGGGGTGTAGGAGGAGTAGGCTTTTAAAGCAATTGTTGACGCCGCACGACGGACATTGACTGACCACAATAGCTCACCATGAGCACTTCTTGCTCAGATGAGCTAAAAAGGAGGAGAGACAGTTGACTGATTCTTTTGTACAAAGGTCTAAAGGGTGCTGCCAGCATTTTAACAGATGATCTTACCTCTCCAATTAGGTGTAGTAGAAATCATCACTCACTGACTTTAAAAAAAAGACCCCAGCTGCAAGAACTGACATTTACAAGGGCTCATTCTTTCCTCAAACAGTCAAGAGATTGGAATGCCCCTCCAGATTCGATCATTGCCTCTACTGAAGGTGCAGAGGATGGTGTGGCTAGGTTTACCTCTCTGGTATGAGCTAGGGTAACTTCCCATATCACAGGTCCTGGTGAATGATTGTCATTAGACGTATCACGTATAAAAATTCTGATTCTGACTGGGGTACACAGAATTACCGGAACACACCGAAACACCGGAACACACTGGTAATTACCGGAACACACTTTCTTTTTTTATTTTGTTTATAATAATACTGTTACGGAGTTTTTATGATTTAATTTCTGTTTATGTGTAGGATGTTGTTAATAACAAATTTTATCTTTGTATACAATTTTACTATTACCACCCTGATATAATTCAGCTGATGACAAAATGATATAGTGAGATTGAAATTGTTATTAACTTCATATTTTTTCCAACAAAAAGGTCGGGTATAAACGCCAAGTCGGATCGGCCGATCATTTTTCTGCCGATCATAAGTTTTATTTTTGTCATTATATCTAAACTATGATTCAAATGTCCAGTATATCAGTTTTATATTATCATACATTGCTTAATTAATATTCGACAAAAGATATTTCTTTTTTCAATGCTTTTGGATTTGATTTTGAAGCAGTTTTCTGTCTTCTAGGGGTATAAAAGCCAAGTCCAGTAAATAACAAAAAAAAAAAACTTAGTTTTCTCAGTAGTGAAGCTAATATATACAGAGATCAGCTCTGTCTCAGTGAATAAACGGTCACTAGAATATAATTAGTTTCTTGTATATGAAAATTATGTCGTATATAAGCTATTTTAGCCTTTTTTCTGTCCATCTTTGCTTTGCATGCATAATATTCTAAAAATAGAAATGCCGGACTGCAACGAATATGAAAGATACAGAATGACCCAACTACTACTGTACAAAAAAAAAGACAAGGAAGAAGACAAAAAAGGAGAAATAACATTAATACAGATATCTATTAACTACATGTATTCTTAAAACACTATCTTCAGCGGTCAGAAAATTCCCCCATTTCATCTCATTTCAGGACGTTGTTGTAAGTAACGTCATTGTTTACAGGTCTATTTATAGATGCGTCTTTGGTAAACAAACGAAAAAAAAAAAAAACAAAAAAAAAACTGATTTTATTGAAACATATGCATATGCTTGTTGAATCACAATGCACATGAACTAAAATTTCAGCATTTATAGTTAAGCCTGTTCTATAAATTATAGTTAAGTCCGTTCTATAAAAGGACAAAACAGAGACAAAAAAAAAAAAAATCAAGAAATGTCTCTCGGCTATTTTTCTTCCGAGCTTGGCTTTTATACCCCTGAAATGAGAAAAAATCACCCTCAATCAAAAACAAGAATTCCGCGGAAGGCATCATTGCACCTGCTGGGGCAAAAGTCACATGAGCCACAATCAGAATGTGGTTATTAAATAAGTTTATTTCATTCTTAGCAGTGCTTAGTTGGAAAACTGGGTTGAAAAAATGTAGACAAAGTGCCTAGTGGGGTACATATATTCCAGGCCAGTCCCATTCCCTCTAATGGCTATATCTTCAGCACTGACTTTTCGTATTATACAGCCCAATGATAATGGAACGTCGACGTAAAATGTGTAAAAGTCACTGGAGCATGAAATATAGGTCAAGGTCATGGGTCAAGGTACCTGCTAATTCAGTACATCAAGGAGAAGCACTATGCAAGGTATGGTGGTTATAGGCCTTATAGTTGAGGAGATCAAACATCAATGTAAACTGTGTCAAATATAGGTCAAGGTCACCAGGTCAAGGTACCTGCCAAGCCAGTGCAATGAGGTGAAGCACTATGCAAGGTTTAGTGGTTGTAGGTTATATTTGAGGAGATACCAAACATCAACGTAAAATGTGTCAAAGTCGCTGGAGTGCAAAATATTGGTCATGGTCACCAGGTCAAGGTACCTCAGTCAGTACATCGAGAAGAAGCACTATATAAGGTTTGGTGGTTGAAGGCCTTACAGTTGAGGACATATGGAAGAGTGACGTAAAAGGTGTAAAAGTCAATGGAGCGTTAAATATAGGTCAAAGTCACCCAGTCAAGGTACTTGCGGAGTCCGTACATTGAGGAGAAGCACTATGCAAGGTTTGATGGTTGTAGGCCTTATAGTTGAGGAGATATTGAACGTTGACGTAAAATGTATAAAAGGTACTGGAGCGCAAAATACAGGTCAAGGTAACCGGGTCAAGATACCTGCCGAGTCAGTACATCTAGGAGCATTGTTTGGTGGCTAGAGGTCTTACACTAGAGAAGATCTGGAATGTTGAAGTAAATTATGTCAAAGTCACTGCAGCCAAAATATAGGTCAAGGTCACCAGGTCAAGGTATCTGCAGAGTCAGTACATTGAGAAGAAGCACTTTGCAAGGTTTGACAGTTGAGGAGATATCGAACGTCGACGCAAAATGTGTCAAAGTCACTGGAGTGCAAAATATAGGTCAAGGTCACCGGGTCAAGGTACCTGCCGAGTCAGTACATCTAGGAGAAGCACTATGCAAGGTTTGGTAGTTGTACGCCTTATAGTTGAGACGATCTGGAACGTCGACGTAAATGGAGCACAAAATATAGGTCAAGGTCACTGGGTCAATGTACCTGCCAAGTCAGGAGGTCAGGAAGATGTGTCATGCAAGGTATGATGGTTGTTTTAGAATTGTAGTTGATTAGAATATTAACTTTGACGTAAATGTCGAACTAACAGACGGACGAACGGACAGACGTATGGAAAAGCGGGCACCTATGTCACAAAGTCAGGAGGTCAGGGAGATGTTTCATGCAAGGTTTGATGGTTGTTTACTCTTGTAGTTGATTAGAATATTAACTTTGACATAAATGTCGAACTTCGACATAACAGAACTGTTAACAGACAGACAGATGGACGAACGGACAGATGAATGGAAAAGCGGGCACCGTTGTCGCAAAGTCGGGAGGTCAGGGAGATGTTTCATGCAAGGTTTGATGGTTGTTTAGTCTTGTAGTTGATTAGAATACTAACTTTGACATAAATGTCGAACTTCAACATAAATGTTGACAGACGGACGGACGAACGAACAGACGAACGAAAAAGTGGACGCCTATGTCGCAAAGTCAGGAGGTCAGGGAGATGTTTCATGCAAGGTTTGATGGTTGTTTAGTCTTGTAGTTGATTAGAATACTAACTTTGACATAAATGTCGAACTTCGACATAAATCTTGACAGACGGACGGACGGAAAATCGGATGCCTATATCGCACCCTGCTACAAGCAGGTGCGATAACTAGAACAATGATTTTAATAATATCATTGCTGTAAATTACAATTATATAATATAATCATATAAAACTCATATACTGGACATTTGAATCATAGCTTAGATATAATGACAAAAATAAAATTTATGATCGGCAGAAAAATGATTGGCAGATCGGATTGGCTTTTATACCCGACCAAACAAAAAGGATTTGAAATTTCACATGCAAATTGTCTCCATTGAAGACGACAAACATGAGAAGTCGAAACCGTTATCCGGTGAAAATATTTCAAAATGTCATCTGCTGAAATCTTTACCCAGAGTGCTAAGGGTTAAAATCAGTGTAGTGGCTCATAAATAAAATTCTCTGAAACTGATCAGACTGTGCAAATGCATGGCATGGAAAGTCACTACACTAATATTATTAATTAAGACATAAAGCAATTATTTATAATACAAAAATAATATATGGAAGTGTATTCCAGTACTTACCAATGTGTTCCGGTGTTTCAGTGTGTTCCGATATTTCTATGAACCATTCTGATTGCAAATTATGCAGAAATCTGTAGGGTAGGTAATTTGGAGGCAGAACTTCAACAAGTTCTGCTTGTTCAATTTTTCTGAAATGTTCACAATATTGTTGTGAAACATCGATACTTCAAATTCAGCATAGAAAAATAAAAGCTAATTTCTTAGACAAAAAGTAAAAAAAAAAAAAAAAAAAAAAAATCACTTTATTAGAGGAATTGCATTCATATGTCAGACATTTTTTTGGCCATAAATTTAATTTTAGGGTCATATTTGAGAACAAAACATAGAAACAGAAAACACGGTTTCTGATGATATGGTCAATCAGAACAAAATATTTTCATTTAAAAAAAAAAGCCAAGCAAAAAAAATGTCTTTCCATGTGATGTCGAAAGGACAGCAGCGACATACATAACCAGAGCCTTCTCTGGCTGTTCAAAGCCTTTCTATTGATTTGGGGGCTAAGCCGCCAATCAGTAAATATCAAGGTTTTAAGTCAGAGAAGGCTCGGATTAGGGTATACAGAGACAGTTCCTTCCAGCATATGCTTGTTTTCAGCTGTCGTCCAGTGTTAATACACCACAGCACATATTATTTATTTCATGGCTGGCTTAATTAAATATCTTACACTTCTAGAATCCTGTCTCCTTTTCTAACACCAGCTCTCTGGGCTGCTCCTCCTTCCAAAACAGCACTGACATGTTGCAAGGGTGCATATAAAACACCATTGATCGACTTCAGCTGACCGCCCTCACTGACTTGACCCCGTACATTAAAACCAAAACCTGTCTCTGACTTCGTAATTGTAACAACACGAGGACCGACATTATTTTCGTATCGAACATCCCTGATATCCGAGGGGGAGGATGTTCGACTATCATCGCTCTCCGCCATAGTTGGTCATGTGACCTTATTTTGACAGTTCAGCAACATAATCGTATCTGAGAATATTTTAAAAAAAATCAAATGAAGCTAATTTACTAATTCATAATAAGATAATCTAAATTTTTATTTTAGCGTTATTCATACCCAATACAATGCTGTTGATGCAGGTTTCTAATGGAAACGCCAGTGATTTTTTTTTTTCAATATGGGGTATACTAAAACACTAAAAGTACAGTGCGTAGCGGTTTGCGTGGAATAACCGGAACGGATTTGCTTTCCCACGTTATTACTAAGAACCTGGTCTACGTTCAGTTGAGCAAATCACTCGCTTAGGTTTTTTCATAAACTATTCTCCAAACTCATAGTCGAGGATCTCAACGCCTACATACGCCAGATTCCGGCTACTATGGATGCATACAAGTACTTTTATCCTCGAACTATCAGCAATTGGAGCAGACTACATACATTTGTTACTGACCTCGAGACCCACCAGGGATTCAGGGAAGACCTTGTCCACCTGCCTTTCTCTGGCCACTTTACTATATTTTCGTCAGCCTGTACATAGCTTTAATTGGGGACATGTGAATTTTATCTGTTCTTATTGGGCATCGCAGTTTTACACAGGGTATACTATGGTCCTATGGTCTGAGAAGATTCTTACCCTTTAAATGGGGGAGGGGGGGGGGGTCTAAAACGCAGATTAACCTGCAGACTGCAAAATGCAGTCTGTGTTTTTGGTGTCTAAAATGCAGATCAGTTCTGCAGAATGCAGATTGCAGATCAATATATTTCAATAGGGAAAGTAGAACTATGTTTTGAGTAATGAAGTTTAGAACAAGGTTTTCAGCCTATTTTTTTTTCTTAAAAGTTGACCAATCAAAATATACCTTTGGGTATTTGAGACCGTGCAGGCTGATCAGTGTCTACACTGTTCGCCAATGAGCCAGCGGAACATTCTGTTGGAAGCTTCAAAGAAGCATTTCAAAAAAAGGTAAGGAAAGTCTAAGGAGTGCCACAATCACAAACCGCAGCCCTTCCCAGACATTTTTTTGTAAATTTTCGAACTTTTTTGGCCATTAGCGTAGACCCTGATCAGATTGCGCGGATGCGCAGGCTGATCTGGGTCTACACTGGTCGCAAACGCAGCTCAGTTATATTTTATGCATTTCTCATTTTGATTGTCGATTACATGAGAATAAAATTTTACTTTTCTGCAATAATAATAAAAAAAAAACAACATTTCAATCCTGTTTTCTTTGTTTGTGAATGTTGCTTTCCAAATACATGTACACATTTTAATTTGATCTACATGCCATGTGCGGTCTGGGTGTTTATATATCTGTTGCCATTGAAATATGTCGTATAGCCTGGTAGTCAGGGCAGACAAAGAAAACGAAGACTCTTTTATATCTCGGTTTTAAAAGGTGTCCTACAAATAAAATACACAAACACATAGAACAAGACCTTACACAATATACAAATGTACAGATACAAATACATAGGACACAACTTGCACATCTTGACAGACATGTAATTAAATTTGGTTCTAGCGACCTTAATAGTTAGACATGGGTTTGCTTATGACGGATGGAAGTCATGAATATTTATAGATTATGCATGTATCTTTGTGCATAAATTAAGAGATGAAACTGTGCAGAATTACTCTATTAATGTAATACTGACACCGATGCATATCAATACTATGACCTGATACGGGAAAGCGCATTTCTTCACAAGACGAGGTTTGTTTACATTCAGCACGAAGACGGACATGTATGACAAAGGTGTGTAAAATAATCAATACTGACGGAACGTAAACAAACAACCCTTATCAACATACCTGGCTGTATAATAAATTCATTCTGTGAATATCAGTGAAGATATAAACTTCAGAAGGTGAATGAAAGAAATAATTTCTCCGTTGAATGGAGGATGACCTTCTGCCACTAAGATGGCCACCGGCTGAATGCAAAGAGCGCGCATAAAAATACAGGTGCATAAACAACAGGTACATGCATTGGTTATTTGTGTTAGTAATCACCCTGACGTCACACACACTAAGAATAGAAGGAATTATAGAGTAAGAAAAGTTATCATTGGACTGCGCTATCTACATACGAGTAAAAATACTACATAGAGGAATCCCGGGTTTCCCTTATGTAGGTGAAGGTTACTTTCACTTTACACTTTAAGGTAGCGTATCACAGATTGTTAAATAGAAACTACCTAATTGTAAGTAAAATAATTATTTGTCATGAAATGACCTGTGTGACATTCTCCCCTGCTAGGGAAAATGTCTCCCGACATTTCCTTAAAACACGGACACAGCTGATTCTATATACATTACATTATATGATATCATGTATGTATATTGCTATACATGAAACATCATGTATATGCTTACAATACATGACAAACAACTACATTTTATTTCATCTGGTTTTGGACTCACATTGCCATATATGTTTCTCATACATGAACGTTCATGTACATACGTCTCACAATACATGACAAACAATTGATATACACAATAAAGAATCTCAGACTACAGCTTTACACGTGTACATCTTAACTTCCTGTGTATATGCTTTGAAACTATAATAAATGGCATACACACATATAAATCATGAAGAAACAATAATAACACTACTACAATATTGCCATTTTATCAGCTGTAAATGTATTGTCTGAATTACAGGAAAGTATTTTATTTACAATTAAAAACTTCTGTGACATTCTCCCCTGTATAGGTCAAAATAAAATACTGATATTCAGAAAATAAAACTAAGTTAAACATCAAATATAACAGTAGAGTCATCATAGATGAACTCTGGGGACCAATATAATTCTGCCGGCATATCAGCTGTTTGTTGACTGCATACCCAGTCACCATATCTGTCAGGTGGCTTCCGAGCTCGACCTGTTCGACGGGGCGCTTGTACAACATTCGGAGACTCATGGAGAGACGGCATATTTACGTCTGACTGATACCGAGTACTACGGTCAACACTAGTTGACACAGTAGGTAATACTGAATTACCTGACTCTGTACTGCTAATATTAGCAGTTGGTTCACTGGAATTAACAGAAATATGTTTCCGTGAGGAAATACTGTTACCAGTGGGAACAGAAACATGTCTATTCCTAGTCCGTCTTTGCGGAATAACATATCTGGCTATGCTGTCTGAGTCGGTATCAGAATCAGATGTTTCATCAGATTTTGATGATGGAGCTGGAATATGCTTCCTTGTTTGCACCTTTTTCTGAGGTATCTTTTCCTTGTTCGACAACAAAGACTCATTTACCTCAGAAATTGAAGGAATTGAAGAAAATGGCAGAAGCATATTTCTGTGTAAAGTTTTCACAGTGCCATCACCAGATTCCTGTTTCACTTTGAAAACTGGGATATTTTTATCAGGTTTGTCAATGACAATATATGGATGTCTATCCCATTTGTCGGCTAATTTATTTTTACCTTTGAGGCCGACATTTCTGATCAGAACTCTGTCTCCAATATCTAAAGTCGATTCTCTGACTTTAGTATCATAACGAGCTTTATGTCGTTGGGCTGATTTTTGAGCCTCCTTTGAAGCTACTTTATAAGCAAATTGCAACCTTTTTTTCAGTTTGGTTGCATAATGGTCTTTACTTTTGACTGACGCTTCCTCTGATGATTTAAGCCCTAGATATGCATCAACAGCTAGTCTAGGATGACGTCCAAACATTAAAAAGTACGGAGAATATCCAGTACTGTCATGCCTAGTAGCATTATATGAATGCACTAAAGGTGCTACATATGATTTCCAGTCTTCTTTCTTATGATCTTCAAGAGTCCCTAACATATTTAAAAGTGTCTGATTAAAACGCTCCACCATACCATTCCCCATAGGGTGATATGGCGTAGTACGTGTCTTTTCAACACCAGCCAAAGAACATAATTCCTTTATGACACTGCTTTCAAAATTTCTTCCCTGATCGCTATGTAAACGAGCAGGGAAGCCATAATGTACAATGAAATTGTCAAAAAGAATTCTTGCAGTGGTCTTTGCAAGTTGATTTCTTGTAGGGAAAGCCTGAGCATATCTGGTGAAGTGATCTGTAATTACCAGAATATTCTCAAACCCTCCTTTGGATCTTTCCAAAGACAAGAAATCAATACAGACAAGTTCCATTGGCTCACTGCTTACTATATTTACAAGTTCCGTACTGATTTTTGGAAAGGTTTTGCGTTTGATACACCTTTCACACGTTTTAACCTTCTTCTCAACATCTGACTCAAAACCTGGCCAAAAGAAACGAGATCTTACTAAAGAAAGAGTTCTATCTTGACCTTGATGGCCCACATTATCATGAAGTTGTTTTAATACAAATTCACGATAAGAATATGGTAAAACTAGCTGTTTTACATTCTCACCATTTAAAACTGTATTCCGGTATAAAATACCGTTTTCCAAAGACATGCTTTTCCAGTGGCGCAAATATTTGCTAACCTCTGGATGCTCAGCCTTTAACTCTTCTTTCTGTGGACAATATCCACTTTTGACAAAATAAATCACTCTGTCAATAAATTGATCTCTACTTTGTTCTTTGGCCCAGTCTACAGTATTTATATTTGTAGACTCTATGTCTGTTCTGATATCAGGATCAACAGATTCTATATTGGAATCTACGGATTCCGCAAGTTGAGAAGCACTAGTAACAACTAGAGTTTCAGCGTAGGGACATGCCTCTCTTTTGACTGTATAGGCATCACAAATTGCCTTTACAACTTCAGGAAAGAGCTCAGTCTTCTCCTGTGGTCTCCTTGAAAGACCATCAGCATCACAGTTAGATTTTCCTGTCTTGTACTTCAATGTAAAATTGTAAGTACCAAGAGCTGCAAGCCAACGATGACCTGTAGCATCTAACTTTGCTGAAGTAAGTACATATGTAAGCGGATTGTTATCCGTTAAAACTGTAAAATCATTACCATATAGGTAATCGTGAAATTTATCCGTAACAGCCCATTTTAAGCACAAAAATTCAAGTTTGTGGGCAGGATAATTTCTTTCACTTTTACGTAGTCCACGACTAGCATATGCAATCACCCTTTCAATACCATCTTGTTCCTGATATAGCACCGCACCAAGCCCTTCTATAGACGCATCGGTATGTAGGATAAAAGGTTTGTTAAAATCGGCATATGCCAAAACTGGAGGTGTACTCAGTTTTAATTTAAGCATATCGAAAGCATCTTGCTGTGCTTTCCCCCATTGCCAGGGTATACTCTTCTTCTTCTTTTTCTTACCTTCAGGGGTATATCCATTTGTAGAGTGACCAACAAGCAGATCATTCAATGGTTTTACAATTCTGGCATAATCTTTGATATAGCGCCGGTAATAACCGGTAAATCCAAGGAATGATCTGAGTGTTTTAACATTATGAGGGACTGGCCATTCGGACAAAGCTTTAATTTTATCCGGGTCCGTTTCCACGCCTCGGTCACTGACTACATGACCAAGATATGCAACGCTGCTTTTAAAAAACTCACATTTTGACGGCTTGAGTTTGAGGCCATGTTCCTGCAAACGACTGAAAACTGCCTCTATCCTTTTTATATGTTCCTCAAACGTAACAGAAAAAATAAGAATATCATCTAGAAAAATTAAACATTCCTTAAGATTTAACTCGCCCATGCAACGTTCCATCAACCGCTGAAATGTTGCAGGCGCATTAGTCAAACCGAAAGCCATTCTGTTACATTCAAAGAACCCGAGATTACCAACAGTGAAAGCCGTTTTATGTTTATCTTCTTCGCTCATTTCCACCTGCCAGTAACCACTTTTCAAATCTAATTTTGAAAAGTATTTTGCACCTATCAAGGTATCAATGGTATCGTCTATACGTGGGAGTGTATAAGCATCCTTGATAGTGCGATTATTCAAATTTCTGAAGTCAATGCAAAACCTTAAACTACCGTCCTTTTTTCTTACTAACACTACGTTAGAAGAATACGGACTTTGTGAAGGTCTAATAGCATCTGACTCCAGCATTTCCTTCAAATGTTGGCGGACCTCTTCAAACATGGCAGGTGGAATTCTTCTGTACGGTTCCTTGAAGGGAGTGCTGTCAGTTAATTTGATTTCGTGCTTGACAGTATTTGTTTTCCCAAGGTCGGTGGGTCCCTTGGAAAATATATGTGACCATTTACCAAGCACTTCTTGTACTTCTTGAAATTGTTCATGTGATAAATTATTTTTATCAACTGAAATACCCAAGTCTTCAAGTGTAGAAAATGAGGACTTATTACCTGGCTTTTGTGTTAAATCAGGAGTCCAAGAGTCAATAACTGAAACACTGTTAAGGGAGCATAAAACTGATTTGGGTGGTATTTCTATTGTATGCGCTGACAGGTTACACACTCGAACGGGAACACGTACAGTATTTCCAGGGGATTTTAGGGAAACAACTCTGGGACAAATGGTCAAGTCTCCTGGCAATGAGGTATCCCTATGTTCAGTAACAGCTGTTTCATAATCACCTGTTTTTCTTACTATACCATGTACAATTTTAAATTCATTTGGAGCAATACGTATTGCAAAATTGTTTGTTGTTTTTACAGGTATAGCATCATCACACATGCTATCAAAAGCAGTCTGCCATTCAACCGGCACGTCACTTGTGGGAACACTAGCCTTACAAAGGCGAATCACATTTGTCCCTACAATTATGGGAACATCTTTGTTGTATTCTGTATCAGAAACAACTAACAAAGGTACATTAAAAACACTGTTTGATAAAAATGGAGCTGAAATTTCAGCTTCTATATAACCTTTGTATGGTAACTTTGCTCCACCAGCACTTTGTATTGATAGGCCAAATTCAGTAATATTACGAAGCTCCGGCAAAGGATTTAACGAGTGATAAAAACTCTCAGAAATGGAGGTTATCATAGATCCGGAATCGATCAAACCCGAGGTTTTAACACCATTTATAATAATATAACTTTCATTGGAAGAACCCACCATTCTCTCCAACAAAGTAGGCTTAACAGATTTACTCATGTTTGGGCGATATCCAAAACCAACTTGGCACTCTTCCTCTGTTTGCCCTACAACAGAGGAAGTTAGTGGTTTAAATGCTGAGAGCTATTCCCACGACCTCTAGCACGGTTAGCACCCCGGCCGGTAGTGCCACCGCGATAACTGCCGTAAGTGTTGCCAGCTTTATAACCATCTGAAGATTGGCTCTGATCACTATTACTACTATAGAAATTCCTACCATAATTACCTCTATTAGGTTGTCTTACATAACCTCTATTATAACCTCTGCCTCTACCTCGACTATACTGTGGTCTAAAGGACTGTTGGACCGAAGCATGGCTATCAGCACCCAAACTGGATTGTTGACTGTCAAACCTCTGTTCCAAAGCTTCCATACGACCCATCAATTCAGACAATTGTTTTAACAATTGTTTATTTGTATCATCTGCTTCTGCTGAAGCTTGGCCTATATGTTGTTGAGCAACTTTCTGCTTTGGGTCAGGTCTGCTATTACTGGCTTCTTCTTGCTCAACCTTTCTAATTTCTTTCAATAATAGCTGAAAATCTTTAATGCTATCATATAAATGCCGTGTTGAATGTTTTAACTGTTGGCTTTTCAGACCTGTCCAAAATTTGCTTCTTAACATGGCATCTTTTGCGACAAAGTCAATGTGTCCATAGCGAACTGCTCTTGATAGAGTTTGTTCTATTCTCGAACCATACTCTACGATAGATTCACTATCTTTTTGATAGTCACTATAAAATGTTTGAATGTGAGTCTCACTAGAACTCACATTCCCATAAAAACCATCAAGTTTATTTAATATGTCAGCTACAGTAGCATTTTCCCCTAAAGGGACTAGCATAGCTCTGGCTGACCCTTTAAGTGAGGTTCTAATAGACTGTAGGACCACATGTTCAGGTAACAAGGGATTTTGTTGGAGGCATTTCACCTCAAAACTCCAAACTTCATATGTTGTTTCACCTTTCTGTGGTTCCTCTGAGCCACTAAAGAAAGGTAACTTTGGGACATTGTAGGGCGGTGCCATAAAGGAGGTGTTATACAACTGGGAATTGTTCAGCTGCAGTCTAGGTGGAACTGGTGACATACCTGGAAATGCAAATGTTGTTTTAGGTTTTGTTCCACCAGTTGCACAAACTGTTTTTGGTGTGCTAGACACAGCACTTGCTGTACCAGCTGAAGTTACAATTTTATCAGGGTTAATACCCAAAAGTACATCATACTCTTCTTTAGTGAGGACTTTGTATTGTTTTTCCTCCAAACATTTAACCATGTTTGAAAGCTTTTCATCAGGGGAACCTTTGTCAGCCATTTTGAACTATTATTAAGACACTAATATTGCAACAACTATTAACTATATCGAATGACAATACACTTGTACTGTCAGAAAAATATATTCACACAAAAATGACTATTTCACAATTAAGTTCTGAATCAAATAGACTGAAATATCTGCACTACAATTTAATAACAAGATATGTGGAGCAGCAACACAAGTGAAAGTAGTTAACAATCATACAATGCTATGAAAATGAATCAACACAGGCATCCACTATGATCTAGCCTATCTAAACCTGGTGTAGCCAGCATCTATCATAACACAACAAAGCATGAATGCTAAACACAATCTACCAAAATGTGTGCTACAATTCTTTTTGTCCAATATCTTGCCAATGTTAGTTTTGGATGTATTCCATCTTTAAAATTTACAAAACTAATTTTGGCTCTCTTGTGATCGTCTCCTTTAGATTTGTGAAAACGTATTAAATCAAAATTAAAGCGAGGAGAGATCACAGAGGTAAACTGGTTCACTTCTTTAATATATTCATTCACAAGAGCTACTCTTTCTTTAAGAACAAGATCCTGTGAACGAAGGATGGTCGGATCCCTATGTCCTTTACTTGAATAATAAGCTTCAAGAGAATAGTAAGGAATTTCCAGAAAGATAATAGAAACAGTAGGAAAATTTGCAACAAAGTCAAAATATCTGTCAATTTGAAATTTCAAATAAGAAACTGCTGCATTGTCATCAGCATGGCGTAAATTAATTTCTCTACCTTTTTTTTATAAGTAAAGTCACATGTGCCAAGCCAAATATATAAAACAATTTGACCAAACTGCCTAACTTTCTTATGCGAATTATTTTTCAACCAAAAATAATAATCAGAAAACCTGGCACCTGGAAAACACTGAAAATCAATTGAATAGCCAAACTGCCTTATCAAATCTTCATGTGGCTTGAGATAATTGCCTTTACTGTCAGCAATCAAAATTGGCTGTTTTGTAAGTTTCCCATGGAAATTAAATGGTCTATTGATATACCTGTTTAAAGCAGTCTCATTCATTTGACTATTCTGCACTACTGATGACAATCACTAAGTAATATGCTATAACTGACTTTTGTTGGTAGGCTGAAAACCCTATATAATCAAGTAACAACAAAAATGGTAAATTAAAGTGCCTACCTCAACACAGGAGCTCTTCAACTGAAACAGCACAACTGTATAGTCACAATATCTTGTCAGGATACTGTACTGTATTTTCAACACAATGACAGCCTATAATGTTAACAGTAATAACATATTAGATCTTACAGTTTAAGAATATCACAGAATAACTTTTAAAAGTTATAAAAGTCTCCATTCAAACAGGATCCATTCTGGCTGCTGAAACTAAACAATGTTACTGTTAGTAATGTGACAACATGCAAATTTTCTTTCAAAAAAAATTTTAGGCCATTACAACTGCATAATATAAGTTTGACTCCATAGTGCCAATTCAAATGCAAAAATAAATGGACCTACAGTGCCAGACTCCACTATTCACATGACAAAAATACACAAGTTAACTAATATGACAGAAAAATGTCAACAATGGCATACTTTCTCATATATACGACTGAAAATTGTTGATAGTGGACATTATTATATACAATTTCTGCTCCTATGTATGTTTCTATATGCAGTATTTTTCTGAACACAGAAATCTACATAACTATAATGTACATAGTTTATGTCTACAGATTACAGTGTCTGTCTACATAAACAATTGTACGTACCGGTACTATATATTTTTACAACCAATCATATTGTATATATTCAGCAGCTTATCAACACATATATTCAACAAAACACAAAATAGCAAATTTATAGTTTGTAATTTCCCATGTCGCGAAGTCGCAGTTTATAGACATCTGTGGAAGTTGACATTCCCCAAGTTAATGATTAATATCTACGCGTTACGCGAAATCCAAAGAATTCTGAATTTCTAATCATTAAATAGAAAATAGCAAATAGCAACTAGCAAGCTTGCACACTTTATAATAATTATTTAACACATATTATGGCCATTTTTAACACGCGTACTGCAGTATAAACACTGATGAAAACCACAGACACATGTACAAATATCTATGATGGTGATGAATGATGACAAACAGAATCCATGATGATTTCTGTATAGCAGGTATGTGATATAGCCAGGTACACCTATATGCTGGATTCCACCATTAGTTGGGCGCCATTGTCGTATAGCCTGGTAGTCAGGGCAGACAAAGAAAACGAAGACTCTTTTATATCTCGGTTTTAAAAGGTGTCCTACAAATAAAATACACAAACACATAGAACAAGACCTTACACAATATACAAATGTACAGATACAAATACATAGGACACAACTTGCACATCTTGACAGACATGTAATTAAATTTGGTTCTAGCGACCTTAATAGTTAGACATGGGTTTGCTTATGACGGATGGAAGTCATGAATATTTATAGATTATGCATGTATCTTTGTGCATAAATTAAGAGATGAAACTGTGCAGAATTACTCTATTAATGTAATACTGACACCGATGCATATCAATACTATGACCTGATACGGGAAAGCGCATTTCTTCACAAGACGAGGTTTGTTTACATTCAGCACGAAGACGGACATGTATGACAAAGGTGTGTAAAATAATCAATACTGACGGAACGTAAACAAACAACCCTTATCAACATACCTGGCTGTATAATAAATTCATTCTGTGAATATCAGTGAAGATATAAACTTCAGAAGGTGAATGAAAGAAATAATTTCTCCGTTGAATGGAGGATGACCTTCTGCCACTAAGATGGCCACCGGCTGAATGCAAAGAGCGCGCATAAAAATACAGGTGCATAAACAACAGGTACATGCATTGGTTATTTGTGTTAGTAATCACCCTGACGTCACACACACTAAGAATAGAAGGAATTATAGAGTAAGAAAAGTTATCATTGGACTGCGCTATCTACATACGAGTAAAAATACTACATAGAGGAATCCCGGGTTTCCCTTATGTAGGTGAAGGTTACTTTCACTTTACACTTTAAGGTAGCGTATCACAGATTGTTAAATAGAAACTACCTAATTGTAAGTAAAATAATTATTTGTCATGAAATGACCTGTGTGACAAATACATTGATCTGCAATCTGCGGTCTGCAATATTGATCTGCGTTTTAGTCACTTTTCCCTATTGGAATATACTGATCTGCAGTCTGCAGAACTGATCTGCGTTTTAGACACCAAAAACGCAGACTGCATTTTGCAGTCTGCAGGTTAATCTGCGTTTTAGACACTCCCCTTTAAATGGAAGAAGAAGAAGAAGAAATAGAAGAAGAAGAAGAAGAATATTAGATGACCTCAAATTAGAGAGTAGCCGTTATCATCGTTGATGAGACTTGATATTAGATCGAATACACAAACATATCCATAGACACTAGTCACACATTGAAAATAAGCATTTTGAAGTTGGTGTTATTAATTGTTGAAAAATGCTCTCCGTCCAGAAAAGAATGGTCTGATAAAAATTGTCTAAAAGGCTAGAGCGGCGAGCATGGGGGGGATACCCTGACCAGCATTTTGCAAATGCGCAGGTTAGTCTGGGCTTTCTCTGTTTGCATACAGGCAAAGCTGATACAAACTTAGTAAATAAATAATATATATCACTTGTGTTATATCTAAATATTCATAATTATGTGGTCATTAAATTTTTGCCTGCCATTATTTAAATTCAGTAGGTATAGTACTGAATGGTGTTTAAGCAAACTAGCTGTGATAATCTCATTAATGACAGCTACTGACCCGATCTACCAATCAATACTTTCATATAGCATCTGTAAAGCGTTTCAGAAAAAAAAAAAAAAAAAAAAAAAAAAACAATAAAAAAAACACATCAGTTTGCTTAGAGTTTCAGACCTTGATCAATCAAGACCGTCCACACAAAATGGCCAGAAAAAGCTGTTTCCTTGCAGTCTTAACGCTCAACAAAGATACAATAGCGCCCTTATGCCATATGCAGGCAACGAAGGTCAAGATACGTCTGCGCATATTTCACACAGTCTCAGACTGATCAGGGTCTTCGTAGTAGAGAACTCGGACAGATATATGACTAAACGATGTAGACCCGGTCAGATACCACTGAATGATCAGGTATTACACTGTTTGCCAATCATCCTGCAATTTTAAACAGGTAGTATAGTGGACGTGCAAATTTTAGGATAAATAGTATAAAAGATATCCAGGAAGAGATGAGTATGACAAAGAGTCAAGTATCCGAATACTTAGAGTAAAACGGTATGAAAGTTACACTTAGGTAATAAGAGCAATTACAACATGTTTTAATTGTGAGTTGGGCATACAATGTTAATGATCTTTTTCATTTATTTATTTATTTATTTATTTATTTATTTATTTATTTATTTATTTATTTGTTTGTTTGTAGAATGCTTTACACCGCTATATTTGTACATTTGTAAGTGCATCTTCTCTGAATACGTTTTTTTTTTTTTATCATTTCTTTTTATTAATTTTAAATTGAACTATTCTTTTATTTCGCCACATTTCAAGCTTTCAAGCTACATATATATTGCCTCATCTCATGTGGGTCGGTCGTCAGATGAGTCTGAGGTCATAATGCCAAAATCGTAATTTGGAAAATCATAAAGTCTAAAGGACGGCTCCCTCCTCAGTCCTTCAGTTTATCGGCGCCTGACTATCAAAGTCTGTGGTCGGACTCATCGTGGTACTGTTTGTGGTTTTCTTGTGGTCTGGCTTCAGGTCGCAATTAAACCATTTGCTTAGTTTCATCACAATGTTTTTATTGTATGTGTTTGACTGTGGTGTTTCACAGATAAGGGAGAGGACCTCTATGCGGACCAAACATATATTTATAATTTGAAGCTGCATTAGAATTAAGGGTGAGATTTTACGCGAGTTGAACTGGTTTAATCCGCCCTATAGTTTTTCTACTGTCAGATCGTTCCTAGGCGGTTCCTCTGTTGCAGTAATTCTTTGTGTGTCGGTGGTTTCTTCTTTTGCTTTTGCCGGTGTACTGGTATGCCCTAAACTTTGAGGATTATCACCAGTGGAGTGCAAAAAGTGTTGTAGTAGGAGGAGAAATGAAAAATATGATTTATCAGAATCAGAATATTTTACCGGTGACACATCAATAGACATTCATTCACCAGGGCCAACGATTGCTAAGACTATCTAGTATCTTGTCTTCATCTTAATAAACAGAGAATTTATATTGATGACTTGTGTTTGATTTAAAATATTATGTTTAAAACTCTCGTAAATTTTTTGTACCCCACGACATCAAAATACGTGTATATTTAACATAAAAATATCTATTGGTTTAAACATATTTTATTGTAGCAAAACTATCATTACAACATGATGCAAGTCATTATACAAATTGGTATTAGAACGAAAACACGAGTACTTATATAGTTCTTCTCCCCCAAACAACCGGCATGTATACATAATGGCGAATTTCGAGCAAGATACATTGGAGCAAGTAACTATTATGTAGTGATAATTAACAATAAGTGTTGTTTTTACATGTTTGGGTGATAAAAATGATGAAAATCTGATGTAAAGTTTTACACCAAATAGTATTCATTTCATATAAAGCATTTTGAGGTTAGCAGAGGTTAAGAAAATGTAAATGGACAAAACCAAGGGGCGGTGGGGTGGAGGGGGTGGAGCGGGGGGGGGGGGATAGGAAGGGGGTAGGTGGGAAATTGGGATTGAGGGGTCGGGGCACCCGGCATCCAACATGGAATATAATACCGTTTGCAACGGATAAATGTAGTAAAGCGTTCGCATCACCATAGCAATATTTAAAACATCTCATGAAAAACGTTTACAATTCAATATAAACCGGTGAATATTTTAAAAAAATATCATATTTACATCATATGATAAAGAGGATTCTCCGTACAGAAGAAGATCAAGAGTAGGTCTATGATAGGTAGAAACCACATTTAGAAGCGCGTTTCTCTGCTGCTGATAGTAAGACAGTGGAAAAAGAAGTGTTGTGAGTTCTCAATACTACCACATCTACACATAGGCGAGTCAGTTATACCTTTTAAGAAAAGGCCCAGGTTCAATGAGCTACAGTTCGTTCGTAATCTAGTATGGAGAATTTGGGCTTTTCTATTTTTAGAATAATAATATTTGGGGACAGGTGTTTTGTCTTTGTTAAAGTAGTATTTAAAAGAGTGTGTTGTTTGAGATTGTTTCACTTCGGCGGGTAGACTATTCCAAGCCCTCACAGTAGAGGGTAGAAAAGAATTATAGTAAAGATTTGTTCGTGAATCAATAGTCTGTAATTGGCCGGAGTTACGAAGGTTATATCGTGACATGTCACTGACTGATGGTGGTATAAGGGAGGATAAGTACAGAGGAGTTAGACGGGAAAACATTTTGAAAACTAAAGTCAGTTTGTGGGTTTGTCTTCTCTGTTCAAGTGACTCCCATCCAACTTCTTTGTACAAGGCGGTAATAGAAATAAGCTTGGTTGTCCCAGTAGCTATGCGCGCTGCTTCAAGTTGGATTTTTTCTAACTCTTGTTTTTGGTATTGAGAACAATTGTCCCATATTACATCCCCATATTCAAGTAAAGGTCTGATAAATGCTGTATAGATTGTTTCCAAAGATTTGCGGTCTAATTTAAATTTGAGTTTTCTCATTACATTAACCCTACCCCAAGCTTTCTCTGAAATATATTTTATATGGTGGTGCCATGTACAATCGTTAGATAAATAGATCCCGAGATGCTTGTGAAACTCTACTTCAGATATTTGAAGATTTTGCATTATGATTGGTGGATGATTAAGTTTGTTTAATTTGCGCGAAATAAGGAGACTTTCGGTTTTGGTCGGATTGAAAGCTACAAGCCAAGTTGCAGCCCATTGTGAAATTCTTTCGTGATCAATATTGAGACAATTAACAGCAGTAATAGGGTTATCGACGATAATGTAAAGACTAATGTCGTCCGTAAATATCTATTGATGACTTGTGTTTGATTTAAAATATTATGTCTAAAACTCACGTAAACTTTTTGCACCCCATGGCATCAAAATATATGTATATTTACCACAAATATGTGTTTGGGATCATCGGGACAAGTTTTGTTTTGTAATACTCGTTTTCATCTTAATAAACAGAGAATTTATATTGACTCGGACCTAATAATACCCGGACTTGTATGTCTTTCCGTGTGTCATTTTGTTCTTGTGTTTTTCAGTCCTTTTAGTATTGCGATTACCTCGCTTGGGGAAGAGAGAGCTAATCTTAGTGCTTTTCGTACGTTTGTTCGGTTTGTGCTTGTTTAGATTTGTCGGTTTCCTCTTCCTCTTGGGGTCTGGGAAGGGCTGCGGTTTGTGATTGTGGCACTCCCTGGACTTTTCTCTTACCTTTTTTGTGACTAACGGAACTGCCAAAATATGTTGTCGTGGCTTGATTTTAGCGCTATTTTACAGCACTATGGTCATCAAAAATGGTTTTGGATAAAAACTGAAGTTGTAATACATTGTTTTGGTTGAAACATGTTAAGTAACAATTAATTAGATTGAAGTTATAACATCATTTTGGGCGAATTTCTGATGATTTTCTGCTAAAAGTGCCGAAAATAGCTAAAATGGGTACCTAGTTTTCTCGTTGATGTTTACAAAAACTGTTGATTTTTCCTGAAATATAATGCTGCAGATTTAAAGGTAATATATTGACCTATTGCTTTTTTGAAAACAAATATCTGATATTTTGAAAAATAATTAAAATATGAGCATTTAAACTTCATCACACAGAATTATAAAAACTCAGCCATGACAACATATTCCTAATAAATACAATACCTGTACCGTAGTTACTAGTCCAGTGTATATTGGGTCCAAGATATTGATGACTTGTGTTTGATTAACAATTGTTATTATGTTTAAACCTTTTGTAAATTTTTGCACCCCACGGCATCAAATATATGTATATTTGCCATAAAATATGTGTTTTAGATGGACAACGATAGTTTAGTAATACCTATATTCATCTTAATCAACAGAGAATTTATATTGATGACTTGTGTTTGATTTAAAATTGTTATTAGCTTTAAACCTATGCATAGAATATGTAAGAGTACCTATACTTATTTTACATGCATAAAATTGAATATAAGGTGCAATTTTAAGGTAAAACATATTTTTAATAGACTATTAAACGAAAATAACCGAAACGGCTGAAAGAGCCTAAAGGCTCAGGTGAGCTAATAAAACAGTCATTTAAGACTTCACATCTATAACTAATTTGATAGTTTTTCCCATTAATGCTGGTCATCATACTGTAATTGTTAAGTTTTGGCCCTTTCAATGCTTTTTCTTTCCGTTTCGGTTATTTTCATCTAGTTTTCTCTGTTCTATATTTAGATCCTGCCGATCCTCGTTATTTGGATAAAAAGAAGAATAATGGGAAATATAAACAGTTTCTGCATATTATAATGATACAAAATAATTTTAAATACCTTTTTGCAACCGCTGTCAAATGCTCTGTCATAAAAGATCGCCATTTATTCACAAAATGGCCAAAATATATCCCTTTCGCGGCCGTGGCTTTCATACCCCTGTTGAATGGAAAATTGGATATAAAGTCATAAATAAGCAAACGATTGTACAAATTTTAATTGTGAATACAGCATTTTACATATATGGTAATATCAGATTAAAAGAAATAAGTATTTTGAACTCGTTTGAACAAGTACAAGAAAACACTATAGCAGGCTCGGCTTTTTCGGCTCAGCGCGGTAGCTCGGCCGTGGCTTTCATACCCGACCCCCAGAGAATGGATGGTCTGTGGGTTTCATACCCCTTGAAGCGATAAATCTAAGTTTAAAAAATAACTACAGGTCCGATCTAAATTTCCTTTTTGTTGGATATTGTATATTCCATACCTCATAATATAAACCCAAAATGAACAAAGTTAAAAACATATTAGTCTTGCAATCCAGGATGGAAATTTTGGTCACGGTGCCGGGTCTCGGTCACGGGGTTCCGGTCTGTGGATTTCATACCTGACCACTTTTCAGTAAATAGAAGAACCTATTCGTGAATACGAATCTGTGGTTTAATATCTGTTGTCCCCTCACACAACACGTGAAAATTTCACAAGAAGATATATACAAATCAAAACAATACGCTTTCTAATCTAATTTAGCGTTCATAATGGGAAAGCTGAATGTGTCGATGTTGAGATATCTCACCAAAGAGGATTTTCGTGTTCTCACAGCGGTAAATCCTCGAAATACTGTACCCGGCTCCTACTAATCACCCCATGGCACTAAATTATTTCATTGTATTTAGGCGAGGTCTGGTGACAACCGGCTGTCAGGAGACTTTTAGGTCTGGTGACAACCGGCTGTCACTAGACCAAAAATCTGGTGACAACCGGGTGTCGCTAGACCTAAATGTCTGCTGACAACCAGCTATATTTTTCAATAAAAAATTATGGGAAATTGTCCTTCTGGAAATATCACTGGCTGCTGATCAACAATATTTGAAGGTATAGTATCAGTATCCTCTGTAGGTAAGAAAAACAATAGCAGTTTTTTCTGGAATCCTATAATGTCAGGAATTGTCTGCTCTGGATGTTGTAAAGGGACATTATTTCTAATTAACAGCGAAGTGGCGTTTTGAGGAAAATTCGTTCTGGACAAGAAAAACAATGAAACACAGGACGGTGATGAAGTAAAGTGCTCTACCATTATTATCCTATAGAAGATTCTAATATTATACCTTCAAAAATTGTTGATCAGTAGCCAGTGGAAAAATAATGATTAAAAAAGAATATTAAGTAATACTGAATAACTATTTAATGCCTATAGCTCCATTTTAACATTCATATATTTTCTATCAACTTATTTAATACTAGCATACCTTTTATGGAACAGATAGATGTATTTTTATTTATAAAACAAGAAACAGAAACATGCATATGTAACAGGAAACAAACATGTACATTTACTTCTAACTAACATGTTTTTATAGTTAAATTCATGCAAATTTGAAGTTTGTTTTGGTTGAAGTAAATTTCAGTTAAATAACCAGTTCATAAAAGTTCTTAAATAATGAACCCATCTTTAAACCTATACTGGTTTCTTTTCATAAAACTAGAGTTGTCAAAGGATCTGACAGTAGTCCCGCTGCAGGCTATTAGAAAAGAAATACCCATAGTGTTGAAATATTTTGAACTCGTGCTTACCAGATAACATAATTGTAGGACAAGGTAACATGGCAATGTATAACCCACAGTACAAGTTTCGCGATGGTTATATCGTTCACGCTCCACGATAAAAAATTTTGCTTGTTAGCACGAAACAAGCATGGGATGAGCGTGGATTTAGCGTAGGTTTTGCGCAAAGCGTGAAGAATGGAACGCGAGGTTACCTAATCATAGCGTGAAAGGTATTATTGGCACGAGCGTAACAAGTATGAAGTGTAGAAAGGATTAGGGACAGCAGTAAAATATTTCTATCACAGGTGAGCCTGTGAATAAAGATCGATTCACGGTACTTTTGCAGTAGATTTTGATTCAGAAGTTCTCATTCTGTTGACAGAAAACCACGGCACAATAAATAAAATTGCACATTATCTACATGTATGTGTGGTCTGGCGCAACCTGAGCCGAGTCTTCCTTGTTTTATACCATTTGGCTTATTTGTGATCTCAATGCCTATGTGACAAACACAAATTGTCCATTGGGAAATTGGGATTCCCCTTCAACTTAATTAATGTCCAGTCGGGGAAGTATTTCACAATCGGGCAATAAAATGTTTTTTTTTGTTGTTTTTTTGTTAGCGGTTTAGATAAGTTATTGCATATGCGACCAACATGTACAGCCCGACGTTAAGCGGAGTTCCTTGGTGTAATTTGATGAAATACCTGTCTGATTTTTATTTATTTATTTTTCCGTCATATTGTACAGTCAGCGTGGAGGTTATATCATCCATTCTCATGCGGATGCGTCCCGTGCTGGTCCCGGGCTTAGAATAGGCCAGACGTACCCTCTGCGTGACGTACGAGCCGGCTAAAAGAGGCCGCCCGTGACCACCCGGGCCCTCGAAATAGGTGGCTGCCTTCCGCTTCTGTGGCAGTTGGGTAAAACCCCTAACATAACAGAGCAACCGTCCGTTCAACCGGTATAATTCCAGACTATAAAATTAAATTTACTGAAAATGCATCTTAAATTGGAAAAAACTAATTTCGCGAGATCTATCCTTTTAAACCTTTCCTATCTCATGTTACTAACATGCTTCATTTGTTTGTGTATCATTCTGTGCCCGTGGGTCGCACATGGGACGAAGATTATAACCTCATCTGTATTTAACATATGTGTTTGTCTTGTGTTTGTGTCATTTTTCCGAACTCTAGCATTCTCCACATTAAAAAGTAAGATGCACTTATTATTGTTAGATAAAAAAAACTAAACGTTTTTCAAGGTATGAAAGCTACATATCATTTGAAAGCTACATATCATCTAACACAGCTTGTTTGTTTGACTCTCTTTAAAAATGAATCCAAAATGAATCCTTTCTTTAATAAACTGTTTATTTTAAATATGGATCTCCTAATGTTAAAAATAACCTTTCAATTTCCCAGACGTTTTCGGCCTCCCTTGTCTGTAGGGAATAAAATCTACAGATCACTTTCCTTCTGTAGTGGATAGGGTGTAATCCCCTATTAAAACAGGAACCACCTGTTTGCCGTGGGTGGCGTCTCGTATGCTGGGAGAGGGGAACCTGATGATTGAGGAAAGCCCAGGGATCTCCAGCTTTTCAACACATCATTTTGGCCCTTATTTCAGATAGAAGAGCGGTCTGGGTTAGATCCGGCCTGGATCAATCGGCTCAGTCGTGCCAAGCTCTAGAAGCGCACAACTTGTTCTTAGCTTCTTTCTCTCTTTCATACGTATCTTTATGGTACCAAACCGGGCTTATTTTTCTCATGTTCCTCTAACTTTAAGTGAGTTTCAATGGGCGGCGGCTGAAGGGTCAATTGGTGGGCTTGTATTGGGGCTTTGGCGGAAACCTCTGTGAGTGGAGGCTGTGGATAGGGGGATGAACTCAACTGTTCATAAATTTTTCTATGGAAATTTAGATGAATAGGTGGGAAATCATCTAAGCATGAGGCCGAGCTGAAGACTCTGATCTTGACACCGAGTATAATAGCAATGTAGCCTTGACGTTAGAAATAGGAGATCCATTTCTGTTAAACGTCCCCTTGTAGGGCTCCATGGAGGGTGGGGCGCATAGCTATCGAATCAAAAATTTCATCACCATGGCATCTCGAAAACGATTTCTGGCGTTCGACTCTTCGGAGGACGACACGCAACCGACTACTTTTACTTTCAAAGCAAATGAGAACTTCGCTAAATTTTTAGTGATTTTGAGTAAGGAAGACAAACCAATTACTTCACTGTCTCCTTTCATCATAGAAAAGCAAATAGAATCTTTAATAGGCACTCCAAAAAATGTAAAAAAATTAAAAAATGGAACTCTTTTGGTCGAAACTAACAGAAAATCTCAAACTGATAATCTCTTGAAAATTACAAAATTCTTTAACATTAATGTCTCTGTCACGGAACATAAAACACTCAATAGTTGCAAAGGTATTATCCGTGACAGGATGCTAAAACATGAAACTGAAGAAAATATCACAGAATATCTTAACACACAAGGAGTAACAGCTTGCAAACGTTTTAAAATTAAAAAAGATGGAAACTTTATAGAAACAAATACACTTTTACTAACTTTCAACACCACAACTTTACCGAAATCACTAAAAATCTTTTACCGAATTATACCGGTTGAAGTCTACATTCCAAATCCTCTGCGGTGTTTCAACTGTCAGAGGTTTGGACATCATGAAAACGGCTGTCCTGAATTACCTGGATCAGTATGTGAAAAATGTGGTATGGGTGACTTTGATCACTCTACAAATGCTTGTAAAAATGAAGCCAAGTGTGTGAACTGTCACAAAAACCATCAATCAAAATCAAATCAGTGTGAAATTTGGAAAAAAGAGAAAGAAATAATGAAAATTAAAGTTACACAAAAAATTACTTATTTGGAAGCCAAAAAAATACAAGAAAATCAACCTGAAATCACCTTTGCAAAAGTTGTTCAATCCCTAAACACTAAACCTGAAACCAAAGAAATTTCTACCCAGTTTAACGAAAAAGATTCTGTCATCAAAGCAAATTCAAAAGTTATTACTCCTACTGTAAAACCTAAACCTAAACCCACATCTACTCATCAGTCTAGACCACCAACAAAATCTCAAAACAGTTCACAAACACAACCGACAAAAACAAGTGGATCACAACAGAGATCCAGGTCCAGGACAGCTGACCAGAAAGGACAAAATGGAAAAGAAAAAGATAAAGATAAAGTACCAAATCCATATAGTAAAGGGGCGTCGGCCAATCCGATCAAGTTGGTCAATCGGTTCGATTCCCTTGAGAACATGGAGTTAGAGACTGACTCCTCCATGTTCTCGCAGTCTCAGAGAAAACAAAAGGATTAAGTTCCTTATTTTCAAATCATCTCTCCATTTATCATGGATAAAAAATCAATTATTCAGTGGAACTGTCGAGGACTAAAAGCAAATTATAACGAAATTTTAATTTTAACAACACTACTTTCTCCGACTGTCTTTTGTCTCCAGGAAACCTTTTTAAAAAATACAGATAATATTAATTTTAAAAATTATAGTTTATATAATCATATCGCAACTGAAAATCAGAAAGCCTCAGGAGGTTCATCTATCCTTGTAAAATCAAATGTTCCTCATAGACAGATAGATATAAATAGTAATTTACAAGCTGTTGCTGTAAATGTCACTCTGTCTAAATCCATAACAATTTGTTCTCTATATCTTCCTCCACACTGTAAATTTTCTAAACACGATTTAGAAAATCTTATAAACCAGTTACCTCGTCCTTATTTATTATTAGGTGACTTTAATAGTCATAGCAAACTATGGGGTTGTCTGGATACAAATGACAAAGGAGAAATAATAGAAAATTTTATTGCAGAAAATGATTTATGTTTATTTAACGATAAACAACCAACTTATCTTCATTCTCCTACAAGAAATTATTTTGCTTTAGATTTGTCTATATGCTCTCCAAATATTTATTTAGATTTTGATTGGTCAGTTTTAGATGACCTTCATGGGAGCAATCATTTTCCAATTAAAATTGAAGAAATTGAATCGACAAATGAAGACCATCATTCCCGATGGAATTTGAATAAAGCAGACTGGGAGAATTTTATGGAGCTATGTAATGAAGAATTAAATCCTGAAATGTTTAAAACAGCAGATGATATACAAGCTTTTACTGATACATTAATTCATGTAGCCGAAAAATGTATTCCAAAGTCCTCGACACGTTCAAAAAGAAATAGACCTTGGTTTGATAAAGATGTTAAAAATTCAATAAATAAAAGAAAATCTGCCTTACGAAAATTCAATAGGCAGCCAACAAAAGAAAATCTAATCCATGCCAAACAAATGCGAGCAAAAGCTCGCAAGACAATAAAAACGGCTAAAAGAACATCTTGGCAGCAATACGTCTCCAAACTTAATTCTAGAACTCCAGCAAAGAAAATATGGGACATGATTCGAAAAATTACTGGCAAAAATAAAAATAACAAGCATGTCCATATTAAATCAAATGGAAATATATGCTCAACGACTAAAGATATTTCCAATGCACTAGGAGAGAATTTTCAGAAAAACTCTTCTAGTGCAAATTATTCCGAAACCTTTCAAAACATAAAACAGGAACGAGAGAAAGAGCATCTAAATTTTACATCACTAAATCATGAAAAATATAATGTACCATTCACAGCTTCAGAATTATTAGATGCTCTTCATAAATCTCATGATACAGCTGCTGGTCCTGATGACATTCATTATCAAATTCTTAAACATTTACCCGATAACGCTTTAAAAACTTTATTAAATATTTTAAATGATATTTGGATCACTGGAAAATTTCCAAAAGACTGGAGTAAAGCAACGATTATACCTATACCAAAACCAAATAAAGATCATACTGAAGCTACTAACTACAGACCTATTGCTTTGACAAGTTGTTTATGTAAAACAATGGAGAGAATGATTAATGATAGACTGGTTTGGTTCTTGGAATCAAACCAGCTTATAACAAAATATCAAGCTGGATTCAGAAAAAATAACTGTACAAACGATCATTTGATCCGTTTGGAATCCTTTATTCGTGATGCCTTTATTAAAAAAGAACATGTCGTAGCTGTATTTTTTGATCTTGAAAAAGCTTACGATACTACATGGAAACATGGCATCATGAAAGATTTACATAAATTAGGCCTTAAAGGCCGATTACCACTTTTTATTCAAAATTTTTTATCAGATCGAACATTTAATGTTCGAATAGGTAATACGTTATCGGACATATTTAAACAAGAACAAGGTGTACCACAGGGAAGCATTTTATCACCTACCTTGTTTGGCATTAAAATTAACGATATTGTTAAATGTGTGAAAGACCTTGATTGTTCACTTTTTGTTGACGATTTTGGAATATTTATTAGATCGAAAAATATGGAAACCATTGAATTCAAACTACAACGATGTTCAAACAATATAGAAGATTGGGCAACAGAAAATGGTTTCAAATTTTCAAAAACAAAAACTCAATGCGTTCATTTTTGTCAGATACGTCAGCTACATTTAGATCCTCATCTCACCATATACGGTAGTCCAATTCCAGTCGTCAGTGAAGCAAAATTCCTGGGTCTTTTGTTCGATAACAAATTATCTTTTATACCACACATCAAAGCTTTAAAAGCTAAATGTCTTAAAGCACTTGATATTCTTAAAGTTCTCTCCAGTTCCGACTGGGGAGGAGATCGTACTGTTCTTTTAAATCTTTATAGATCTTTAATTCGATCTAAACTGGATTATGGATCCATAGTTTATGGATCCGCTAGAAAATCTTATTTGAAATCTTTGGATACTATTCATCACCAAGGTTTACGTCTGGCTCTAGGGGCTTTTCGTACTTCCCCCGTCGAAAATTATACGCTGAATCAAATGAACCATCATTGTATATAAGAAGAGAGAAATTGTCTCTTCAATATGTTACTAAATTAGCCGCCAATCCACGTAATTCAGCCTATGATTGTGTTTTTAATCCTAAATATGAAAGATTTTACAACAACAAACCAACGGCTATTAAACCCCTTGGCCTGAGAATACAATCGTTACTTGAAGAGGCCAATATCAATATTAAAAATGTTCAGCATTTTTCTTTTCCATCAAAAGAGCCATGGACGTTAAACCCTCCAAAGATTATTTTAGACCTTCATAAAAATAAAAAAACAGAAGTCGAGTCGCATATTTTTAAGAATGAATTTTTAGAAATCAAATCAAATTATAAACATTACCTGTCAATTTATACAGATGGTTCGAAACAAGATGAGAAAGTTGCTTGTTCTGTTATTAGTCCAAATTTTACTGACAGTATCAGATTACCTGATAATAGCTCCATTTTTACCGCCGAAGCCAAGGCAATTGATATTGCACTTTACCATATCAGAGATCAGTCTGAAAAACAGTTTATCATTTATTCAGATTCTCTTTCTGTATTAAAATCTCTTAAAGATTTACACCATAGAAACCCATTAATTCAGCAAATTCTTAAAAAATATTATTATCTTTCCGCTTCAAAAGAAATTGTATTTTGTTGGCTTCCCAGCCACGTTAATATTCGTGGAAATGAATTAGCAGATTCAGAAGCCAAATCTGCATTATCCTTAGTAATAACCAATTTCAAAATTCCTCACTCCGACTTTAAATCAAACGTCTGTCAATACATCAACAACAAATGTCAATCTGTTTGGGAAACACAAACTTATAATAAATTAAATGAAATCAAACCAAATTTTAACAGCAAATGCACATTCTCTAATCTCAGCAGAAAAGAACAAACAAAAATCACGAGATGTAGACTTGGACACACTAGAATTACTCATTCTTATATTTTAAACAATGAACAAGCTCCATTCTGCATTCCTTGTAATGAACCTTTCACAGTCAAACATTTTCTTATCACTTGTGCTGAATTTAATCACATTCGCACAAAGTATTTTAATATAAAAACTATAAAGGAACTTTTTGATATGCCAACTCAGAAAATACTCGACTTTCTTAAAGAGATCGGACTTTTTAATAAAATATGATCAGTATTTTTAATAACTTAAAATCATTGATACTTTATCTCTTTAAAATAAACACATCAATCCTAGATATTTTTAAATTTTTCATTAAATAAAATCATCATATAACATAAAACTTATTAGACGCTATATGCCCTTTTAGGGTTGAGCGTCTATAAACAAAATATCCATCCATCCATCATGCGGATGCGTAAGTTGATCTGAGTCTGCACTAGTCACAAAGGTCTCATTGTACCAAATGAGTTTTCCCAATCGCTGCACTCCGTGTCCCCAAAAATTAGGTTCATTCCCTTGTTCTGTTAAAATATTTACCAAAGTTGCAATTATACGCAACCGGGCGACGACACACAATTCTGGGACGTTCGCATTTCCAGTATAGAAAAAAATACAAGTGGGGATACCCAGAAGATGCAACAGTCACATTCCCTTGCCCCGCATGAAGAAACCGCGTGCTCATAACGGTAACGTCACGAGAAATGGGGCGGATACCGCTTAGAGAAAAACACACTTATGTTCGTTAAATTATAGAGATTTTTTTTTTTTCGTGCGACCAGTGAAGACTCAGATCATCTTCTGATGCAAGGGCGGTCAGATTTTGCCGGTTGTGGTGACAAACAGGCATGTAAACTTCAGTTCTTGAAGAGATTACAAATCGCTGGTTAAATACATCACCGTTTCAGGGAAGGTTTAAATGCGTTCTGTGGCATCTGATCTGGGTCTACACTGTTTGCTCAGGCATGTCTGTCCAAATACATAGAGTAAGTACAGAAATTTGATCAAATCGAACCTCTTCAGAAATCGTCCTGGATCTGTCCCTGATTCATAAAAAAAAATGCTGTGTTCGACTCGTAAAGTTCATTATCAAGGCATATGCAATTAGCTCCCTTTAAACAGTAAAACATAGAGTGAGGGCCTTACCCCGCATTTACTAGGGTTCAGGCCTGTCTGTCCGAATATGTAGAGTAAGTACGGAAATTCCATCAAATCCCTTCAGAAATCATCCTGGATTCGTCCTGATTCATAAAAAAATGCTGGGTCCGACACGTAAAATTCATCATCAAGGCATATGCAATTAGCTAGGGTATAAATTTACTAGGATATATTACTATATATTGCAATTTACGAGGGTATAAATAAATATTGGCACTGTTATTCTTTTACATCATCTATATATTGAGAACATTAGGATTATTAAAATACCCAGAAAATGCAATCAGTCTTTCCCTTGCCCCGCATGAAGAAACCATGTGCTCGCAGTGGTAACGTCACGTGAAATCGTGATGGGAAGCCGCTTCGGGAGAAGCTTTTCTCGTCAGAAATGCATACAAAACTGGCACATATTAAAAATATAAAGAACCTAATTATTGGAACAGATAGACCTATGCAAACAGTGCAGACCCAGATTAGATGCCACAGAGAACAAGGGAAAGAAACTAATTTGGGGGAACAGGAATCATGACAATTTGGAAAACACTTTTAGGACAATGAGACCTGTGCAACCAGTGAATACTAAGATCAACCTGCGAATCAGTCTTCGCTGTTTGTATGAGCTTCTTTGGCCTCTGGGCTTTTCAAGATCATCCTCTGAGTGTATGCTTTTCTTAATTAAAGCCAGTATTGGTGTCTTCAGAAGGTGTCTTTCACAGGTATTCCTGTATTTTTCACGGGTCTTCCGGTATTTCAGTGGTTTCGGTAAGTCATATGACCATTGCCTTGTTCCCTAAATATGACTGGGTGTTCCATTGTCCCACAGAAAACCCCGTGTAGCCCCACTCACTGTTCGAGCACGTAACATGGGCCTCAATAAGGCTCCATATGCAAAATTACCGGATTCTAAGGCTTAGTCTGGTCCGGCCACACAAGTGTCCGGCATGGTCATTTTTACTTAATGTGCCATAGAAAACAAAACCAGCACACAAAATCACAAAGAGAATCAAAGATCTGCCCACAATCGACGGATTACGTATTTGTGTTTGGTATTCCTGTAATTACCTTTTCTGGTGCAATAACCGCACACACTCAATATAAATGATGTACCGTAGTAAAAGACAGGGAAATTCTTACTCCGTAGCAACCGCAGGTGTCAATATAAATTTACTTAAAGGGGCGCTTCTTCTATCAAAGAGGCACTGAATCAGTAAGAGCCCACGTGAAAAGCGTGTCTGTCACATAAAAACACACTTTACGCACACAGGGGAGAGGGGGAGGGGGGGAGAAGCTAATGACAATTCAAATGAGTGAGTGAGTGTTTTATGTCCAACTAACAGTTAGGTCATGGAGAGATGGGGGCCTCTGTTTAAAGTCTCATATGAAAGACTAAAGAAGCCTGGGATCGAACTCATGACCCCTGCATGGG
The DNA here is from genome assembly GCA_964016985.1 of Anodontia alba. Classification (NCBI taxonomy): domain Eukaryota; kingdom Metazoa; phylum Mollusca; class Bivalvia; order Lucinida; family Lucinidae; genus Anodontia; species Anodontia alba. Next base: position 63,873,018 of record OZ024829.1, read on the forward strand.
TTACAAGGCGAGCAGCTTTACCACTACACCACCGAGGCACCCTTTCCTAATATGTCATACTGTTAAATATCTAATAAATGGGTCGCATACATTGCACCATGCCCCGCCACTGCACTAACATCAAGCAGATGTCATAACTCTGTTAATAAATTAATAAAGTTTCAAGAAAATATCTTGAATTGTTTTCAAGTTAAAGAGAGAACACAAGTATATTACAGAAATCACTATGATATTCTCGATGTTCAAAGGGCTATGACTCCAAAAGTAGGCTCACTCGTCAAAGTATATGAAAGAAAAGAAGGGCAGTTGTCAGTTTCTGCTGAAATGATTAACAGCTAATGTCTGCCTGCCCCGGAAATGTGTGCGGGCTCGACAAGACCGAAATAATTTTGACTGGGCCGTCTACGTCGGTACAAGGTTATCATGCCTGAAGTATAATTTACAATGTATGTACATTGAATATGAGCCTGCGCCGGACAAAACTTACAATACTACAATGTATGTACGACCAGCAAAAACTCAGGTCAGTCTGTGCATCGACCCACTATATAAAGCAAGCTTCATGGATAGCCTGGAGTCCATAAAAGGTGCATACTGTATGATCATCGAAGGGTCTGATCAGAATGTGCTATTGCAGTCGCACTGTTGATCCCGCTTTTTGCCATACACACACTCACGCGCGTACTGTTTGTGCAAACCTTAACGCAGCACTCTGAGTAAAATTTTCAACAGGCATTTTGAAATATTTTTCTCATTCTTCAATTTGACATTTCATGCAAATTGTGTCCATTGCATGAAATGTCAAATCCTGTTTTCTATTGCATGAAATGTCAAATCTGCTGTTTTCTGGGAAATAAAAAAATAATGAATTTGTCGTCTCTTGAATTAGCCCAGAGAGGTAATCCAGAAGTTTCGTGTTCGATACCCGGGAGCACGGAGTGTTGTGTCCTTGAGCAAGACACTTTATCTTCATAACTTAGTATTGGTTTCTACCCAGGAAGACTCGGCCTAGAATGTCCGCAGGTTTATATTGTGCGTCTGTTTTACCCGTTAAATAAATTGAGGTCTTGGTTTTGCATATCGGATACTGAAGACACAAAAACAGAACACTTTACATGAGAACGAAAGTTCTGAAGAGTACTCTGTAAGCCTTTAAATATAATATTTTAAATGTTAATACTGTAAGCGAATAACATAACATAATATTTATTTGTACCCTGATAAATGCCGGATAAAGTCCTCACACTGCAGGTTTTTACTGTTTTAAGGGAGCTAACTGCAATTGACTAAAGGGAGCGGGAGCTAACTGCAATTGCTTTACGAGTCGGGGCCCATGCGAAATGGGATGAAGAGGGGCATGCTTATTACATAAGCGGTTAACCAGTACACTGAACACCCTTCCGTCAGAAACTTGTAACTGCCAATCTTGAAGCAGTAGAAGGAGCGAATGACCATAGCAAATACATGTGTGTTTACTAATAAATCACTACAATCTGTAGGGATCAAATTCGTGATCAGGTCTCGCGTTCCAATCCCACCGGTGCGATAACATTCTTTCCAATAAAGACAGTGCTAACAACTTATAGTTCGAAAGGAGGCGATTCATATTTGCATGGGGATACAGAGAAAGAGCATTCCAGAGAGAGAGAGAGAGTTTGCAAACCTTACAAGATTCTTGTCCATCCATTTTAGGTGCATCCGGCCATGAGATTTAGGTTTGCTGGAGAAAAATGGCTAAACTGTTTTTTTGCAAATAGTGAAGACCCTGATCAGACGCCGTGTTCTATAATCTCGATATGACTTAAATAATTAATGTTGAAAGAGACATAAGACACCAAATCACCAGCATCATTAAGTGGTGATTTAAATGGACAGCCCTAACCCTGGTCCAGTCATCATGATCAACCGCCGAGACCTCGATCCGAGAAGTGTAGATACCTTTCAGACTGTCCGTTTCTGCCTCCCATGTCAAATGAAATGTATCCATACTCCTTAAGGCCTCCCTTAATCCTTGAAGTGCTCAGCACATACAGCAGACGGCATTTTCATATTTTTTTCCTTTATTTTCCTGTGCAAATAACGGGGCAAATAAGGCGTGACATTACATATGAAGCGTTTGCTGGGCAGACGATTCACATGAAAAGTTCAGTCTTTTTGCTGTAAAATACTGAAAACAGATCGGCATCTGCTCTAAAATTTTCAGCAGCGCTCCAGGGGTTCAAGCAGTTTTCTTGGCAGCAGCACGTGCTAACCTTGAAAATAATGAGTGAAAGGCGGGAATTTCCGACTTAGGAAGAGAAGCATGATAAATTGGTAAACAAAACAATAAGATGGTTTGAAAAGGGACATTTCCGCTGCTAAAGTGACACGGGAAAAATGAGCCAGCCTGAATATAGAATTTGTTAGGTTTGGGGGAAAACGTGATTGTCGGCATCTGTACATTCTGTTAAGATTCTTCTAGGGACCGTGTAGAATACGTAAGGCGAACAACGAAGACCCTGACCAGATTGTGCAGATTGTTTTGGGGCTTCGCTGTTGGGAAGAATAAAATTACAACTAAAACACTACAAAATCACACATTACTTTTTAGTTTATTTGTGTTCTGAACGAAACATAATAATTCAATTATAAATCATTATTCTATTTTGTTGTATATGTATGTTAGGAGAAATGTGCAAACACTTTTTTTATATTCAAAATTTTACGTTCAGATAACGCGAGCATTTTTTACCTGAGCTTGCATAAGGTGAGCCTGGATAAGGGTGGAAGCTAGCGCGAGTGTGATCGTTTTCACGCTACATGATATCCCAGTGCGAGCTGAGCGCGGATTTAGCGTGGGTTTAGCGTGGGATAAGCGCTGTAATAGCGTGGGATTTAATCTTTTTCGTGATCACGCATTAGAGATATAACCATCGTGATACCTGTATTGTATGAAGGGATTTAAATCCATGGGTTATGGCCCTTGGCCTTGATTCTGGTATACACTATACATCAACCCATTGTCCATGTGTGTATCAGGTTTCAACTTTGTTACGCTCTCTGCTCTTGAGAAAAGCGGAACAAAAATTTTTCATTTGTGGCAAATTGTAAAACCTACCAAGAGATTAACTCCAAGAGTTAGGCCATTGGCCCTGATTCTGGTATTAACGATATAGCAGCCCACTGTCCATGTGTGTACCAAGTTTCAACTTTATAGCTATCATAGTTCCTGAGAAATCTGTAGTGAAAACTTCATGTATGGCAAATCGTGAAACCTATCAAGGGATTTAACTCCAAGATGGGCCTTTGACCCTGATTCTGATAGGGTTTTCTTATTTGCTATGTTTGATTGGTAAACTGAATGTGAAATCATATGATCTAATAAATAATTACCACACTGATGTTTGTTTTCAATTCCATCCGATTAATTCTATGTCGAATAATGTTTCTCATAACAAAAAAATTAATTATCCGGTACACTAATTAACTGCCAGATACGTTTGTTCGGCACTCCAGGAATGTGCCACTTTCTTAAAATAGACTGGCTTAGTCCACTGTCTTCTTACGTAACAACCCTCTTCACTTTACCGCACTGAGATACACAAGCTGACCAAAAAATACTTCAAAAGGTTACTGCATGTTCTTGTTTGAGCCACTACAGAAACACAAAAGTCCCTTTCCTCAAAGGTGAAGTGTACGGAGTTTAAATGTGAAAAGCGCAGACGGATTAGAATTTCTGCCGTTTTGAAGTGCAGTATTCACACTGCTTGCTGACATAATGCATTCTGTTGGTGATATGCGTAGACCCAGATCAGCCCGCCCCGATATATATACTGCGCGGATGCGCATGTTGATCTTGTCAATGCTGGTCTCAAATGTCATAAGGTCATTTCTATAGACCTTTTTAATGTTATTGCTTTCATCCGCGCTACTGACCACGTGATTACAATGTTATCATGCCACGTGACCAAAAATTGTGGATGGCAAAAACATTTCCGGTTCCATTGATACCAATTGATTCAAGCCAACTTTTACTTGGATAATACATTCCTTTTGGTTAATATTCAATCATAAATTTTATCTAGTAATTTAAAATACAGCTTTAAGAAACAATTTGACTGCTTTTCCTAAAATAAAAACAACTGTTTCAATGAAGTGTCTGGTGACAACCGGCTATCAACAGACTTTGGTCTGGTGACAACCGGTTGTCACCAGACCAAAAAGTCTGCTGACAACCAGCTATATTTTTTTCCAATAATACTGTGTAATAATTACTGTTTTCATTTAATTCTACAATTTCAGACATAAATAGTTTGCTTTTTTTTTCTTATATATTTATTCTCATGAACAAAATAAATTAATTTTCAGACAAGATAAGTTGCAAAGTAATCTAGTTTCTTGTGTAGAATCTGGACAATTCACACAATGTTCCCTTTTTATATGAATGTGAGAATTTTTAACACACACACACACACAAAAAAATGCAACAGTCACATTCCCTTGCCCCGCATGAAGAAACCACGTGCTGATAACGGTAACGTCACGAGAAATCGTGGCGGAAACCGCTTAGAGGGAAAACACACACGTTCGTTAAATTAACGAGCATTTTTCGTCAGAAATGCATATGAAACTGGCAGGTATTAAAAATAGAACCTAAGTATTGGGACAGATAGGCCTATGCAAACTGTAGACTCCGATCAGACGCCGCAGAGAAAGAGGGAATGAAACTAGTTTGGGGCATCAGGGTTCATGGAAATTTGGAAAACACTTTAAGGACAATAAGACGTGCGACCAGTGAAGACTCGGATCATCTTTCGATGCAAGGGCAGTCAGATTTTGCCGTTTGTGGTAACAAAAAGGCATGTAAACTCCAGGTCTTGGAGAGATTATAAATCTTTGGTTAAATACATCACTGTTTCAATAAAGTTGTACATGCATTCTATGGTGTCTGATCTGGGTCTACGCTGTTTGCTCAGGCCTGTCTGTCCGAATATGTAGAGTAAGTACGGAAATTCCATCAGATCCAATCCTTTTAGAAATCATCCTGGATTCGTCCCTGATTCATAAAAAAGTGCTGGGTCCGACACGTAAAATTCATCATCAAGGCATATGCAATTAGCTCCCTTTAAACAGTAAAAACCTAAAGAGTAAGGACCTTACTCCGCATTTACCAGGGTATAAATAAATATTAGTACTGTTATTCTTTTACATTATGTTTATATTGAGAACATTATAATTATTAAAATACCCAGAAAATGAACAGTCACAAAGAAACATTTCCTTGCCCCGCATTAAGAAACCACATACTCGTAGCGCTGTGTCACGTAAAATCATGACGGGAAACCTCTTCGGGAGAAAAACAAACTTATTTTATAGAGCCTTTTCTCGTCAGAAATGCATACGAAACTGGCACATATTAAAATTTAAAGAACCTAAATATAGGAACAGATAGGCCTATGCAAACAGCGTAGACCCAGATCAGACGCTGCAGAGAACAAAGGAATGGAACTAATTTGGAACTAAAAGTCTGCTAACAGCTGGTTGTCACCAGACCTCGCCAAAATAAATGCAAACATGATAATCTAATGATACGTTTTGAAGCATCTGAGGACTTGGAACTGGCGAAGTGTTCGGTGCCTTGCAGCAATCAACTATTCTGACTCGGACATTGGATCTGTGTACACTTGCGAAATAGGATGTGTCTTTAATTCGTTACAACAGTTTATACCTGACTTATGAATACTCTTTAGCACAAGTCACTTTCTGTTAAAATGAAACTGACAAATGAGTAAAAAAACACGATGAAAAAGTTTCTTTATTGTTTTTCAAATGAATAAAACAACAGAATATTTGTATAAGGTAGTCAATTGTTAAAAAAAGCCAGCAAGAATCATTTTTCTGTTCTTTATCAACCAATATTTCTATTAATTGCACCAGACCTAGTCACCGCTGCTGCGGCATGTAGTTCATTGGTATGCTTTAGTAGCTAGGCGAAAAATGCCAGATGCGTAACAAAAAGAATGGAATATCACTATTTGAATATGTAATAGCGCAGTCAGATTTACAAAGTTTTAAACAAAATTTTCATGTATCAAAAGGAAATTAACACTTGCCATGCTGAATAAATGCCATGCCCACTTCTAACTTTCAGCCAATCAGATTACTTGATCCAGGTAGTTTATACAAATTTACATACTTTATGGCAAGCAGTGCAGATCCAGATCAAAAGCCAACTGATTTGGATCTAACTATTTATGAAGGCAGGGCCAGGGTTATGTTTTAAACCCATGCTGAAAATTTCTTCACAGAATACACGCTTATTTTAAAGATATTACAATTTTAAAATGCAAAGGTATTTAGCAAATTACCTATGTTTTCTTCAGCTAATTTCGTGCAACAGTCACAACTTGCCAAAATACCAGAATACTACCGAAATACCGGAATACCCGCGAAAAATACAGGAATACCTGTTAGCATGGACTTAGGCATGCAAGTTTCCGTCCATCTGTCCGTTCCTCTTTCTGTCAACATTTACCCTGGGTGTCTTGTGAGGGCAACTCCTCTTACAGTTTTGTACCGATCATTTTGAAACTTTGCATGTGTTTTCGTCATGGTATGAAGATATGCATGTGGTTTGGATATAATTGAGATTATTTTTTGTCACTTTTTCCACATTGTGAACTTAGTCATTTTTCACCTCTGTATATAGACAGTGGGTACCTCTTGTGAGCGCAACTCCTCTTACAGTTTTATACTAATGGTTTTGAAACTTTGCATGTGTTTTCTTCATGGTATGAGGATGTGCATGTGGTTTGGGTAAAATTGTTAGAACATTTTTTGTCACTTTTTCCACATTGTGAACTTAGTCATTTTTCACCCTCAATATATAGACAATGGGTACCTCTTGTGAGCTCAACTCTTATAGTTTTATATTGATTGTTTTGAAACTTTGCATGTGTTTTCTTCATGGTATGAGGATGTGCATGTGGTTTGGGTAAAATTGTTAGAACATTTTTTGTTACTTTTTCCACATTGTGAACCTAACTTAACTTGTTAGAAAATTTCTTCACAGAATACACGCTTATTTTAAAGGTATTACAATTTTAAAATGCAAAGGTATTTAGCAAATTACCTATGTTTTCCTCAACTAATTTCGTGGGGTCACACGTCTTACCAAAATACCGGAATACTACTGAACTACTGGAATACCCGTGAAATTACAGGAATACCTGTGAAAGACACCTACTTAAGACAACAACAGTGAATTTAATTGATTAAGATTTGTAACATATAGGAAACGGGGACTCCAAATTCTTTTAACATGCAACCGCAAATTATTTGCAAATTGTTTTTGAAGCGTTGTCTTTGAAAACAATTGTACACATGGTTTGCTCAGGTCGGTGGGGGTATAGGACAAATTCGGATGTCTTGTGATTGTACCTTCTTTCTTTTCCTTTCTGTTGCACCTGCTTTAGCATGGGTGACTTAGGCGTGCAAGTTTCCGTCCGTCCGTTCGTCTTTCCATCAACATTTACCCTGATTGTCTTGTGAGCGCAACTCCTCTTACAGTTTTGTACCGATCATTTTAAAACTTTGCACATATTTTCGTCATGTTATGAAGATATGCATGTGGTTTGGATATAATTGTCAGATTATTTTTTGTCACTTTTTCCACATTGTGAACTTAGTCATTTTTCACCTCAATATATAGACAGTGGGTACCTCTTGTGAGCGCAACTCCTCTTACAGTTTTATACTGATTGTTTTGAAACTTTGCATGTGTTTTCTTCATGGTATGAGGATGTGCATGTGGTTTGGGTAAAATTGTTAGAACATTTTTTGTCACTTTTTCCACATTGTGAAGATATGCATGTGGTTTGGATATAATTGTCAGATTATTTTTTGTCACTTTTTCCACATTGTGAACTTAGTCATTTTTCACCTCAATATATAGACAGTGGGTACCTCTTGTGAGCGCAACTCCTCTTACAGTTTTATACTGATTGTTTTGAAACTTTGCATGTGTTTTCTTTATGGTATGAGGAAAGGCATGTGGTTTGGGTATAATTGTATGTGGTTTTGGTAAGATTGTTAGAACATTTTTTGTCACTTTTTCCACATTGTGAACTTAGTCATTTTTCACCCTCAATATATAGACAATGAGTACCTCTTCTCTCCCTTCCGCTGATTCAAGAAGGGCAGTTGTCAGTTTCTGGCGAAAGGATGTGCACAATACTGGTTAACCGCTTAGAGGACTAAGCCTGCCCAGTAAACGTGTGGTTAGGTAAACTGACCGCGCTCGACATGACCCCATTGGGTTGACTGGGCCGTAATACCTCAACACAAACAAACAAATAGTCATTTTTCACCCTTAATATATAGGCAATGGGTACCTCTTGTGAGCGCAACTCCTCTTACAATTTTGTACCGATTAATTTGAAACTTTGCATATCTTTTCTTCATGGTATGAAGATGTGCATATGGTTTGGATATAATTGTTAGATCTTTTTTTGTCACTTTTTCCACATTGTGAACTTAGTCATTTTTCACCCTTTATATATAAACAGTTGGTACCTCTTGTGAGTGCAACTCCTCTTACAGTTTTGTACTGATTATTAAGAAACTTTGCATGTGTTTTCTTCCATGGTATGAGGATTTGCATGTGATTTGGATGTAATTGTTAGGTTATTTTTTTCTTTTTTCCACATTGTGAACTTAGTTATTTTTCACCCTCAATATATAGACAGTGGGTACCTCGTGAGCACAACTACTCGTACAATTTTATACTAATCTTTTTGGAACTTTGCACATGTTTTCTCCCTAGTCTGAAGATGTGCACGTGCTTTTCATATAATCCTTGCCATATTTTTTGTCACATTTTTGTTCTTTTTGAACTTTGTCATTTACTGACCTCAGTTGTATAGACAGTGGGTACCATGTCATTGCAACTTCTCATACAATTTTAAACTGGTCTTTTTGAAACTTTGCACATGTTTTCTCCTGGATCTGCAGAAGTGCATGTGGGTTGGATTTGATTTGATTTTTATCACTTTTTCCACTTTATCATTTTCTTAACCTCAGATTTTTTTCCACATTGTGAACTTAGTCATTTTTCACCCTCAATATATAGACAGTGGGTACCTCGTGAGCACAACTCCTCATACAATTTTATACCAATCTTTTTAAAACTTTGGACATGTTTTCTCCATTGTCTGAAGATGTGCATCTGCTTTTCATATAATCCTTGTCTTAATTTTTGTCACTTTTCCAACCTAGCACTGCTAAGAATGAAATAAACTTAATTAATAATGACATTCTGATTGTGGTTCCTGTGACTTTTGCCCCAGCAAGTGTGACGCCGCCTTCCGCGGAATTCTGGTTTTTTCTTCTATGTAACTCGTGCACATTCTTTTATTTGCCTCACTTGCTGTTGACAAAATAGTACCTTGGCACTTAATTTGTGAGATACATGTAGCAGTATGCGCATCAAAACAGCTATTCATGTTTCTAAGTCCTGCAGAACCTATTTAGTAATCCCTGTGTAGATTCTCATGGGTCTGCTCAGATACGCCATCGGGCGACAACACGCAATTCTGGGACATTCTCATTTCCAGTATAGATTATAAAAATATATGTGAAAATACCCAGAAAATGCAACAGTCACAACTTGCCCCGCATGCAGTGGCATAAATAAACCATGTGCTTGTAACAGTAATGTCATGAGAAATCGTGACAGAAACCACTTAGAGAGAAAAACACATTTATGTTCATTAAATTATAGAGCATTTTTCATCAGAAATGCATATGAAACTGGCACATATTAAAAATAGAACCTAAGTATTGGGACAGATAGGTCTATCCAAACTGTAGACTCAGATCAGATGTTGCAGAGAAAGAGGGAATGAAACTAGTTAGGGGGAACATGGAAACTTAGAAAACACTTTTAGGACAATAAAACGATGACCAGTGAAGACTCATATCATCTTCCGATGGAAGGGCAGCCAGATTTTGCCATTTGTGGTGACAAACAGTCATGTAAACTAAAGTTGTTGGAGAGATTACAAATATCACCATTTCAGTGAAGGTTTAAATGCATTCTGCGGCATCTGATCTGGGTCTTCACTTTTTGCTCAGGCCTGTCTGTTCGAATATGCAGAGTAAGTATGGAAATTTGATCAAATCAAACCCCTTCAGAAATCAGTGACCAGTGAATACTCAGATCAGCCTGCAAATCAGTCTTTGCTGTTCGCATGAGCTTCTTTGGCCTCTGGGCTTTTCAGGATCGTCCTCCGAGTATATGCGTTTCTTAAAGCCAGTATTGTTTTCTTCAGTAGGGGTCTTTCACAGGTATTCCTGCATTTTTTAATGGGTATTTCGGTAGTGTTCCGGTATTTCGGTAAGTCTTGTGACCGATTTCGTGGAGCTCTTCAGCTGGAGATGAGAGTCTAACTTGCAAAATATTTAAAAAATGAAAATCGAGAACGGAGCATGTTCAGACCCAGTAAATTTCTCACCCTAAGCAGGATCAAACCCAGGGCCTCTAACACCAGAGTCCAGTCACTATCCACTGCACCCCTGTTTAGGGCTGGCTAATTGATGCGAAGTGCTAATCAGTAAAATTTCTTTTTGAACTGATAAATAACCAGTTATTGCTTTTGAAGTTGACTCCATTTTTGAAGTTTTGTCTTGCAAACAAGACATGATTTTCTTCTGATTTGGTTGAATAATCAGATAATTATGCTCAAACTTCATATTAAATGGTAGAAATTAGTTGATACTGATTTGTGCAGCAAACTTCCTATTGGAAAACAAAATAATTAATAGATAATTGCTGGTAATACATTTTAGTGAGCTGCATACCATGTCTTGAAAGTGGCATACCATAGTGTACATAATGAACATTCAGTTTGCAGAATAAAAATGTGCTGTTTTTATTTATTTTTTTTCCCTGTATTTACTGGCAACAAGCACTGAAGTTTATTCATTCAAGAAGGCATGGGTATTCAATTTAAATAGAATTGTTTTGAGTTATAAATGTTTTTTGCAATTTCTTACATTTCAAACATTTTTAATTAATACCACACAATAATTAGACCTAACCTGACATATTGTTCACTTCTGGTAGACGAAAGTTCAGGGAATTCGGGTTGGAAAAAAACCCATTGTATTTATACATGAATAAAATGGGAGAAACATACACAAAGATAGTGGAGTAACTGAAAATTCATGTCAGTAATAATTATCATTTTTTTTCTACAGCAAATGGTTAATCACCCCAGCACTAACCATAGCTCCAGGGAAGGTATTTTTTCAATCCGAAAATTAAGATATTTTCTTATTTCTCAATAAAAATGTATGTTGTTGGTATTTATTAGAAGTGCCTTGCCGAGGCACTTCTTATGAGTACCCACAGCATATGTTTTCTTGGAGAAATAAGAAAAATATTCTTTGGATACCCCCTCTTATCTAGAACTATAACTAACCACATTTCTTGTCTAAATTTATTACAGGTGGAGATGGGAATGAAGAACCACGAAATAGTTCCAGCACCCCTGATTGCGTCAATTGCTCATCTCCATTCAGGTGGCTGTCATAAAATACTGAGAGAACTCGGCAAACATAGGTTGGTAGCCTATGAACATGGCGGTAAAAAAGGTGAGTTCTTGTTGCACTGACTGGTATAGCAGGGGTTTATTAACCTTTTTTGGCATCTGGAAATCAAGGCAAAGTAGCCAATGGATTTCCTGCTTTTCCTCTTTTAGCCCTGTACAAATTTATTAAAAGTAGCAGGGGGAGGGCAGGGCCCTATTTTAACTTCGTAATACATTAACCTATAGATAATGTGCTATTCTATTCTGTTATTCACCCCCTCCACAGAAAAAATGACCTTTCAGTCCTGATAAAGTCTTAATTCAGAAGGTCCCTTTAAACAGTTACCTGTATGACGTAGTTCCTCCCGCTCAAATGATCACGTGTCAGTTTCTTTTCTGTGGACTGTGAATTGTTCAAGGATTATTATTCTGTGTTAGAAAAAATAGATTAAATTTATTCTACACGGTTAAAATTTTTATATCCTTGACTTTCTCTGATTCTATATTCAGTCCTTCTACTATCTATGTACTTATTTTCGAAATATCGATTTTAGATTTCTTGTTAGCTCGCCTGTACGAAGTACAAGGAGAGCTATTGTAATCACCCCGGTCGTCCACGTTTGCGTTTGCGTTTTCGTTTGCGTTTGCGTTTGCGTTCCCGTTCCCGTCACACTGCGTTAAAGTTTTTCAAATGCTTATATCTCAACAGTCACTCCTCACAGAGGCATCAAATTTGGAACTTAGGTACCTTGGAGGGTCTTCTGAGATTCCAAGAGAATAAACCCCTGGGTTCATGCCCCTGGGTGGGGCTAGGGGTCAGAATCTAGGACACCTTTGTAATACTGTGTTAAAGTTTTTCAAATTCTTATATCTTGACTTTCACTCCTCATAGAGCATTCATATTTAGAATTTGGGTACCTGGAGGAGTCTTCTGAGATTCCAAAAGAACATACCCCTGGGTTCATACCTCAGGGTGGGCCTTGGAGTGGGGCTAGGGGTCAAAATCTAGGACACATTTGTAAAATCTTATATGCCTACAGGTTATAGACACAACTGGTTATACATCAGCTAACTATGTGACATCGGTTTAAGTGTAAGAGAGTGAAGGTCATGGTGACCTACATTTTACGGTCCAGGTCACCTAGATTTCACGGTCCAGTGATTTTGCCTTATATCTTGAATACTATTTGTTGGATAAATGTCACACCTGGGACATTACTTCCATGTGACCCAATGAATGACCACTTACTATATCTAGGTCATTGTGACCTATATTTCATAGTTCAGTGATTTTGCCTTATATCTTGAATACTATTTGTTGGATAAATGTCACACCTGGGATATTACTTCCATGTGACCCAATGAATGACCACTTACTATATCTAGGTCATTGTGACCTATATTTCATGGTTCAGTGATTTTGCCTTATATCTTGAATACTATTTGTTGGATAAATGTCACACCTGGGATATTACTTCCATGTGACCCAATGAATGACCACTTACTATATCTAGGTCATTGTGACCTATATTTCATGCTTCAGTGATTTTGCCTTATATCTTGAATACTATTTGTTGGATAAATGTCACACCTGGGATATTACTTCCATGTGACCCAATGAATGACCACTTACTATATCTAGGTCATTGTGACCTATATTTCATGGTTCAGTGATTTTGCCTTATATCTTGAATACTATTTGTTGGATAAATGTCACACCTGGGATATTACTTCCATGTGACCCAATGAATGACCACTTACTATATCTAGGTCATTGTGACCTATATTTCATGGTTCAGTGATTTTGCCTTATATCTTGAATACTATTTGTTGGATAAATGTCACACCTGGGATATTACTTCCATGTGACCCAATGAATGACCACTTACTATATCTAGGTCATTGTGACCTATATTTCATGGTTCAGTGATTTTGCCTTATATCTTGAATACTATTTGTTGGATAAATGTCACACCTGGGATATTACTTCCATGTGACCCAATGAATGACCACTTACTATATCTAGGTCATTGTGACCTATATTTCATGCTTCAGTGATTTTGCCTTATATCTTGAATACTTTTTGTTGGATAAATGTCACACCTGGGATATTACTTCCATGTGACCCAATGAATGACCACTTACTATATCTAGGTCATTGTGACCTATATTTCATGCTTCAGTGATTTTGCCTTATATCTTGAATACTATTTGTTGGATAAATGTCACACCTGGGATATTACTTCCATGTGACCCAATGAATGACCACTTACTATATCTAGGTCATTGTGACCTATATTTCATGGTTCAGTGATTTTGCCTTATATCTTGAATACTATTTGTTGGATAAATGTCACACCTGGGATATTAGTTCCTTGTGACCCGATTATTGACGTCAAAATATATCTCTGTTGGTGTGACCTATATTTCATGGTTCAGTGATTTTGCCTTATATCTTGAATACTATTTGTTGGATAAATGTCACACCTGGGATATTAGTTCCATGTGACCCAATGAATGACCACTTACTATATCTAGGTCATTGTGACCTATATTTCATGCTTCAGTGATTTTGCCTTTTATTTTTATTACTATTTCATGGAGAATTGGCATACCTGGATTATTATATCTATGTGACAAAATGATTTACATACAAATACATCTAGGTCAGTGTGACCTATATTATATGGCTTAATGATAAAAATGTTACAATATAAAATGTACCCAGCAGGGGAGCTACGCTGTCCTACGACAGCTCTTGTTTTCTCAATGTTAAAATTCTTCCTTTGTTTCCTCGTCAGTCGATGCATTTCGCCCGCGGCAACTGTGGCCATTTAAAAGCTAAATGGGATACACATCTATCTTGTTTAACTTGTAATTCTTGCACACGTATCTCTCCTTGTTCTATTTGCAGTTCCTGGACAGCAAAAGTTTGGAATCTAGCAGAAAGAAGACGTCTTTATGCCACTAGAAAATCAGTAATGACGCAGAGAAGAAAACAGAAGAAATCAAAGAAAACCAAGAAGTCCCAGTCAGACATGTCTGACAGCGGGGCAGTTGATGGGAGCACCATCCCTCATAGCTATACTGCTCGGGGCAGGACCCATCAAGGTGGCAGCCCGGCGGACTTAGAGTCTGACCGGGCATTAAGCCTACTAGTAACCGGTCATCCAGTCACCGGTCAACCAGTCACCCAGTCAACGGGCAACTTGTCACCGGTCATCCAGTCACCAGTCAACCAGTCACCAGTCAACCAGGCACCAGTCAACTAGGCTCCAGTCAACCAGGCATTGGTTTACAGTCATTCGCATATGACCTACAAACACAAATTCCGCCTGGTTATATACCTATAAATATGCCTGTACAAAGCTACTCTCCGTCCATAAGTAGCCATATTTCACATGGTAGTGTCCACAGACTATCCAATGTTTTAATTCCTGGATATGAACGTTCTGAAAGATTAGAACTTCCTAATCCAGCTTCTTCCTCTAGACAGATAATTCCACTCGAACCTGATTTTTCGCAGGTCTCAGATCCGAGTGTAATGATTGAGCCTCCTAATTCAACTGATTTATCTATCTCCAGACCTTCAAGGAAGGATCAGTCAAAAAGAGAGCATAAATCTAAAAAGAGAAGACATCGATCGTCCTCTTCTTCTATTTCTACTTCTAGATCAGACTCTTTGAGTTCTTCTCTGCGAAAGAAAAATTCAAAGAGATCTAAGCACTCTCATAAAAAGAGAAGAAGACGATCGATGACGCCTTCTTCTTCATCAAATTCCTCCCAGTCTCAACTTGACATTGGTAGATACACAAGGGCTCATAAATCTCCCCAGGTTGTTCAAACGCCAACTCCAATACAACTTGAGGAGACTAATTTTAGTCCAGTCACTAATCAACCTATTAATTATGATCAGTTTCAACCGAACCTCACTCAACAGAACAAGGAGTCAGATTCGGAAACTGAATCCGAAGTCTGGTCCTTTGATCGTGCGATTAACGAGGTCTTCTGGCTTCTTCCTCCTGAGTTATGCCCCAAAACTCAGCAGGATCAAGCACCATTAAAACCTCTCTCTGGGATCGAACAATTAATGGAGTCTCGTTCCACTCCATTACTTGTCCTTCCACAATCCAAATTAGTAGAAAATACAACAAAATACATTCGAAATAGACTAGACTCGGACAAATGTTCAAGAGATTGGATATGCCCGCAAAGCTTGGTTTCGGCTCTTGCTCCGACTAAATTCTACAAGAGCCAAAACCAATATTTGCCAACTGACAATATCCCTCAATTAGAAGCGGATGCGTCTCTCCTAGACATTTCTAATAAAGGAAGAGCTTCCTTTCCGCTGAAGAATCTGGAAGCATGGGAAAGGAAGGCTAGAAAACTAGTCTGCATTATTTCTCTCATGCTGATCTATTTTCTTCAGCTGCCTTCCTTTCATTACAACAGGAATCGATGTCGGTTGTGGCCCTTTCCAGACTTCTGGAGTCCGTAGCCAAATCGATTAAACATGCCATGTCTACACTTTTAACTACTGAATTATTCCAAGCTAAGAGGGAAGCAGCCCTAGCTTCGTCTAAACTACTTCTCGACAATTCCACATACGAGTTAAGTAACGCTCCTATTAACTCAAAATCCTTATTTGACGGCAGGATAAAAGAAATAGCTAAATCAAACTTTGAAGCTCAACAGCAAAGGTTTCTAGCTTCTTCTTCCATTCAGTCACAATCTCATTCTTTTAAGCCTCCTTCTCAGAGCAGAGCTTTCAAGATACCTAAATATCCTGCTAAACAAACAACATCCAGACCTAAACCTACGCAATTGTATAGGTCCAAAAATATTCCTCAAAGCTCACCTTCTCACACTAAAAAAGATAATATCAAGAGGACTGGTAACATCCGTCAGTTCCCCTCCTCTAAACCTGCCTCTTCCTCCGCAAGATTATGAAGGCCCGCCCTTTCCACTGCCTGCTCTTCCGCTCGCGGACATTCCAGTGGGAGGACGATTGGCCCATTTTGCGGAAAAATGGGAGGAAATAACAGACAACAAATGGGGCCGCTCTATCATACGAAACGGATTCAGGATACCATTCATCAAAATTCCTCCTTTGTCATCTGTTCCGATCAGAATGAGTCAATCCTCCTCCCCGTTTCTCAGAGAAGAGATCGAAAACCTTCTCAACAAACGGGCAGTGGAAAGCATACAGAATCGGTGAACTCCCGGCTTTTATTCCCGGATATTCCTTGTGCCAAAAAAGAACGGAAAGTTTCGTTTGATAATAGACCTGTCTTTATTAAACCGATACATAGAGAAACAAGCATTCAAAATGGAAACAGTCAAATCGGTAAGACAAGCGATGAGACTCAATGATTGGGCTGTCTCCATAGACTTAACAGATGCATACCTACACGTGCCGATACATCATCAATCCCAGAAGTATCTTCGCTTCGTACACGAAGATCAAGTATATCACTTTTCGGCCCTACCGTTCAGAATGTCCCTAAGTCCGTTAATTTTTTGGATGGACGTTATTGCAGCTTTTCTATGCCAACGTGCCATATCAGTTTTTCCATACCTAGACGATTGGCTGATAAAAAATCTGATTCGCAACCGACTGATTACTCAGACAAACTTTTGCATTCAAACTATCCAAAGCCTAGGTTTTCTGCCAAATCTCAAGAAGTCAGATCTCTTTCCTGCTCAGAAATTCACCTTCATAGGTATGGAATTTCTGACGCAACAAAATTTAGTCAGGGTTCCAGCGGATCGTGTACAGAACCTAATTCTAACAATCAAGAAAATAATGTCAGCCAAACATGTATCGGCACAAACTTTCCTTTCCCTTTTGGGCAAACTCAATGCTGCAGCAGACCTTGTTCTCCTAGGCAGACTGCACTTACGTCCTCTTCAGATGTGCCTGCTGTCTGTCTGGAAACCTCGTATTCTTCCTCTCGAACACCCGATCTCGATAAACGGTATGATTCGATCTCACTTAAATGGTGGATAAACCCCATTCGATTCGAGACAGGGACTTCTATCCATCCTCCAGACCCCGAATTCTTCCTTTATACGGATGCCAGTCATTACGGATGGGGAGCTCATTTAGAGCTGACAACACTGTCCTTTCATGGTCGCTGGACAGAAAACCAATCCCAGCTCCATATCAATATGATAGAAATGATGGCCATACGATTAGCACTGAAACAAGCCAAAACATTTATTCACCATTCTTGCATCATGATATCCACAGACAACACAACGGTGGTCTCATATATCAACAAACAGGGTGGCACTCATTCCCCCAATCTTTGCGTAGAAGTTTGGAAAATACTCAATTGGTGCCTGGAACAAGACATAGTTATCAGAATTCGGCACATCCCAGGCAAATTCAACTTTCTTGCAGACCGCCTCTCAAGACTAGACAAACCTATCAAGACAGAATGGGCTCTGGATCAAACAGTTGCGAATTCAGTATTCCAGATGCTCAACTTCCCAAATGTGGATCTGTTTGCGACAAGATTCAACCACAGACTCCCATTATATGTCCAGTACAAGACTACAAAGCACTAGCGATAGATGCCCTGTCCATGGACTGGAATCATCTTCATGCATATGCTTTTCCTCCTTTTATTCTGATACCTGCTGTTCTAGAGAAAATCCGACAACATCAGTGCAGAATAGTTCTCATAGCTCCATTCTGGCCACAACAACAGTGGTTCTTAGAACTTCTTCTTTTATTAGTGTCAGCTCCGTTCTGGCCACAACAACAGTGGTTCTCAGAACTTCTTCTTTTATTAGTGTCAGCCCCGATTCGTCTGCCACTAATTCCAAGACTACTGACTCAATCCAAAGGAAGATTTATCCATCAAAACCTCCCAATTCTCGACCTTCACACTTGGGAGTTATCAAACAATCAATCAGAGATAAGAAATTTTCACAAAACGTTGCAGATTTTGTCTCCAGATCAAGAAGAGCATCTACACAAAAAGTCTATGATGCAAAATGGACCATCTTCTCTAATTGGTGTCATACAAAAAAGGTTAATCCGATCTCGACCCCTATTACAGTTATAGCCGATTTCTTAATCTTTCTTTTTTCGGAAAAGAAATGTCAGATTAGTACTATTAAAGGTTATAGATCTATGATCTCTAACACTTTAAAATTCAAAACTGGTAATAGAATCGTATCTAATCCAGTCTTATCTGAACTTATCAGATCTTTTGAACGTCAACGACCAGTACAAAGATCTCTTACACCTAAATGAGACTTATCGTGGGTTTTAGTATGTCTACAAAAACCACCTTTTGAACCTCTTGATAAGGCTTCTAAATTTCACGTTACTATTAAGACAGCCTTTCTCTTAGCTCTTGCCACTGCTAAAAGGTCTAGTGAAATACATGCTCTGGCTATGGATTCACAACATTTAAGATTTAATCAATCTGATGGTTCAGTTTCCTTGATTCTTAAATCTGGCTTTTTAGCAAAAAACCAGCTTCCTTCTGTTAAACCAGATCCTATTGTTGTTCCTAGTCTTGCTCGAATTTGTAAATGAGAACATACTGACAGACTTCTTTGCCCCGTTAGGGCTCTGAAATTCTATCTCAAAATGACTAGTTCTTATCGCCAGAACAGAACTAGACTCTTTCTTCCTATTAAAGGCAATAAGGATATTTCTAAAGATACTATCTCGAGATGGATATCTTACACTGTTAAACTTGCCTATAGGAAACTCACTAAACGAGACATCTCTTTCCTTAAAATCAAAGCTCATGAAGTTAGAGCTCTTTCCTCTTCTTGGGCTTTCTTCGACAAAGTTCCTCTCAATGATATACTTCAAGTAGCGGTTTGGAATAGTTCATCAACTTTCGCCAAATTCTATCTCAGAGACATGTCTCAACAAGTAGAGAATCTTCAAAGTTTGGGCCCCATTGTAGTGGCCCAAAAAGTGGTGGGGGGCCAACAGCAATCAGCTATGGATGTGTAGACAACGTCAACGGCCCCCCTACACCTGATGCTATACTAGAGAGGTACTAATTACATGTATATTATACCTTTATTATATATATATCTTAACCCTGGATTACTTTATCCTTGGTTAAAGGACCTTATTATTGCCTTAAGCACTAATTATGTCCTCATTATATATATAAAAATAAATCTTTTTACTAAGTCTTAATTCAGAAGTTGGGACTAACTTATTAGGAGAAATCCTCCCTCCTATTCTACAAATTCTAGCACATTATCTATAGGTTAATGTATTACGAAGTTAAAATGAAGTTTTTTAAAAGTAAAACATATTTTAACGAGTAATACTTAACCTATAGATAAGTATTTATTGTCCCACCTCCCTTCCCTCGCTCTTTTCTCCTAATTGTGTATTGTTTTACACATAAAAGAAACACGTGATCATTTGAGCGGGAGGAACTACGTCATACAGGTAACTGTTTAAAGGGACCTTCTGAATTAAGACTTTATCACGACTGAAAGGTCGTTTTTTTCTGTGGAGGGGGTGAATAACAGAATAGAATAGCACATTATCTATAGGTTAAGTATTACTCGTTAAAATATGTTTTACTTTTAAAAAACTTCATTTTAGCTGGAGTCTTCTCACCACAGACTTAACTTAGTGCATTTCCCTTATTCCCCGCAAAGAATTTTATGGATCGATCTGTATGGTTCGGTACTCCGTAGAATCAGTACTGGCAATTACCCAGTGAACAAAAGCGCGCGAAAGCGCACAGACTTCACGGGTACTTCAGAAATTCCCTTGGCGTGTCGCCATTTCGGATGTGTTTCTGTGTTTTGGATATAAATTTTCCAATTTTTTAGTGTTTATTTGGATGGTACGCTGTTTTTTCCCCGCTGGAATGTTGGTATTTGCTTTCCTTTTACTTTAGTTAAATTTAGCGGATTTTTTCTGCTTTTTAACTTATTGTTCTCAGTTGTTGTCACAGTTTTTCGTGACTTCATTTCTTAGTACAGTTTTGTTTACTGTTTGCCCTTCTTATGTCCCAAGTTAGCGGTAGCTGCGGACATTTGAAAGCCTCTTGTGACAATCATCCTAGATGTTTTGCTTGCTCTCGTTGCAGTTTTCAGTCGCGCTGCCAGATCTGTAAACTGTGGCCTACCTTGATTTGGATGCTTCTAATAGACATTCTTACGTTCAGAAGAAGGTTGCGATGGACAAGAAGAAGATGGGCAAGAAGGGAGCCTCTTCTCGAGACACAGTTTCTAAAACTGTTGAGGGTAGCAATGACATTCGTCAACCTGGCTCCCGGACTGTATCCAGGCAGTCCCACTCTGAGAACTCTTCTTAGTCTAAGTCCCCGGACCGGTCATCTCGGCACCGGTCATGGACCAGTCATCATGGCACCGGTCACAGGATCGGGCATCTCGACACCAATCACTGGGCCGGTCATCTCGACACCTGTCACCGGGCAGGCCATCTCGGCATTGATCTCCGGGCTGGACATATCATTCCCGACCTTGTCATCGGCCTTATTCTCGAGATCGCCATTCTTCCTCTAGAAGGCATAGGTCTAAGATAAAGCACAAATATTCTAGATCGAAACACCAGAGGCATCATCATTATACGAGCCCCAGTTCTTACGGCTGGTCTTCTAGATCCAGATCTGAGTCTGTCAGTTCTGAGTGGTCAACTTCTTCAGACAGAAACAGGCAGCATAAGAGGAAAAAGTCTCACAGACGCCTTTCTATTTCTACTTATAGAAGGCACAAGAGGCATAAGCACTCCTCTGGCTCTCGCCATAGAGGTCGTGCAAGATCTTCATCTAGAGATCGTAGTCACAAGACTATGTCTCAAAGACCTCATTCTAAGTCTGACAGAGAAGATGATCTCTCAATTATAGTGGACAAGAATGATTTCGAAGGTGAAAGCAGAGCTGGTTCACCTCGTAAAGCCTCTTTCAAACCATTGAAGAAACAGTCTTTTGATAGAGGTACTTCGGATTCCGAGGAGGAAGAGGAAGCTACCATTTCTTTTGCTGAGGCAATTCAGGAGGTCATGAATTTATTACCTCCTGAATTTTGTCCTAGGAAAGAGTCTTCCGAGACTATTCAGAGGCCTAGGTCCACTTTGGATGCATTAAATCCTACTGAGGATAAGAACTCAGCTTCTCTTCCTCAGTCTTTGCTGATAAAAGATGTTGTGAATGTCTTCCAGTCTCTTATCGACAAAAAAGTAAAACTTGAACCTGGTTGGGTTACCAATCAATCTTTGGAGAGAGAGCTTGGTATTGTTATGAAATACTACTGGTCACATGGTCAGTTATTTCCCACCAGTGTACCTAAAATTGATAAGGATGCATCTCTGCTAGATTTAGCATCCTCTGGAAACGTTAATTTTCCAGTCAAGAGTTTGGAAACCATGGAGCGCCAGGCTAGGAATATGGTTACTATTAACTCGTATGCAGACCTTTTCACTGCGGCATCAGTCAAAGCTCTAGAATCAGACAATTTGGATGCTCCTATGCTGAAGAGACTGCTCAATTCCATTGTTAGCTGCCTTAAGCATTCCTCTTCCATGGCAGTGATTCTGACAGTAGAACTCCTGCAAGCTAGGAAGGAGGCTGCCATTGAAAGGTCTAAGATATTGACGGAAGCGACGAAGAATAAGCTTCGTTGTTCCAATCTTTTCTGAATTCCTGTTCGGAAGTCAGTTTGCTGCACTTCAGAAATCAAATTCTGAATCTCAGCAACAAAGTTTCATAGCTTCCTCTGTTGCACAGAGTAGTCAAGCTTCTTCTTCTCGGTTTAAAATTCCGAAACGCCCAAACAAATCTTCTGATCACAGGGATTCTTCTTCTTCTTCTAGACCTCCGAATCGCAGGGATCGAGGTGGTCCTAGAAGAGGCCCTCGTCGTGGAGGCTCTGGCTCTCGTGGAAGGGGTCAACACACCCCCTCCCGAGGAGGTGCCTCCAATGTTTCACGACAATGATATGCTTCCTCCACTGTCCCGTCCTCGAAAGGACCTTCCAGTAGGAGGATGGTTGGCCCACTTTCAAAATCGTTGGGGAGAAATAACAGAGGACTCATGGGTCCTCTCTGTCGTAAGAAAAGGGTACAAAATTCCATTTGTAAACAAACCCTTCCTCTCCCCAACTCCAATCTTTCTTCAACAGACTGAAAGTTTGGCTCTAGTAGAAGAGGTCAACAAACTTCTATACAAAGGGGCAGTGGAGAAGATAGAACCGGAAGGTCCAGGCTTTTATCCTCGTATTTTCCTGGTTCCCAAGAAGAAAGGGAAATTACGACTAATAATAGATCTGTCCAGACTGAATACGTTTCTGGATATTCAGTCGTTCAGAATGGAGACAGCCAACAAGATCAGACAGGCGATTCAACCCAACAACTGGGCGTTCTCACTAGATCTGACAGATGCTTATCTACATGTTCCTATTCACCGGCAGTTTCGGAAGTATCTCCGTTTCTGTCTCAAGGGTCAGGCTTATCAATTCAAGGCTCTTCCATTCGGCCTTGCGACAAGTCCCTATGTTTTCACCCGTTTGATGGTTGCCATAGCAACATATCTACGGAAAACGGCAATTGTACTGTTTCCATATTTGGACGACTGGTTGGTCAGAAATCAGGTTCGTCAAGAAATTCTGAGAGACCGACAGTTTACAGTCAAACAGATTATGTCCCTAGGACTGATAATCAATGAAGAAAAGTCAGATTTGGTTCCGTCTCAGAACTTTGTGTTCATAGGAATGGAATTCCTAACACACAAGAACATAGTTCGAGTGCCATTAGACAGAGTACAGGGCATTCTGGAACTGTTACTGTGGTTCAAGAAACAGAAACAGGTCTCAGCAAGAGTCTTTCTGTCTCTTCTGGGAAAACTAAGTGCTGCAGCTCAATTTGTAGTATTGGGCAAGCTACACTTACGTCCACTTCAAATGGCTCTGTTTGCACAATGGAAACCTCATGTGCTTCCCTTAGAGTATCCCATTCTTCTCAATGCTCCTATCGGGAAGCATTTGGAATGGTGGGACAACAAGGGACGTTTCATCTCGGGTGTAACACTGAAACCGTCTCTACCAATACACAGTCTTTTCACGGATGCGAGCCTCTCTGGATTGGGAGCCCATCTCGAACCGGAAGGACTGGTGGTTCATGGAGCTTGGACTCCAGACCAATCTGTTCTTCATATCAATGTTTTAGAGATGAAAGCAATATTACTAGCTCTAAAACAATGTCACCAATATGTCTTCAATTCAACAGTGATGATTGCCACAGACAACTCTTCGGTAGTCTCGTATCTGAAGAGAGAAGGGGGCACCCATTCTCCATCTCTGTGCATGGAGGTATGGGAGACACTCCAGTGGTGCAATCAGAAAGAAATAAATCTTCTGGTGAGACATATACCAGGAAAATCGAACATTTTAGCAGATCGGTTAAGTCGTCTTTCCAAACCAATTTCGACAGAATGGTCTCTGGATCAGACGATTTGCAACTCGATTCTGTCGATGACAGGCTTTCCAAACATAGATCTGTTTGTGACTCGTCTCAACAAGAAGTTACCAATCTATGTGTCTCCTATCCCACACGAAAAGGCTCTGGCAATAGATGCAATGTCAATGAACTGGAACGGATTGCACGCTTATGCATTTCCTCCGTTTGCTCTGATTCCAGCAATAATCAACAAGATTCGCCAACATCACTGCAACATAGTGTTGATAGCTCCTCTTTGGGCCGAAATGTCTTGGTTTCCGGGCATTCTTCGGTTAGTAGTAGCACCGGTCATTCGGATTCCCTCGCACAAAAATCTGTTGACACAATTGGGTCAGAAATTTGTCAGGGAAAACGTAGGAAGCTTAAAACTTCACGCTTGGAGTTTATCCGCCGATCGATCAGAGATCGAAAGTTTTCGGCGAACATTGCCAGACACGCAGCTGAAGCAAGGCGATCATCTACCAGATGAGTTTATAACGCCAGATGGAAAGTTTTTTCCGATTGGTGTTTGCAAAGGGAAGTTCATCCTTTCTCGGCCACTCTTTCGGAAGTAGCAGACTTTTTGCTACATTTGTTCCAGGAGAAGAAATGTCAAGTCAGTACTATCAAAGGTTACAGATCTACTATCTCTAATACTTTGAAGTTTAAATCTGACAACAACATTGGATTTGATCATGTCATTTCTGAACTTATCAAGTCATTTGAATTACAGAGGCCAGTTGAAAGGTCTTTAGCTCCAAAATGGGACCTTTCTTGTGTCCTTTCTTCATTATGTTCTGAACCATATGAACCGTTGCATAAAGCTTCTAGGTTCCATCTCACTCTATTTCTGCTTGCCATGGCAACAGCGAGACGTGTTAGTGAGATTCATGCCTTCTCTGTGGATTCAGGACATCTCAGATTCAGTCAGTCAGATGGTTCGGTTTCTTTAAGGACACAAACAGGCTTTTTGGCAAAAAATCAATTACCATCCGTTTGCCCGGATGATATTTTGGTTCAAAATTTAGCCAGAACAATTAAATTTAATGACTTTAACAGGCTTTTATGTCCTGTTAGGGCTTTGAAACTTTACTTGAAAGTGACCGAGCCTATCCGAAAAAACAGAAAAAGGCTCTTTCTTCCCTTGAAGGGAGATCATGATATTACTAAGGGATCTATCTCAGGATGGATTTCTTATACCATTAGATTAGCTTATAAGAAATTGTCTTCTAAGTCTAAGATAGCTTTGCTTAAGATTAAGGCTCACGAGTTAAGGGCTCTTTCGGCTTCTTGGTCTTATATGAATAAAATCCCGATTGAGGATATTATCAAAGCTGCTGTGTGGTCTTCTCGTTCGACTTTTGCCAAGTTCTATCTACGAGATTTAAACACACAAGGAGAGAACCTACGACTGATGGGTCCAGTGCTCAAAAAGTGGTGGGGGGCCAGTCAGGTCTTTCTCATCCTCGATGCTAATCTTGAGAGACTATCGTCTGAGTCCTAGCAAGACAGATTCAAAGGTACTTGGATATGATAGTGCTGTTTCCAGGGATAGAGTGGTGGAAATTTAGTTTCTTACTTAATTTCTATTATTTTATGAACGATCATACAGAACGATCCTTTTATCCAGGGATAAATCCTGTGGAAACTTAGAATTCTATTTCTATTATTTTATGAACTTAGAATTCTAAGTTTCCACAGGATTTATCCCTGGATAAAAGGATCGTTCTGTATGATGGTTAAAGATTCCTTCCCACCAAGGCTGATTCTGCACTAAGTTAAGTCTGTGGTGAGGAGACTCCAGTTAAAATTTAGTTGTTATAAGTAAAACTTATTTTAACAAGGATACTCACCACAGACTTAATGCAGAGTCCCACCTCCTGACCCCTCCATCTTGAGGGCAAGGGAATTTCTGAAGTACCCGTGAAGTCTGTGCGCTTTTGCGCGCTTTTGTTCACCGGGTAATTGCCGGTACTGATTCTACGGAGTACCAAACCATACAGATCGATCCATAAAATTCTTTGCGGGGAATAAGGGAAATGCACTAAGTTAAGTCTGTGGTGAGTATCCTTGTTGAAATAAGTTTTACTTATAAAAACTAAATTTTAACAGTAGAAGGGTAAAATATCCGGCCCCCCACCTCTTATTGAGACCTCTGGTATAGGGCTTAATCTTTCTTTCCACATTTCATTGCACCAGGTAAAAGAAAATATCTTGTAAATGTTTTTCTTATTTCTCCACAAAAACATGTGTTGTGGTACTCATTAGAAGTTGAGGCACTCCTAATGAAATTTCAATACTTTATGGTTGATAAAATGCCTTATCTGAAGCTTTATCCCTTGTCCTGCTGAATAAATTAAGATGCAACACCCACTTCTAATTTTCAGCCATTCAGATTACTTGATCCAGATTGTTGATATAAATTCACATACTGAATGGCAAACAGTGCAGATCCAGATCAGTTGGCTTCTGAGAAGTCAGCTGATCTGGAGCCACACTGTTTGCAAAGGCAGGGTATATCCGGGTTCAGCAGGACAAGGGTTAACTTTTATAAATTGCATGTAGTTGGTCACGTCTTAGGCCTTACATTTTTAGATTGGTTTTGTAACATTTACAAGCATAAAACCCATTAAAGCAGTCATACAAGTCAGGATTTTGTAGTACTACCCCAAGTTCTTATTTGCCAAATGAAAATATTTAATTTTTCTGCTATCTAAATAATGAATTATGATGTACTATAGGCCTTTCCTGAACTTTTAAGACTTGTGATGAGTCAATGGAGTATTCCATATTTGGTAAGGTTGAATAAAGAGTGCATCCAAATCTGTTTTTGTTAAGGCTGACTGCTCGTATCTCCCATACCACCGATGCAATATTTACATGCTAGAAACAGTACCTCATAACTGTATACATCTTGTCTTAATGACTTTAAAAGTCAGATCAGTTAGATTGAGGACATTAGATACAGCGATTGCCTTCTGATACAGCTAGGTAAGTAGTTCGAATCCTGCTCTGCAGAGAGTCTGCCTCACTGTTGTAGGGGATTTCTTTGTACAACAGCCTTTATTATATTATTATTTAATCGTTGTCTTGAAATGGCTGAAATACTGAAACACACCTAACATCGAACATCAAGTTTATCTGATAGATAAGCAAAGTCTAAACTATTCAGCAATAATTTCTAGAAAAAGTTATATCCACTTTGATTTTAATGATTTTAACAGGATTCTACATGTTGTAATGTTCACACCTCTAGGTCTGTATATACATTAAGATAATTTGAACATTGTTTGTGCAAGCTATGTAAATTCATACAGGTGTGACATCTTTTATTTAGTAAATAGACATGTGCCACAATTCAAATGGAAAGTGTCAACAGTCATTAATATTTGGGAAAGACCTATATGAACAAAATATCTGAGTACAGTACTTGTTACATGTAACAAGAATAAGCATGGTAAGAGTAATAGCGTATGAAGGTACCATAAACACTTCAGAATTTCACAGGAACCACTTAATTACATGGTACATAACAATACAGACTTGGATATAACACTGTTTAAAGAAGGCCCCAACAACTAAAATGTGTACATGTATCATAGCAACAGATAAGGCGCTTTTTCATCTGAAACATGCTGATATCTTTCTTATTTCTCCACGAAAACATATGTTGTGGGTACTCATTAGAAGCGCCGAGGCGCTTCTAATGAGTACCTACAACATATGTTTTCGTGGAGAAATAAGAAAAATATTGTGTGGATACCCGATACCCCCCTTATCTGTAGCTATGTGAATATTATTAGAAAAATGACCATTTAGGCTCATTTTTCTACATAATAATACATTTTTAGCACAGATTTGGATATTGCATGTAACACTGTTTAAGATAGACCCTAAAAATGTTGTACCCAAATTAATATAGATTATATAGAAAACTGACCATTTACTTGATCATGAGTCAGGTTTTCACAACTGATGATTGACTAGGTACTCTTTGCGAATGCAAATGAACAATACTAATAACATCTCTTCTTTTTCAGTGCCAGGTTATAGATTGACCAATGGTGGTTATGACTACTTAGCTCTGAAAGCCTTGACTAGCAGAGATATAATACAGTCTGTTGGCAATCAAATTGGAGTGGGAAAAGAATCAGGTAAGAGGGCTATGTAGGCAAACGGTTGTTTTATTTCACATAAAGACATGTTGTGGGCAAATGTTAGTATCAGTGAGGTGATTCTAATGAGTATCCACAGCATGTTTTCTTTGAGAAATAAGAAAACCTTCACTATTTCACAGAAAGAAGGAAAGAGAAAAGCAACAACAAACTAAACAAAAAAATAAACAAACAAACAAGCAAAGAAAAACACATATTGCCTCACCAAGGAGTGAATAAACTTCATATGGGCTGCGCCAAGCTTAAAAGTGCCTTTGAACGTGTGCAAATGTGCAGCTTCAGATCATCCTGCTCGTGGGCAAAGTATCAATCAGGCCTTTGCTCTCCATTCATACATTCTGTAGTATTCAGAGATTCTGTTAGTGGACAATGAACACCCTGATCAGACTATGGATGCGCAGACTGATCTGGACCTTTGCTGTCTGCATATGTTGGCAGACACATTTTCGCATGGCATGGGCCAGAAGTTCAGTACTATGCCCAAACAAATGAATTATTTATGAAATATATTATTCCGAACTGTGCTCAAATGCCTAAGATAAAACACAGTTGAGTTTGGGTTGTACCCATTTGAACACAAGTGAGCGCAGCAAGCAAATGCTCAAATGGTACAACCAAAACCCAACTGTGCTTTATTTGGGGCATATGAGCACGGTTCAGAATAATTTATTTCTTTTCTAACACTGCTCATTGAGCGATTTTTTTGCATAAACGAGGTTTTTTATTAGCTCGCCTGTACGAAGTACAAGGAGAGCTATTGTAGTCACCCCGGTCGTCCGCGTTTGCGTTTGCGTTCCCGTTCCCGTCACACTGCGTTAAAGTTTTTCAAATGCTTATATCTCAACAGTCACTCCTCACAGAGGCATCAAATTTGGAACTTAGGTACCTTGGAGGGTCTTCTGAGATTCCAAGAGAATAAACCGCTGGGTTCATGCCCCTGGGTGGGGCTAGGGGTCAGAATCTAGGACACATTTGTAATACTGTGTTAAAGTTTTTCAAATTCTTATATCTTGACTTTCACTCCTCATAGAGCATTCATATTTAGAATTTGGGTACCTGGAGGAGTCTTCTGAGATTCCAAAAGAACATACCCCTGGGTTCATACCTCAGGGTGGGCCTTGGAGTGGGGCTAATGGTCAAAATCTAGGACACATTTGTAAAATCTTATATGCCTACAGGTTATAGACACAACTGGTTATACATCAGCTAACTATGTGACATCGGTTTAAGTGTAAGAGAGTGAAGGTCATGGTGACCTACATTTTACGGTCCAGGTCACCTAGATTTCACGGTCCAGTGATTTTGCCTTATATCTTGAATACTATTTGTTGGATAAATGTCACACCTGGGATATTACTTCCATGTGACCCAATGAATGACCACTTACTATATCTAGGTCATTGTGACCTATATTTCATGGTTCAGTGATTTTGCCTTATATCTTGAATACTATTTGTTGGATAAATGTCACACCTGGGATATTAGTTCCTTGTGACCCGATTATTGACGTCAAAATATATCTCTGTTGGTGTGACCTATATTTCATGGTTCAGTGATTTTGCCTTATATCTTGAATACTATTTGTTGGATAAATGTCACACCTGGGATATTACTTCCATGTGACCCAATGAATGACCACTTACTATATCTAGGTCATTGTGACCTATATTTCATGCTTCAGTGATTTTGCCTTTTATTTTTATTACTATTTCATGGAGAATTGTCATATCTGAATTATTATATCTATGTGACAAAATGATTTACATACAAATACATCTAGGTCAGTGTGACCTATATTATATGGCTTAATGATAAAAATGTTACAGTATAAAATGTACCCAGCAGGCGAGCTACGCTGTCCTACGACAGCTCTTGTTATTCTTTATTGTAATTATTATTACCTGACTTCCCCATTGGTAGTTGACTATTCCTCTTAAGCATTACGTCACAAGGTTACGTAGTTACAAGGTTCAGTGACGAATATTAAAGATGGTGGATTACTCTTGAGAATCAGCTGACGCTATAAAATATAAAAACGATGTGAAATATAGAAACTTGTACCCTTTGTTCATGAAAGAATTGCAAAATGCTTCGAATTGGAGTGCTGCGATGGACCTAAGGAGGACAGATATAAAACAGCAAAATAAGAATGTTAACTGACTTAGTTTTGTTTCGAACATGTCAACATTACAAGATGGAAACAAGAAGTAAAACGAATGTGTTTGAATGGTATCATCATCATCATCATCATATCCATTCTAAAGCCGGTTTTCCTCTACCGAGGGTTGGGCAAAATGTTTGAATGATATAACCTGAAGAGGAATTCATCAGGATAAAAAGTCCAAGAACTGCAATGTTCATAGATCATTTTCTGACTTACTAATATAATTAATTATGTTTGAATATTTCAGCCAATATTGTAATCTAGTGTTCATAGTTACCAGGGGCGCAGCTGTCGCAACAGTAATATGATTGGTTTCCTTTTGATAGTGCTCGAAGAAATTCCACTGCTCAAATACCTTAGATAAAGCATGGCTAAAAATCTAAGGACAAATAAGGAAGAACACCAGCAGGGGTGTTAGAATTATTATTAGTACTGACAATCTTTTAGCCACATAACTGATGTAGAAATTGATCATGAAATAATATTAGACTGTCTTTCTCCCCATTCTGCTGATTCAAGTAGGACATTTGTCAGTTACATGTGCATAAGTACTAGTCAGCATATTAGAGGACTAAACCTGCCCAGGAGAAGTGTGAATAGGTTAAGTGACCAGCTTAACTGACATAAAATAATATTGATTGGGCTGTAAAATTCCAAATCAAATCAGGTATATAATCATAAAATATGGGTTAGGTTCGATTTAGGGTAAAATCCAATAATTATTATGGGAGTTATCGCCCTTTATCAACTTCGAAACATGGTTTCCATTTGATATCTTTTGAAAAGATTAGTGTATTGGATTCATGTTTTATACACAGGTATATATTCATAAAATATAGGTGATGTTCTGTTTTGGGTAAAATCCACCAATTGTTATGGGAGATGCAGCCCTTGTTCACCTTTGAAAAAAGCCGGCCTCGGTGGCTCAGTTGGATGCGCCGTCCAACTGGAGACCAGGAGGTCGTGGGTTCAACCCCCACCGAGGTCGGCAACATTCTTTCATGGAAATTGATCATGAAATATTTTCTACGGTCATTCTCTCCCTTCCGCTGATTCAAGAAGGGCAGTTGTCAGTTTCTGGCGAAAGAATGTGCACAATACTGGTGAACTGCTTAGAGGACTAAGTCTGCCCAGTAAACGTGTGGTTAGGTAAACTGACCACGCTCGACATGACCCCATTGGGTTGACTGGGCCGTAACACCTCTACACAAACAAACAAATCACCTTTGAAAATGGTTTCTGTTTGATATCTTTTGAAATTGTACTTTTTTACCTTTGCTTGCTCTGAGTTTGTAAAAATCAGATCAGCTTATTCTGAGCAGCCAGGATGCGAAAGTTTATTAAATATTTTTACTTCAGTTGTAACTCCTTTTTTGGAACATTTATTTATTTATTTTTTCTTTCCATGGTAATGTAGTGTCATTGTTCAGAGAAAACTTTGCTGTTTGCTTATTATATCTTTTTCTTTTTATAAGTCTGAAATACTCAGAACATCCCTACTGTCCCAACTTTTCATGATTGAAATTCCTACTTTTGTCCTACTTTTTCAAAATTTTGAGCCCTACTTTATCCCTACTTTTTCAATGGAGGGCACTTGAAAGCCTGCAGATGTATTTATACATATACATGTACTGATAAGGTTGCATTATTTCAGATATCTATATAGTTGCTGATGAAGAAGAGAAACAGTGGGCCCTCAAACTTCATAGGTAAACAAAATACAGCGTCCAACTGATATTGGCTTACAGTTGGGCAAGGCCTGCTATCCTTGTAGTGGGTAAGGGTAGAGGGGGAATGTTTTTAGTTCTTCTGTTTCTTCACTTTCATTCCTGTTCCTCTTTCTTCCCTGTCCCTCTCTTTCATCTCCTCTACTCTCTCTTCTCTTTTCTCCCTTTCTCTGGGAGACGACACAAAATGACCCTCAAGGGTTGACGTGTCGTTAAACCCGAACACAATCAATAAACAAAATACATTGATTAGGTACTGTAGTTTTTCCTAAATATATTTACTGATGGTACTCATTAGAAATGCCTCAGCAAGGCACTTTTAATGAGTACCCACAATAAATGCTTTTGTGAAGAAATAAGAAAAAGATTTGAGTGGGAAAAAAAAGCACCTTATCTGGAGCTATGATGTGTAGACCCAGATGAGTCTGCTAGTTTAGTTCTGCACTGTTTGCCACTCCATTGACACTTAAGAAACATTATCAGGCAGTCAAAGTTTTGTTAAAACTTAAGGTTAAATACCATAGGAAATTACAGTAACCAAAATATTAGGTTAGCACTTAACACTCTGGGTAAAATTTTCAGCTGACAACATTTTGAAATGTTTTTCTTTTTTTTTTCCCTGGGAAAGAGGAGACAATTTGCATGAAATGTCATTCCTGTTTTCTGGTTAAAAATAAGAAAAATATAATCATGTGTACCTATCTTATCATATTTAACAGAAGACATGACCACATAAACCCCATTATACTCCCAGCATACAAAGTATTCCATGGAGCATTTTAGATATCTTAAGCCTGTCTTTTTTAAATATTGTATTTTCAGTTTGTTTTAGCATCTGATTTTGAACAAATATAGCATTGTAGTGACACCTGCAGTAAGTGCCCACTAGTAAAATTGAAAGCAGCAAATGATGCATAGTTACGAATGTATTAATCAGCGTACTTGGTCACCTAGTCCATTGCAGCTATTTGCTTACATGCTTTTTTAAATGTTTTCTGACTTTTCTTTATTTACAACTGTTTAAAAGTTCATTAAAATTTTAGTTTACTTGTTGCTAACTAGAAATTGAAGCTTGTCATTTAGAAAACTCAACTGTTGTATTCTGGATAACCAGAAAGAAGAAGGGATACACTTTCAGACTCAGTGTAGGTAACATTGTCTTAGTTGATTTTGTGCCTTTCTGAAAAGGGGCTTCTATAAAAGGAAACATTGTGCTCCACTTTCAGAGTATATCCTTTTCCAGAAGGGGCTTATTGTGCAGGAAGGCGAACAGGAAGTCTCAAAACTTGTCTCCCTTGAACAAAATGGTGGAAAAATCTATTAGGTGTATCCATTCCCCTTAAGCTGAGAAATGAAATGTAAAGTCATATTTCTGTTTCTGGCGAAAGAATGTGCACAATACTGGTTAACCGCTTAGAGGACTAAGCCTGCCCAGTAAACATGTGGTTAGGTAAACTGACCACGCTCGACATGACCCCATTGGGTTGACTGGGCCATAAAACCTCAACACAAACAAACAATTTCTGTTTCTAGGCTTGGCAGAACATCATTCCGTCAGTTAAAGAATAAAAGAGACTATCACAAACATCGTGGCAATGCCTCCTGGCTCTATCTTTCTCGACTGGCAGCTATGAAGGAGTTTGCTTTTATGAAGGTATGGTTTTAACCCTTCTCTTGCTGAACACAACATGCCCTGTCTTAGCAAACAGTGTAGATCCAGATCAGTTGGCTTCTGAAGCCCAACTGATCTGGATCTGCACTGTCTGTCATTAAATATGTGAATTTCTATCAAAAACTTGGATCAAGTAATCTGATTTGCTGGAAATTAGAAGTGGGCGTGGCATCTTAATTTATTCAGCATGACAAGGGTTAAGAGGAATGGATTCACTTTCAGAGGAGGCAACTCAGTTAAATTTTTTGTTTTCCTTCTGAAAAGTTGTCTACTGTAAAAAGGAAAGAATTTTCTCTCTCTGGGAGCAAATTCATTCCTCTTAGAGAAGACCACTTTTCCAACAGGGCATGCTGCACTGTTTGCCATTCAGACATTATCAGGTACCATATTTACCCTAAGTCTTTGGACAGACAGGCCTGAGCAAAAAGTGTAGACCCAGGTCAGATGCTGCAAGTTGTGGCATCTGATTGGGGTCTACACTGTTTGTCACTCATCCAGCAGTACATAAGATGTATCAGAATGTACTAAAACTGACATGTTCAAAATCTAGAAGTAAGGAGATAAGTTGTCCAAATATTTGGGGTAAATTTGGTAGTCTTACGGACTAGTTTAAATTTAGATGGACTGAATGTTTGATAAGAAATCACAGAGTATAAGAACCAGTCATTTGGTTGAACATACACCTTCTGATTGGGAGGTTGTGGGTTTTGATCCCCAGCTGAGTCATACCTAAGACTTTGTGAAATTTTAATGCCAAGGATCGTTGGTTCCTTCAGGTGGAAAATAAAGACTAATGTGTCCAACAACGTATGTTTTTGTGGAGAAACAAGAAAAAATATTATGTGGATACCCCCTCTTATCTGGAGTTATGTGTGGCCTCGCACCATTCTAATGAGTACTTACAGCATGTGTTATTGCAGAGGAATAAGAAGAATGTTTCTAGCTCGCCCTCTTCTCTGAAGCTGTGGTAATTCTAAGTGACGTAGCGCCAGATAAGAGCGGGTATCCATGTTATATTTTTCTTATTGCTCCACAAAAACATATGTTGTGGGCACTCATTAGAAGCGCCTCGCCATATTGTTAGAAGCGCCTTGGTGAGGCACTTCTAAGGAGTACCCTCAACATGTTTTCTTGGAAAAATAAGAAAGATATTAGCATTTTGGGGGTGAAAAAAAGCATCTTATCTGTTGCTATGAGTGATATGAGAAGCAGGAAACCCACTAATATCACTCATTTTCACTTTGCTAATTTTTGTTTTGTAGCAGAATATTGTTACATGCTAATTGGATGGGAAAAATTACAGCAGATGACATTTTGAAATACCGTATTTGCCCTATGAATTAATGCACTGTACTTTTAGATTTTTCAAATTACTGGAAAAAAACATGTAGTAAAATATCCACCTAATTGGGGCACACATCAAAGAAAGCTCAGTGGAGGACTGCATGCAGGTCTTTTTAATCATGCTTATGATTTTTGATTTCCTTTATAAAATCATATGTTGTGGGTACTCATTTGAGTTGCCACGACTTGTCGAGGCAATTCAAATGAGTACCAACAAAATATGATTTATAAAGAAGTGGATAAAAGTAGACAGACTGTAATCTTAAGTCTCAGAAATGGCTTGACTGTGTGCTTATAGGATTATGTGTGGTTATTAGGTCAACTTTGGTAGTTTTCTTATTGTTTCCATAAAACAGTTCCTGTTATGCATATTATTCTCTCTAACATTTCATGCATATTGTATTCTTGCATGAAATGTCAACCTCCATTGTCTGGGAAAAGAAAGAAAATATCAGTCTGTTTTTTTGCTGCATTTTGTTCAAAGATTGTTAAAGGTGAAATATAACAAATCTTGTATTGACTAAACTAAATCACTTAAGTCTGTTTACCATATTTTAGGCTTTGTATGATCGTGGATTTCCAGTACCACAACCACTTGACTTTAACAGACATGCTGTCATCATGGAATTACTGAGTGGCTACCCAATGTAAGTTAATCTTCAGTTTGTTGAAGGCAAAGTCAGTAGATGATAAATACCTTAATGCTACCCCCTTAATTCCATATTAAACTCATCCTTAAGATTGAACAAAGTTCAGTCGAACCTCCACGGCGAGATCGTCTTTGGGACCCCCACAGAGATTTTGTTCTAGATATGGGTAGTTTGAGCCACTGAGGTTTAACGCTTAGCACTCTGGGTAAAATTTTCAGCAGACAACATTTTGAAATATTTTTCTTAT
Source organism: Anodontia alba (assembly GCA_964016985.1). Classification (NCBI taxonomy): domain Eukaryota; kingdom Metazoa; phylum Mollusca; class Bivalvia; order Lucinida; family Lucinidae; genus Anodontia; species Anodontia alba. The sequence continues at coordinate 63,909,024 of OZ024829.1, forward strand.
TTTTCTCAGAAAACAGGATATGACATTTCATGCAAATTGTCTCCTAAGGAGACAATTTGCATGAAATGTCAAATCCTGTTTTCTGGGAAAAATAAGAAAAATATCATCAATCTGTCGTCTGCTGAAAATGCCCAGAGAGTGGTAAAGGTTAATCAAAGGGCCAGATTAGGAAACAAATGGGAATAATATATTGATGTCTTTTTGATCTTCTATAAAATAATGGTATGTTGAGTGTACTCATTAGCATTGCCTTGATGAGGCAATTCTATTGAGTACACACAACATACATTTTCATGAGAAAATAGGAAAATTTTCTAAAATATATCTATAGAATTTTTGTTTTCTTGAGCAGTTAATAGAATTTCCTAGGGACTCAAAAATGAGTGAATTCGCCACGGTAAACGAGTTGTTGATGTATGAGTCATTGAGGTTTTACTGTAACTGGTGATGTGTCTAAAAAGTGCTGACAGAATGGCAAAACATGCAAACCCTGATCAAATGGCTATTTTATAAGAGTGAGTTGACCTGGGTCAATACTGATTGCTCAGGCATGACTGTGACACTTACAGTCAATTATCTGACATAGTTTGTGCTTTCTCATGCAGTGATCCTGATCAGACTACAACATATGTTTTCATAGAGATAGAAAAAAAAAAAAATCTAATAATTATCACCAATTACTCCTTGACATTTCCTCTACTGATGTTTTAGGGTAAATACACAACTTATCATAGAATTATTTGGATGGCTGAGTGGTTAGTGCTCTCGACTTCAGATCACAAGGTCCTGGGTTCAAATCCCACTGGAAGTGGAATTCTGATCATGATTTTACAATGCTTCATTGCACAGAGCCTTTCATTTTCACCCTTGCATCTTCTCGATATGACTTAACTAATGTTGAACGGGGCGTAAAACACCAAATCATCATCATTATCACAACTTACCAAGCAGTATTAATTTTTGTCAGGTGTCAAGTGCGTGGCCTACAGGACCCAGCAACAGTATACAGCGAGTGTATGGAGCTCATTGTGCGCCTTGGTAACTGCGGAGTAATACATGGTGACTTCAATGAGTTTAACCTTGTACTAGACGACACTGATAAAATCACCATGATAGATTTCCCGCAGATGATATCAACCTCACATCAAAATGCTGAATGGTAAGGACCCATGGGAACCAGTCATGGAAATCTTAAGGGGAATGGATAGGGTTGTGGAATTACCAAATTTTATTACCTGTCCATGGACAAGTAAATAGTCAAAATCTATTTGTCCAACCAAGATTTACTTGCCCAAAAATTGACATTTTTCTTATTTCTTGAAGAAAGCATATGTTTGTGGTATTCATTTGAAGTGCCTAGGGAGCTGCTTCTGATGTATATATACAACATATGTTTTCTTCGAGAAGTAAGAAAAATATACATTTGAACTTCAGTGGCTTGAACATCTTTGGGGCCATGGAAATTTGTTCAAAATATAGGTAGTTCGAGCCACTGAGGGTTAATCATGGAACCAGGTCAGGAAGCAAATAGTGATAATTTAGAGAAATCTTTTTGATTTTCTACACAGTAATTATATGGTGAGTGTAATGAGTACACACAACATACAATTTCATGATAAAATAAGAAAATTTCTCTAAATATTTGTTTTCATAAGCTGTCAGAAGAATTTCGTAGGGACTCAAAAATGAGTTCGAATTAACCATGGTAAACGAGCCATCGGTGTTCGAGCTATTGAGGTTCGACTGTATATAACTCATGATCTGGATACTCTTCATAACTAGAGCTATGCCGTTCTTGTCCCAGGACAAGTAAATTGATATTTCTTACTTGTCCTCAGGGAAATGGGATGTTAGACATGGTATTTCCACAGCCCTGGAAATGGATGTACTGCCAGGAGCAGTAACTTTGTCAAAAATAATTTGCCTTTCCTATGAAAAGGAGTCTACAGCACCGTACTTTCCACAGTACAACTTACACAAGATGGTGGTAAACAAATTGCATTGGCCTGTAAATCCCTGTTTGAAAATTTATTACTTTAAACTTAATGTTTATGTTGTGGAAAGTGAAGTACTGTCTACTCTAAACGGAAAGAATTTGCTCCCAGTTCTCCCTCCTGAAACCTGGGAGCAAATTCTTTCCAGAAGGAGTTGGTGTGCAGAAGAGCAGCTAGGAAGTAAAAATAATTGTGTCCCTTATAAATAATGGTAGCAGATCTATGAAATGTAGTATCCAATTCCCTGAAATGTACACAGATCTCTCTCCATAATTACTGTATTTACTCTAAATATTGGGACATATAAACTCCTTACCATACTTGTCCTAAAATTTAAACAAGTCCATTTTACTAAATGCTGACATGTCTAAAACTGCTGGATGAATGGTAAAGAGTGTAGACCCTGATCATTTACAACATTCTGTTGCATCTGTTCTGGGTCTGCACTGTTTGCTCAGGCCTGTCTGTGCCAGTACTTAGGGAATCTAGTGGTATTTACCCTTATAATATGACTACAATGTTTTTGTTTGCAGTACACCACAACTTGTTTATAGCACTATTGCTGGGATCCAAAGCAAAAATATGGTGTTTGCCAAACATCCAGGTTGTATTCAAACAAAAAATGGGTAAATTATATAGAAAAATGACCATAAATGGTCATTTTTCTATATAATCTACACATTTTTGTTTGGATGCAACACATTTAGGGTCCACCTTTAAACCATCTTATATCTGAAACCATCTTATCGTGAAAAGTCTTTAAGATAAGAAGACAGTTCCAGTTTATTAGGGGGTGGTCGGGTGTGGCAAAGGTGTCGTGTAGCTTGCGTCACCAGGGCGTCCAACTGATATTGGCTTACCTTGTAGCAGGTAAGAGTAGAGGGGAATGTTTTTATTTTTGCTGTTTCTTCCCTTTCATTCCTGTTCCTCTTTCTTCCCTGTCCCTCTCTTTCATCTCCTCTATTATCTCTTCTATCTCTTTTCTCCCTTTCTCTGGGAGACGACACAAAATGACCCACAAGGGTTGACGTGTCATAAACCCCAACACAATCAATCAGTCCAGTTTATTAGTGAAAATAGATCCAAAACAGCTAATAACAGAGGAGTTAGAGTTTTAAAACAATAACAGTCAAACAAGTGTACAAAGCTTATAAATATTGGAAGTCATTGTTCCCTTGTGACTCAATACTAAGGTTTGTAACAATAATCATATGTTAAATTTTACCTCGCCGCACAAGCTGTAATGCGATTCGGACGACTTAACAACTTACCATCCTTATCCTAAAATTTGAACAGATCCATTTGTCTACTAGAAGTGTCTGGCTGGCTGAGTGGTTAGCACTCCCTCCCTCAGGTCATGAGGTTCTGGGTTTGAATCATGCTGTAGGTGGAATTCTGCTCATGACTGGCACATCATTGCACAGAGCCAGTCAGTAACACACTTCCATTGTCTTGATATGATTTAAATATTGTTGAAGGTAGAATACTGCTCATGACTGGCACGTCATTGCACAGAGCCAGTCATTAACACACTTCCATTGTCTTGATATGATTTAAATATTGTTGAAGGTAGAATACTGCTCATGACTGGCACGTCATTGCACAGAGCCAGTCATTAACTCACTTCCATTGTCTTGATATGATTTAAATATTGTTGAAGGTAGAATACTGCTCATGACTGGCACGTCATTGCACAGAGCCAGTCATTAACTCACTTCCATTGTCTTGATATGATTTAAATATTGTTGAAGGTAGAATACTGCTCATGACTGGCACGTCATTGTACAAAGCCAGTCATTAACACACTTCCATTGTCTTGATATGATTTAAATATCGTTGAAGGTAGAATACTGCTCATGACTGGCACGTCATTGTACAAAGCCAGTCATTAACACACTTCCATTGTCTTGATATGATTTAAATATCGTTGAAGGTAGAATACTGCTCATGACTGGCACGTCATTGCACAGAGCCAGTCAGTAACACACTTCCATTGTCTTGATATGATTTAAATATCGTTGAAAGGGATCTAAAACACAAAATTATCATCATCACTATTTGTCTAACTTGTGAAGTGTCCAAAATGTTAATAGAAAGGCAAACAGTGTACACACTGCTTCTAGTTTGATCTGGGTCTGATATCAGTTGGCATCGGCCTGTCTAAATATTTATGATACCATATTTTCTCTAAGTGTTGAGATGGACAGACTTGAGCATACAGTGTATTCCCTGATCAGATGCCACTCTCAGTAGCACTTTGGGTCTGCACTTGCCATTCATCCAGCAATATAAGTGATAGCTATTCAAATTGGTATAACAGCTCTAAATAAGAGGGATTATTGGAAAAATATTTTTCTTGTTTCTCCATGAAAACATATGTTGTGGGTACTCATTAGAAGTGCCTCACTGAGGCACTTCTAATGAGTACCCACAACATGTTTTCTTGGAGAAATAAGAAAAGTATCAGCACTTTTCGGTTGCAAAGTGCCTTATCTAGAGTTATGGGTTAAGACGTTAAGGAGTCCCAATATTTAGATACATTTGGTATATACAGTAAGTCAGCTTTCACTGTGTAATCACCCACCTATCTGCATATAATTGCTTAATTGAAATGTTCTTTCTTAACGCTAAGCATGCTTTGTAAAAATTTCAGCTGATAAAAATTTGAAATATATTTTTCTTATTTTTCCCAGAAAATAGGCTTTGACAATTCATGCAAATTGCATGAAATTTTGGAGCTTATTTTCTAAAAATAACATAAATAAAATCAGTTTATAGTCTGCTGAACTTACCCAGAGATTGATAAAGGTTAAAATGGCTCAACACTGTGGGATGATTTTATGACTTAATCTTGTATTACACAGTCCACAAGTAGTTCCATTTCCTTAATTTTGTCCCCCTATCTCAGGGGAGGGGGACATATTGGGCTTGGTGCTGATCCCATTGGCATTGGAGTGACACTTTCATGTCTGCACAATATCTTGTGAAAAAGTGGTTGGATTCTTAATACTAAATTTTCATGGATTTATAATTGAGACATAACAAAGAACTGATTAGATTTTGGTGACCTTGACTTGATTTTCAATGTCACAGCATAGAAAACTGAAAATTCATTGGGGGGTGGGGGTGGGGACATCTGTTTTCTTTGAAAACACTGTTACTAGTTGCATTATGGATGTCTTTTTCAACAGTACTCACATTCATTTGTCTGCTGAAGGATCAGCATGGCAGAAACAGTGCTTCCAAATTCAGATCATGAGGTTTCAAATCATCCTGAAAGCAAAATTCAGCTCATAACTTTACAGTATATGATCATTCATTGCATAGAGCCTTTCATTATCACCCTTCCACCATTTTGATTTGACTTAAATAATGTTGAAAGGGACGTAAATAGCAAATTGTCATTTATCACAAGAAGCTATCAACAACATTTTAGTCAGCCAAAGTTCAGAACTGGATGTTTTGAACTTCCCTTCAAAAATTTACTTTTAATCACATGTACACACATATTGTCTGAATTTGTCCATATTTAACAGAAATGACAGCAGATTGACACATCTTATTATAAGAAAGGTATTCAGAACCATCTTATATACCAAACCATCTTATAAAGAGGTTGCAGTGATTTAGCTATAGTAAGGTAACAATCTTCAAAGCTAACCTCCAGCCACTTGTAGCTGATTTCAACATTTGAAAAATAGTACATTTGTTTCTTTTTTCATTATGCCCCCAACTTCAAAGAAGTTGGAGGGGCATGTTGCTTCTGGGTTGTTCGTCTGTCTGTCCGTCCGTCCGTCCGTCCGTTTGTTCATCATGCTTTTTGATGCATAGCATAACTTTAAAACCATGAATGCTACTGTTTTGAAATTTCTTATATGGATTCCTCATGAAAAAATAGCTGACACATATTTTTTTTCTTGACAGGATTATGCCCCTTTTCTGAGTTATGGCCCATTGAAAAAATATGGATGCAATCTTGTCAGCAAAATATCTCAAAAACTATTAAAGCTAGAGCCTTGAAACTTGATGAATAGACTGGTAGTGATGAGTAGACAACCTGATTAACTTTTGAAGAAATTTTGAAAAATGCTTTTTGAGTTATGGCCCTTTGTAATTTTGGGCATTTTTACCTTGTCAGCAAAATATCTCAAAAAGTGTTAGAGCTAGAGCCTTGAAACTTAGTAAATGGATTTTAGTGATGAGTAGATGACCTGATTAACTTTTGAAGAAATTCTGAAAAATACTTCATGAGTTATGGCCCTTTGTAATTTTGGGCATTTTTACCATGCAGCCAAATATCTCAAAAACCGTGGAGCTAGAGCCTTGAAACTTAATGAATAGACTGGTAGTGATGAGTAGACAACCTGATTAACTTTTGAAGAAATTTTGAAATATACTTCTTGAAATATGCCCCTTTGTAATTTTGGGCATTTTTATCTTGTCAGCAAAATATCTAAAAAATTGTTAGAGCTAGAGCCTTGAAACTTAGTAAATGGATTTGTAGTGATGAGTAGATGACCTGATTAACTTTTGAATAAATTTTGAAAAATACTTATTGACTTATGGCCCTTTGATTTTGGGCATTTTTATCTTGTCAGCCAAATATCTCAAAAACGTTAGAACTAGAGACTCGAAACTTGGTGAATTGATTGGTAATGATGAGTAGATGACCTGATTAATTTTTTTGTAAATTCTGAAAAATAATTCATAAGTAATGGGCCTTTGTAAATTTGGGCATGTTTCCCTTGTGAACAAAATATCTCAAAAACTATTGAAGCTGGAGCCTTGAAACTTGATGAATAGATTGGTAGCAATTAGTAGATGACCTGACTATGCCCCCAGTTTCGAATGAAATTGATGGGGCGTATTATTTTGCCTTCATTTGTCCATCCAACTGTTTGTCCGTTCATCAAGCTTTTTTGTGCATGCCATCTTAAGAACCCTGCACGCTAGGGTTTTGAAATTTTATATTTGGGTTCCCAATGAAAAAATAGCTGACCCGTGTTTTGTTTCTTATCTAGCATGTTTGTTTAGAGTTATGCCCCTTTGAAAAAAATCAGAATTAAATCTTGTGAGCTATGGCCCTTCGCAATTTCGGGCCATTTAATGTCGCTGCTTTATTATGTATAGCATAAGTTTAGAACCATGTATGCTAATGTTTTGAAATTTCATATTTGGATTCCTCATGAAAAAATAGGTGACCGTAGGATAATCCCATAGCATAGTGTTTTACAAACACCAGCTCTAGTTTCAGTATATATGAAATAATCTGGCCAACAATACAGTTAAAATGGCAGCCATATAATCTTATAAAAAAAAACATCCTGTTACCAAGTGGTTAGCGCTTCCCTCCTTCCGATCACAAGGACTTGGGTTTGAATCCCACTAGAGACCGAATTCAGCTCTTGACTGTACAGTGCTTCATTGCACAGAGCCTTCCATTATCACCTTTCCATCATTTGGATATGAGTTTAATAATGTTGAAAGAGACATAAAACACCAAACCATCATAATAACCTTATATACATCTGTTGCAGGTATTTTAACCGTGATGTGCAGTGTATTCGAGATTTCTTTGCAAGGCGTTTCCATTATGAAAGTGAACTGTTTCCAAAATTTTCTGACATAAAGTAGGTATTTTCATAAACAGAGGAATTGTTAAGGAGGAGTATTTGGTGATATTTTGTCTTATTTCTCAATGAAAACATATGGTGTGGGTACTCATTAGAAGTGCCTGACTGAGGCACTTCAAATAATTACCTACATCATATGTTTTTATGGAGAACTGGAGAAAATTATCCCAAAATAATTGTTAAATACTCCTCTTAAACAACTCCTGATAAATCAGATATGATGTACCCTGTATGAAATGACAGTTCCATATGTGAATAGCAACATTATTCAATATGCTTAGCTCTTGTTACATACCCGGCCATTCAAAGTATATCCCTAGCATGATAAATATGCAATGGGTTATATAGTTTCTGTCAGTCTGTCTGTTTGTCCATTCAGCAAAGTTTTGGGTTAAGTTTGTATGCTTTTCATATGTTTCTGAAAGTCTTGATTTTGCTACTGCTGCAGCCTAAAGGTCAAATTCATAGTTCATAATTTCAGTTAATATTTGCATCAAGTTTTGTGTTAAGTTCTTTAATGCTTTGCTTATGTTTCTGAAAGTCTTCTTTTGAAGTTGTCAGTACAGTCCAACCTCAGTAGCTCATACACCAATGGGTCATTAACCATGGCTTATTCGAACTCGTTTTTGAGTCCCTATGAAATTCCCTTGATAGCTTAAGAAAGCAAATATTAATGGATATTTTAGAAAAAAAAATCTTATTATATCATGAATATGTATGTTGTGTGTAATCATTAGAATTGCCTCATCAAGGCAATTCTAATGAGTACACTCAACATACCATTATCTTATAGAAGATCGATAAAGCATCCCTATATTATTTTCATTTGTCTCCTAACCGTATGCTATGATTAACTCACAGTGGCTTGAACTACCCATATCTCGAATAAAGTTCTTTAGTCCCAAAGATGTTTGAGCCAACAAAAATGGACTGTATCATTACAATTGGATGGATATACATCAGTTCACACCATCATGCTGTTGCTGCAGACTAAAGGTCATGGTCATAGACACACACACACGCACGCACACACACTTCTTCAGGTGGTTGAGTGTAAATGACTTTTAATTGTCCTTTTCAGGCGTTCTGATAACCTTGATGTTGAAGTCTATGCTAGTGGTTTTACAAAAGATCTTTCTGATAAGTTTGATGAGGCAGCAGAGGAGTTGAATATTCTTGGTGGACCAGATCAACCCAGAAATAGAGAGAATCATGATGCAGATGATGATAATGATAGTGAAAGTGATGATGAAAGTAGTAATTTACATGATGAGGATCTAAATGAAATTGAAGTAAGAGAGACAGAAACATATTTAAGAGATAAGTTGGAAGCAGTTTCAGGTTGTTTAAAAGATGCTGATAACAAAATGCTACATAGCTTAGAAAGAAGTGATAGACTGAATGAACGGTGTGAAACATACTCAGTGGCAAAGAGTTTAGTCACTGATATTAAAGAGTTAAAAATTACAGTAAACCAAGATAGTGAAGATAATTCAGAAATAAATGAATCTGTTCAGAGTGAAAGAAATAAGGCAAACTCAAATCAAATAGATAATGAAAATATTTGTTGTAAACTTGAAGGTGAATTTCCTGAAGAAAGTGAAGACAAAGAGGAAGAGTTTGAAGATGAAAACATTGATGAACTTGTCAATATTAGTGAATCCAATAGAGAATTTAGACCATTTAGAAATGAGGAAAGTTTAACCCATGTAAATACACACTTACAAAGAACAAGGAACTCCGACAGTGTTAGTCGTGCAAGTACACAATCAACAATAGATCCACGTGTGATCAGGGAGAAGGTGAAGAAACAGCAGAAAAAGAAACAGGAAGTGCTGAAGGCTCGGAGAATCAGGAAAAGCGGAGAGGCAGCACTCCAGACAAAGTTACGGAGAGATACTAGTCAGGACATTAAGCATAGTTATGACTGGTTCTGAAACTTCTTGACATTAAAAAGTTTTAACTGGTTTTGACGTGTCTTGAAATCAGTCTGAAATGAGCCTGTGCTGGGAAACCAAAACCGCCTTCCCACATGCAAACAGCAAAATTCCAGATTAGCCTGTCAGAGTGACTATGCAGTCTAATCAGGCTCATGGCCACCATTTTGTAATAACCCTAAATTTTTGGATAGACAGTCCAGAGCAAACAGTGTAGACCCAGATCAGAAAAGCAATTAGGAAGTCTCGGAAGCTGTCTCCCTTGTAAAACAAATGGCCAGGAATCTAGCCGAGCATGAATATTTCTCTGCATATAAATATGAAAATGCCAACTATTGTTGGTATTTTCATATTTATTAGCAGAGAAAACTTCATGCTCAGTTGAGTTCAGCATGGAAAAAGTTTTATAACTTTGGGGCCTGGATACACCTGAAAGGTTTTGTTGCTATTTGTACATGGAGACAACTTTTTCAAATAGAGGGTTGCCTTCCTAGTATTTGAAATCTTTCAAACAGGGGAACAAGTCGTTAAAAAAAAAAAAATTTTTTTTTGCTCAGAGAAAACAAGTTCTTTCCTATAACACTTTTGCCCCAGATCACAAATATTTCCATATTTTACTTATTTCCCCTTGTAAGAATAGCCATTTCCCTTAAGAGGGAGTTCGACCATTCCGGTTTGGTTGCTGTTTTGTGAATTGGCTATTACACACTGGTATAATTCTCAGCCAGTCAAATCTTAGTAGTTATCCCGGCGCTTTTCGAATAAAAAGCGGGGATATTGTTATACCCCCTGTCTGTCCATCCGTCTGTAATGTCACACCATTGCTCCTAGACCATTTAAGCTAGGATCTTAAAACTTTCACAGGTGATAGCCCTATGGATGAGGACTGGAGGAATGCATTTGGAATTTTGATGTGCATGGAGATATGCGATGACCCTGGCGCGGGGATATGTGATGGCTCGCCATCAACTTGCTCTAGTTGAATTTTGAAGTTGACACTAGTTTGGTTCCTCCAGTTACTTGCGTCAAACCAGAGTGAAGCACTGGACATTACTGGTTTTTGATCTTTTTAAAAAAAAAAAAAAAAATTTCTATAGACCCGTCACAAATATCTGTTAAGACCTGAGTAATCATGAAAGTTTCTCCAGTTCTCTCACTCTCCCTATTTCGCATTTGAAATGTGCCCTACTCAATCATTCTCTCTGTTGCCCTGACAACCTGGAGTATGTCAACAAGTATACAAAAGCAAGAGTATTTATTTTCTGGTCTTCATCCTTCACTTGAAAAGCTAATAACTAGTTTTTGACTGATTTCTTTGCTGAAAATTGCAAGTGGGATTAACAGCCAACTCACAAAACAGAAACCAAGTCAGAATGGTCAAATGATGTAACCCATTTAATCTGTTCAGATTGTTGTTTGCCGTCTGTCCTGGGCTTGGTCATTTCACATACCTTAATCATGGAAGACATTCGCAGACTACGTGGGCAACGTGTTCACCTTTTTTTCTGCAGACGTCTCTCCGTTCATACAGGAAAGCTATGTTGACGTCATCTTGATTTTTCTGCGTGTACTGCCTATATTCCTGACCGATTAATTCACCGAAAATACAGACACAGGTGTCATGATCTTTCACTCCTTGAGGCTAGGATTATCGACAGACAGGTTCACTCGTTAGTTGACACTTCCAGTAAAATCACTTTGCAGACAAACTGACATAGATTTTGACAGGTGCACAATCAACCCTCCTCATTCCAACATGCCTGATCGTATTTTTTTTTTTCATTTTAAGGTTTTCGGACACAGAATTTTCAACGTGATCGCAAATGCATGGTTATATTATAATGTTGACCTTTTCTTTTGAAGCCGGCCTCGGTGGCTTAGTTGGATGCGCCCTCCGACTGGAGACCAGGAGGTGATGGGTTCATTCAACCCCCCCCCCCCCCTGAGGTCGGCAACATTCTTTCGTGGAGATTGATCAAGAAATATTTTCTATGGTCATTCTCTCCCTTCCGCTGATTCAAGAAAGGCAGTTGTCAGTTTCTGGCAAAAGAATGTGCACAATACTGGTCAACCGCTTAATAGGACTAAGCCTGCCCAGTAAACGTGTGGTTAGGTAAACTGACCACGCTCGACATGACCCCATTGGGTTGACTGGGCAGTAAAACCTCAACACAAACAAATTTCTTTTGAAAGACGACATGCGGTGACAAGCAAAATAGTACCTAAGTTTGTTGGCAACAAGCAATTTCAAAGTTCCCCAGAATGTGTCCAGTAAACCTTGTATAGATTCTCATGGGACTGCTCAGGTGCGCACAGGGTGACGATATGCAGTTCTGGGATGTTCACGTTTCTAGTACATGTTAAAAAGTTATCTTTTCCCTTACTCTCACATGAAGAAACTGTGTGCTCATAACAATGACATCATGTGAACTGGTGGCGGAAAACCATTCTGTGAAAAAAACGAACTTATTATTATGTAAAATTGAAGTCTTTTCTGGTCAGACATGCATTTGAAACATACACACATACAAAGATAGACCCTAACTGCACCAATTATTTTCTGCGAATTTTAGCAGATCAAAACTTTCACAAGTAAAAAAGACCTGGACTTTTTTTTTGCAGCATATATCAATCACAACAGGTGCTATGTAAACATTGAAATGACGTTTTGTGGGAAGCTCAACACAGAAGTGATGTATATATTTGTGGTAACGTGTAAGAGAGCATTAATTGGTTTTGATTGATAAATGTTTTACTTCACTAACGAAAACCCACAGTGTCAGTAACACTCAAGATTAAAAGATAACTGCAGACAGCAACAAACCTTATGGATGCGGTGGGGTTCTGATTTTAAATGAATGGCAGTGGAGGAGGGTGCCACTGCGAAGATTAGTTAAGTATTTCTTGAGATATGCCCCTTGAATCATTTGCCAAAGAAACTACAAAATATAAATATCTGCTCTGCATGCGAAAATTAATGTAAGGGTTCAAGTATTGTTACCACTGAAATAAAAAGCTTAAAAAAAAAAAAAAAGAAAAAAGAAAAAAATACAATGTATAGAATGCTAAAATCTTTTTAATAAATTTAAAGTTTGGCGGCATTCACCACGCAAATTAAATAGACTGGGATTGTCATGTCTCCCTAATCAGGGAACATGTCTCCCTTATTTCCTATGAGGGAGACGTGATGTCTTCCTATTTTTCTGGGCCAGCTTCATGCCTGCTTAATCCTTCTACCCTTGAGTCTCTGAAGTGGACTTTCCCATCCATCCTTGAATATGGTATATCGATTGCTGCAAACAGGGTTATCAGTCAAAAATTAACAAAAAAATGGGAAACAGTTTAGATTCAGATGAGACGGCTCATTATGAGCCGTCTCATCTGGATCTACACTGTTTGCAAAGGTATTTCGGCTTTGGTGTGCAGGGCTGAAATATCATCATTGCATATCGTATTTAGTCTTACTATTGGGACAGATAGGCCTGAGCAAACGGTACAGACCTAGATTAGATGCCATGTTTGGCCACAGAATACTACATCTCATCAGGGTCTACATTGTTTGCCCCTCATTCAGTAGTTTTTAGAGACTTCACTAAGTAGTAAAATGACATTTAAATTTTAGGACAAATTTGCAAGAAGTTAAGGAGTGCAGCCTCAGTGGCTCAGTTGGATGCGCTTCCCATGTGATCAGAAGGTCGCGAGTTCGATCCCCGTCGGGCCCAGTAATATTCTTTCATGGAGATTGATCATGGAATATTTTCTACGGTTATTCTCTCCCTTTGCTGATTCAAGAAGGGACGTTGTCAGTTTCTGGTGAAATGATATACACGAGTACTTGTTATCCACTCAGAGGACTAAGGCTGCCCAGGAAAAGTGAGGTTAGGTAAATTGACTGGCTCGACATGACTACATAGTGTTGACTGGACTATTAAACTCCAAATCAACCAACCAAATTAAGGTGTCCCCAGATTTAGGGTAAATATTGTAGTTAAAAAACTATAAAACATTTGACAGTGAAAGTAAAATATGCAACATCTGCACACCTTACCATGGCCTTGGCTGTTTGTCTATACTTCCTACAGAATCCAGTAATTCTATTTCTATTAAGGGCACTGGATGCACTAGGTCAATTTTCCATCATTTATGATTAGGGAAACAACTTTTAAAACCATGCTTGCTTTCCTGCACACAAAGTCTCTTCTGAACAGAAAAGGGGTGTACATGAAAAGGAATGAAAATTTGCCCCTCCCCCCTTGAGGAAAGTCTTTTTTGCTCCCCACCCCACTCCCCCCACTCACACCCAATGGACCAGGAGTAAATTCTTTCCTTTTAAAGTAGACCCCTTTTCAGAAAGGACGTTAAACAATTTTAACAATGTTGTCTCCCTTGAAAGTGTACCAATTCCCATCAAGTGGGCAGCAAAAGGCATTGTCAGAGACAGCATGAATGGGCAGGCAGGTCTGAGTCATTGGTGTCAACATACATGTATGCCAAGAAGATACATTAACGTATGGCAGATAAAATGATAAGAACTCCAAAAATCTGTGCTTCTTTTTTAATTGATAAAAATATAGCTAAAATATAAATAAAACGCAACAAAGTGGTCTTTTTGTGTTATTTGTTCAACATAAGAATTACAAATGAAACATATCAAAAGAAAAGGATCTTCATTCATATGCAACATTGTTAACCCTTAACCCTTGTCGTGCTGAACCCGGACATCCCTGTCTTTGAAAACAGTGTAGATCCAGATCAGTTGGCTTTTTCAGAAGCCAACTGATCTGGATCTGCACTGTTTGTCATTCTGTATGTGAATTTGTATCAACAACCTAGATCAAGTAATTTGATTGGCTAAAAATTAGAAGTCCGTGTGGCATCTTAATTCATACAGCATGGAAAAATTAGAAGTCCGTGTGGCATCTTAATTCATACAGCATGGCAAGGGGTAATAATTTACTTTCTTAACCTTACCTCCTAATAAGGCATTTTCTTTCAACCAAAAAGTATCGAGATTTTTCTTATTTTTCCACAAAATCATGTTTTCATAGAGAAATAATAAAAAAAAATATGTACATATTTTGTTAGCAAAAAAGGCCTTATTAGTATTTTCTTTCTGGTACCTTTTTACATGCAGAGCATGCCTATTTATCACAGACAGTTATGATATGGTATTCTGTAAATAACATTAGGCAGGTCAAACTGGTATGTCATTTTGATCTGTCAATTTTTAAATTACCATATTAACCTTAACCGTAGTCCTGCTGAACCCGTATATGCCCTGCCTTTGCAGTGTAGATCCAGATCAGTTGGCTTCTGCAGAGGCCAACTGATCTGGATCTGCACTGTTTGTCATTAAGTATTTCAATTTATAGCAACAATCTGGATCAAGTAATCTGATTGTCTGAAACTTAAAAGTAGGCGTGGCATCTTAATTTATTCAGCATGACAAGGGTTAAGTATTCAGAGTTAAGTATGTTAAGAAGTAAACATATTCCAGTGTTTTGGGTAAATACACAAGTTATCAGGTGTGTGTCAAGAATGTGGAATGGTGTCCGATATCAGTTTATCAACCCTTTACCGATTCATGCCAAATGGACCTTAACCTTTTGGACAGGTCCATTTCCTATATAAGGGGTGTCTGGTTAGTATTTATTATCATGATATGTAGATACTTCTGAACTTAATGCAAACAGTGTAGACCCTATCAGTCGCCGCATTCTGCGGCAGCTGATCTGGGTCTACACTGTTTGCAGATGTCCCTTTTATGGGATAATAAGCTTAAATGGGTTAAAGCGTTAACACTTGCAGCAGATGACATTTTGATTTTTTTCTGAGAAAATAAGTGAGGTGCTTCTAATTAGTACGCACAACATGTTTTTCATGCAGAAATGAGAATATATTTCTCTAAAACGTTATGTTGTGTTTACTCACTTAAGCACTTTGGCAAGGCACTTCTAATGAGTACTCACACTATCTCACAGCATATGTTTTTGTGCAGAAGTTAGAAGAGTTTTTATCTTTATATACAGCCAGTAAGGTTGTGAAATGCAGGATTGTTGCAAATCCTGCCTGAATATTTTGGCTTGACAGATCTTGTTCAATATTAAAATGAAACGTTTGAATCGATATATCAGTTTAACGTGGTTTATCTTAACCCATAGAGCCCTAAGAAAAATTGTAGCAAATGACATTCAAATTTTTTTTATTATTTTTCAGAAAAAATAAAACTTGGCGATTCCCATGAAATGTCAAGCCTTATTTTCTTTAAAAAAAGAAAAAAAAATGTCATCTGCTGCAGTAATGATTAGACTTAACCCTCGTCCTGCTGAGCCAGGATATGTCCTGCTTTTGAAAACAGAGTAGATCCAGATCAGTTGGCATCAACAATCTGAGTTAAGTAATCTGACTGGCTGACAGTTAGAAATGGGTGTGGCATTTTAATTTATTCATTATAACAAGTGTTAAAGGGTTAACAAAATTCAAAGCTCTAAATGTGGTGATAAGTGAGTTAATACATGTAATTTTGAATAATTTATGGTATCCAGTGGAAATGACTCATTGAGGTAATCAGCCTGAGCAGGAATTGTCTGATTATTTTTAACTTGGAGCCAGATTCTCATGAAAATTGGGAGAAACACTGTGTCAAGATGTCAAATTGACAGAACTTGGTTTTCAACAATTCAGCTGGCTATACAGCTAGTTTTTAAATCTTTTAAATCAAATGATTAAAATAACATTCTGACAAATCTCAAAATAGAAACACAGTTATGGCAAAGTAACTGAAATGGTACAATATTGTACAATTTGCTAGGACATGTATGGCCGGCCTCGGTGGCACAGTTGGATGCGCCGTCCGAGTGGAGACCAGGAGGTCGCGGGTTCTACCCCTGCTGAGGTCGGCAACATTCTTTCGTGGAGATTGATCATGAAATATTTTCTATGGTCATTCTCTCCCTTCCGCTGATTCAAGAAGGGCAGTTGTCAGTTTCTGGCAAAAGAATGTGCACAATACTGGTTAACCGCTTAGAGGACAAAGCCTGCCCAGTAAATGTGTGGTTAGGTAAACTGACCGCGCTCGACATGACCCCATTGGGTTGACTGGGCCGTAAAACCTCAACACAAACAAACTAGGACATGTATGAGAACTCAGAATCAGATGCTTCTTAATCTGACTTGCCAGTGATGTATCTGCCGGCCTCAGTGGCTCAGTTGGATGCGTGTCTGACTGGTGATCAGGAGGTTGTGGGTTCGACCCAGTTGGCAACTTTATTTCATAGAGATTGATCATGAAATATTTTCTATGGTCACGCTCTCCCTTCTGCTGATTCAAGAAGGGCAGTTGTCAGTTTCTGGAAAAAGAATGTGCACAAAACTAGTTAACCGCTTAGAGGACTAAGCCTGCCCAGTAATGTGTGGTTAGGTAAACTGACCATGCTTGACATGACCCTAATGGGTGACTGGGCAGTAAAATCTCAACACAAACAAACAGTGATGTATCTGGCACATTTTTGCTAGCTTTGAGGTTCAAATTATTGTTACTAATGTCTGGTTTGACTTTGATGTTTGTGACCAACTTTTGGTATCAGTTACATCAATCAATTTTGGCTGGTTGCAATGTTTCTCTGTCCATTAAGCCATTGTAGTCAGGAGATCCAAAAAGGGTAATTGGCAAACAGTGCAGACGCCACATTTAGACACCGCACAATGCGGCGTCTGATCAGGGTCCCCACTGCAAATAATTTAGCCATTTTTCTCTAGGAATATGTAAATCTCATAGCCAGACATGCCTAAAATTGAAATTGGACTCTTCCAACATATAATGTGGGCGAGTCTGTTCAGTATACAATGGGTTAAGTGTTTTACAAAGCCGAAGTTTTTCAACTTTGATCCTCCAGGTGGGTGGGACAACATTTTTTACACTGAAAGTGAAGGTAGCAAAATTCAGGCTTCAATCATAAGTACTGTGCTCCTAATCTAGGAAGTTCGGTACAATACATTGTCCAATTTATAATTGGATAAACCGCTTCTGAAAATAGATCAGGTTTTTCCCAAAGCAATTTGCTGCTTTTGGAAACCTTTTGTGGTTCTCTAAAATTGATATTGATTGGATAAAAGTTATATAAAGATAGGAATCAGACAGATATAATCTGCAAATGTGTGCTCATGCACTTGTATTCTCCAACAAAAAACAAAACAATCCTGTCAGATAAAATAAACATTCACAAATGACTAGCAATGGGCAAGCAATTAGACTCCCTGCAACTTCTAGCATTTGGCAAGCCAGAAATATGGATTTTTACAATTGCAATTTTAACGATTTATAACCATAAACTGAAAAAAAAAAAAAAAAAAAAAAATTGTACTATGGAATGGAGCAGATACTAGAAGAAAATCCCTTGTGAGTACCCACAATATCTGATATTCACCACAGCATTTTCATAACACTACTGATTGGATCCAAAGCAAAAGTCACGTTAGATAAACAACGATGTTGCATCCAAACAAAGTCGTATAGATTATCCAAACAAAAATGTTAAGAATGGTCATTTTTTTATATAATCTTTACATTTTTGTTGGACACAACACTTTTGGGTTCCATCTTTCAACCATCTTATATCCGAAACTATCTGTAATAAGCCGTCTTATAATGAGGTTCCAGTGTTAATAATTAGAGAATATCACAGTTATAGTATTTTGTTTACCCCACTCTGTATCAATCTGTGATGCCTTATCTGCACGAATGTCAAGGGTTAATACAGTGGGTGATAACCAAAACACTGTGTTATAATTTGTTTATCACATGTACAAATCTGCTTCTTACTGTTTTTTAAGTCCAAAATCTGCAAAACAATATGTTAAAACAGATGATGATTTGAGTGCAATTGCACATAATGTCATGTTGTTGACAACATCATCATAACATTGTGAGCGGGCTGATAACCCCTGTGTGCTCAAAATACACAGTTTCCTGTTATCAGACCGGGCAATCAGATAATAGCTTTCCATTCAAAATACATTGTTTCTGTATGAAAGCCTGATTATCTGTACCCTTCAGCATTGTAATCACAGTATGGACATTATCACATAAAATAAAAACGTAAAACGAAAATACCCTGCCATTTTGTGTCATGGGCAGCTGATAACTCTGTCAAAATCTGACAAAATTTGGCCATTACCAATCCCAAACTAGATCTCCACAATATCTATGCATATACCAAGCTTGGTGAAAATCCATTGACATTACTCAAGTTATCGTCCAGAAACAAAAATATGGAAGTAGGATGGATCGACGGACACACGGGTGACCAATATGATACCAAAATACCCCACCACTATCGTGTGGCGGGGTATAAAAAGCAGCTTATTATGCCAAATACATGTATAGTAATGAATATGTGATAACAAAAATTATCTTCTGAATCTTTCTTTATCTGGAGCTTTGGGAAATTCAAAACAAATGGCAATATGCAAAAATATCACAGTTTGCTATAAATGAGAAAATATATTGTGTATTAAGAAATTATTTCAACAAAAATATATATTATAAATTTTTAACAGAAAGAAACAAACAAGGAAAATTAAAGAACAAAAAAAAATATATATAAAGCTGAACTACTGGTAACTGTATCCTTGAACACTTCATAGAAGAAAAGGCATCTGTATAGTACATGAATTACACATGAAACACATTTTTCATTGGAATTAGAATATTAATTAACGAGATTCGCAGTGAGCAATTCAATACAACTGACAACACTAAATAAGACAGCCAACTTAAAAAATCAATATCTCAATAATCCAGGTATTTTTATTGGCTCACTAATGTTTTGCTTTTCATGTCAATTTGTGTACTTTGCAATAAAAAAATTAATTTCACAACATATCTTTAAACACAATCTTAGTATGCAGCTGAATCTTTTAGCTACATGTAGATGTATTTTCTACATTGAAATCACCTCTCCAACTTCAGTTGTAAGCTACGCAGAAGTTATGGTCATTTGTATGGCAAATTATTATTTTGACAATATTTACAATTTTTTTCTGCATTTTAAAATGTCTAGGTGATAAATAAATTAAAAGGGAATATAAAGGTTAAGCAAAGTTATGTACCATTGTTATTTCGTACTAAGCAGAGTAGTCTCCACAGATGACATGGAGTAATTGGTCTTTATCAATATATTTTAATATGGCGGTGTTATCGGTAATCTTCAGTTTACACCACTTGGTTAGTTCCTTAGATGGTAGTAAAATTTGGAGAAAAAAATCATTTGTTTTCATTCCCTGCATATTTACTTTCCTGTTTTTCAAAATAGTATTTTGAAAATTCCACAAAGTTTAAACAAGAGAACTTAATGAAACTTGTCTCAAATTTACCAACCATACTTACCGTAAATATTCGGACAGACAGGCCTGAGCAAACAGTGTAGACCCAGATGAGATGCTGCAGAATGCGGCATCTCATCAGGGTCTACACTGTTTGCCACTCATCCAGCACAACATTGGGTAGTAAATTGTACTTGTTCAAATTTTAGAACAAGTTTAGCAATGAGGTGTCCAAATACTTAGGGTAAATACGATAATCTATTGATTCCAGCATAAAACTCAGCTGTTTCTATGATGTGAAAAAAAAATCCAAAGGACTTGTTAACCCATTCACTCCTTAGTTTCTGAAGTGGATTCTTCCATCTTTGAATTTGGGCATGTCCATTATTGCAAAAATGGTATCAGTCAAAAATCAAGAGCAGAATGGCAAATAGTGTAGATCCAGATGAGATGGCTCAGTATTTACACTGTTTGCAAAAGTATCTGTTTTGGTCTATAGGACTGGAAGGGTTAGAAGTAGTATTTGATGATAATTCTTGGATAATTTTCTTAATTTCTCCATAAAAACTTATGTTGTGGGTACTCATTAGAAATGCCTTGGTGAGGCACTTCCAATGAGTACTTAGAAGATATTATTTTATGGAGAAGTAAGAAAAAATATCTTGCAATTATCAAAAAATACTACTTCTTAACAAGTCCTCTGAAATCAAATCATAATTTTTAAACTATCATTAATGAGAAGAATACATCTACCAGGTTGTCCAGGAAAATGTAAATGGTGCATTCAATGGCACACCATTGCAAATCCTAGTTCGATTATGCTGAAATGTCCCAAGGCAAACATTAAACCCATCTATGCTGAGTGAACTCTTCTGCTTTTACTCTTTGGACTGGTTTGTTTGTTTGTGTTGAGGTTTTACGGCCCAGTCAACCCAATGGGGTCATGTAGAACGCGGTCAGTTTGCCTAACCACACGTTTACTGGGCAGGCTTAGTCCTCTAAGCGGTTAACCAGTATTGTGCACATTCTTTCGCCAGAAACTGATAACTGCCCTTCTTGAATCAGCGGAAGGGAGAGAATGACCGTAGAAAATATTTCATGATGAATCTCCACGAAAGAATGTTGCCGACCTCGGCAGGGGTTGAACCCGCGACCTCCTGGTCTCCAGTCGGACGGCGCATCCAACTGAGCCACCGAGGCCGGCAATTGGACTGGTTTGTTTCCAGTAGAAGGGGTCTCTGGTTTATCTATTATAAACATGTTTATAGAAATTCTTGTATTTAATGCAAACAGTGTAGACCCTGATCAGATGCAGCATTCTGGGTCTACACTATTTGTCAGTGTCCCTTATATGGGACTCTAAGCATAAATGGGTTAAGAGAAAACTTGTTCTACATTTCATTCTGTTTAATTTGATAAACTACAATGATCATGTCAAAATGTCATTTGCTGATATTTTAGAATTCAAAGCATTAATCCTCTTCCTTTGGAGGCTTAGGTTTACAACTTCTTTGATGTACATGTAATCTGTCGGGATTAAATGTACGGCCACAGTTCTCGCAGGGAACCAGATTAGACATAGCACTCTGGAAGGCAGCTTCATTTATCTCGTCAATACTATATGACCCTTTTCCTGCAATTAAATATTTTAACCGTTAACACTCAGCATGCTAGATAAAAATTCAGCAGACAATATTTTAAAATATTTTTCTCATTTTTCCAAGAAAATATGTTTTGACATTTCATGCAAATTGTCTCCTAAGGAATGTCAAAGCCTATTTTCAGGGAAAAATAAGAAAAGTAGCAACAGTTTGTCTTCTGCTGAATCTGCGTAGAGAGTTGTAAAGTTAAAGTGCCATTCAAAACTGTAGCAGGCGTCTGCAGGGAATTCACATGAAATGTCACGCCTTATCTTCTCTGAAAATAGAAGTATCTGCTGTTGCAAGCCATATTCAAGGGGTAAATCAATTAAAATCCCAATTCACAGTTATAGAGATCATTGATAATTACCATATTTCCCTTAAGTACTGGGATACCTTCAATCCTTACCATACTTGTCCTAAAATTTGAAAAAGTCTTTTCACTACTGCTGATGTGTCTAAAATAGTGCTGGATGAGTGGCAAACAGTGTAGACCCTGATCAGATGCGGCATCTGATCTGGGTCTTTACTGTTTGCTCAGATCTGTCCAATACTTAGGGTTATTATGGTAATGTTGACTTCTGTATCCTGTGCTGTTCATTGGAACTGTCCCACAGAGGCAATTCTGATGAGTACCCCAAAGTAAGTTTTTCACTCACAAAACTGATCTTTTTCTCATTTCTTCACAAAAAGGTATGTTGTGGGTACTTATCAGCAACTCATACTTTGCTACTGATGTAAACATGCAAATAGTGACTTTTAATATATGGGTACAGTATTTCCCATAAATACTGGGATGCCTAAATCCTTGTCATACTTATTCTAAAATCTGGGTATCTCCATTTGACTGATGATTGATGTGTTTAACAACCCTGCTGGCAGTTGAATTCTTTAGTGTCTGATATGGGTCTACACTATTTGCCTAGGCCAGTCAGCTGCAGTACTTAAGGTATAAGTACAGTAGTCACAAGATACTTTTTATTTTGGCACCAGAACAAATGAGAACCATCTAGCCAAGGCAATTTTTAAAGGGATTTGGTAAATATTTGCCATTTCTTAAAAGGGAGACAAATTTTGTAACTTGGTGTTTACTTTCCTGCAGACACAGTCTTTCTGAAAATAAATTCTTTCCTTTTAAAGTAGACCCCATTTCAGAAGGGAGGGAAATCAGTTCTAAATTGCCTCCCTTTAAAATGTATCAATTCCCTTTAATGAGTACCCAAAGTGTATGTAATAAAACTTTCCTAAATATATTCATTTAAATTATACCTTTACTGAAGCACTGTTTCAGAAAATAGAATATTTAATGTACTTTGCAATTTTTCCTGTAGCTGGTCAACATAAAGGCAAACAATTGCCTCCCTTTGTAAATCTGCTTGCATCCCTCCATGAATTCTTTGTGTATTTAATTACTTGTTTGAAATCAAGACTTTACTGTTCAGATTTTTACTCCCCACTGATATACCATGCACAATACACAAAAAGGGCCCTTATGCAATTTGGGACTGCAGGCCCAGATCAGCCTGCACATTTAGGCAGGCTGATCAGGGCCCTCCATGCTTGCTTACTGAATCAATAGATACTATAGTATATGTGCACAAATAGAGATTGCCCAGATCTGACTGCACAGATAGGCTCATTTGGACCCTCGCTGTTCACTTATAGCATAAGGACCTTTTTTCTATGTTGGGCATCATGGAATCTAGAACTGTTTACCTCCTATATGCCTAACTTCAGGTTTCTTTGGTTCTGGGCGGCGCTGGTGGGGAGGAAGTCTGCTGTTTTCTATATGCCATTTATCTAGACACTGTGGTTCATGTATAGATATAGACTTGGACCCAAACTCTCGTCCACAAATATAACACACTATAGTCGGGGGCCGCCTCATTGCTGGAGCCTGAAAAAGAAAATTATTGCAGCTGGGGACCAGGAAACCATACTTTATGCTTTGTAGAAAATAGGATTTAGTCAGTTTATGAGGGATGAATACACAATCAGTGGAGGCAAATCTGTCCACAGGAGCTTGAAACTTGGTCAGAAATGCATGTTAAAATGGCCCAAATCTACTATCCTTAACTCTTAAAGCGCCAAGCAAAATTTGTAGCAGATGACATTTTTATTTTGTTAATTTTTCAAAGCAGACGATTCACATGAAATATCAAGACTTGTTTTCTTTGAAAAATTTAAAAAAGTAATAAATGTCGTCTGCTGCAGTTGTTACTGGCGCTTTAAGGGTTAAGGTGAGCATTTGGGCCATTTTAACATGCATTTCTGACCAAAGTTCAAGCTCCTGTGATCTGTCAAAGGTGTTTTTGCTTCACTTCTGCTCCCCTTTGCAGAAAAGTTTTCGTTTTCAGACCCCATTTCAGAAGGGAACTAGTATGCAGTAAAGTAAACAGAAAGTCACAAAAGTTGATACAACTTTGATGACTCCCTTGTATCTACAAAGTGCATTCTGTCACCTTGAATTTAAGTGGAAATTTTGTTCCTTACCTAAAATACAGGTTTACTGAATTTAACCCTTAAAGCTCCAAGCAAAATTATAGCAGATAACATTATAACTGTTTCTGTTTTTTAATTACAGTGTATTTTTTCAGATAAATTAAGACAACATTTCATGTGAATGGGCTGCCTAGCAGATTGATTGATTGATTGTTGGGGTTTAACGACACGTCAACCCTTGAGGGTCATTTTGTGTCGTCTCCCAGAGAAAGGGAGAAAAGAGATAGAAGAGAGAGTAGAGGATATGAAAGAGAGAGACAGGGAAGAAAGAGAAACAGGAATGAAAGTGAAGAAACAGAAGAAATAAAAACATTCCCCTCTACCCTTACCCACTACAAGGATAGCAGGCCTTGCCCAACTGTAAGCCAATATCAGTTGGACGCCCCGGTGATGAAAGATACACAGCACCTTTGCACCACCCGACCACCCCCTGCTGCCTAGCAGACAATTCACTTGAATGAGAAGCCTTGTGTTCTATAAAATCAAAATGTCATCTGCTGTATTTGCAAGTGGTGTTTTAACGGTTAAAAGGTACAAACACAGTATTCACCATCAGATGAAAATTCAAAATACAGACTTTAGTTCGCAAGAAAATCAATTTTTTGCCTGAAACAGATCTCACCTTTGACTGCATACCAAACCCTCCTCCTCCTTCTCCTGCAGAGGTAGATGGGGAACCATCCTTGGGCTTACAAGATCTCTGATGAACAGGAAGCCGATCTGGGGCAAACCTTCTGGCACAATTAGGACAAGGTATCAGCTGAGCCTTGGCATTCTCCCAGGCAACCTCATTCATCCCTTCTCTGAAACAAAAAAAAAACAACAAACAAAAAAAAAACAAAAACAAACTCTTATTTTGCAATCAATATGAAACAGAAGACCAAAAGGGATATACTATCCCATTTTAGTCAAGAAACCCCCAAAAGGGTAATTGGCAAACAGTGCAGACTCCGGTCAGAGGCAGAATACTGCATTTGACCAGGATCTACACTGTTTGCATTAAATACAGGAATTTTATACAACATAGTAATAATGGAAACTAGCAAGACACCCTGCTACTGGAAATAGACCAGTCCAAAGAGTTGTGATATAAGAGTCCACTCAATATAAATGGCTATATTAAAAAGCCAACATTCTTTCATAATACTGCAAATACCCTAAACATTCAGACCCTTTACTCCTTTCCATAGGATAAGAACATTTTTTAAATGCTTAGCATGCCGGGTAAAATTCCAGTTTCTAACACCCCTGCACGTGTTGTTCCTTATTTGTCTTTACATTTCTAGCCATGCTTTTTCTAAAGTATTTGAGCACAGGAATTTCGTCGCTCGCTATCAACGGGAAACCAATCATATTTGCGAAAGTTTCGCCTCCTGGTAACTATGGACGCTAGATTAGCTTACAATATTGGCCGAAACATTCATATACATAATAAATTATATTATTTATTAAGACAGAAAATGATCTATGAGCATATTGCAGTTCTTTGACTTTTTACCTGATGAGTTTCTCTACAGGTTACACCATTCAAACACATTCGTTTTACTTCTTGTTTCCATTGTGTATTTGTTGACGTTTGAAAACGAAAGTAAGTCAATTAACATTCTTTATTTGCTGTTTTATATCTGTCCTTATTAAAGTCCATCGCGGCACTCAAATTTCATACGTTTTGCAATTCTTTCATGAACACAGGATTTAAGTTTTTATATTAATAACATCGTTTATTTGTATTTTACACCGTCAGCTGATTCGCATAAGTTATCTGCCATTTTGAATATTCGTCATAGAACCTTGTAACTACGTAACTGCGTGACGTAATGCTTAAGAGGTATTGTCAACTACCAAAGGGGAAGTCAGGTAATAAAAATAATAATGAAAATCAATAAAAAAAAATCATTTATACAAAACTGGCTCAATGAGGGGTATTAGAAAAGAAATAAATTATTCCGAACTGTGTTCAAATGCCCCAGATAAAGCACAGTTGAGTTTGGGTTGTATCCATTTGAGCACTCGCTCGCTGCGCTCGCTCGTGCTCAAATGGGTACAACCCAAACTCAACTGTGCTTTATCTTAGGCATTTGAGCAGGGTTTGGAATAATTTATTTCTTAATTAAGACACAACAAAATATTCTTTTATTTCTCCCAGAAAATAGAATTTGATATGCCAAGCAAACTGTCTCCTAAAGAGACAATCTGCATGAAATGTCAAACCCTATTTCTCTTGAACACAAGGAAATAGGATTAATTTGTCAGCCCCCTGCCAGTGGGGCCTACAAAATTATTGGGCTTCCTGGTGCCTTTATGGCAGAGCTGCTAATGCGAAATTTAAGGCAGGACATTTGTCATTCAACCATGTCTAACTGAAGTCCAACAAATTTTAAGGCAACATCTCGACATGCGTCATGAATAAATTTAGATGCCACACCCATTTCTAATTGTCAGCCAATCAGATTACTTAATACAGATTGTTGGTATAAATTCACACACTGAATGACAAACAGTAGAAGCCAACTGATCTGGATCTGATCTGATCTGCAAAGGCAGGGCATATCTCGGTTCAGCAGGACTGGGTTAATCGGATCATTAAACCTGAACTGGGTTTATTGTCAGCTGGACTGCTGAGTTTTCCAGAGAGTAGTTGGGGTTACAACAGGCTGAAAGGTAACATAGGTCTAGATAAGAGTGGATATCAGGTAAATAGTTTTCTTATTTCTCGACAAAAACATATGTTGTGGGTACTCATTAGAAGCACCTCGCCTTTACATATGCCACAACATATGTTTTTGTCGAGAAATAAGAAAAATAGAGATACTTTTTGGTTGAAAAAAAGCGCCTTATCAAGAGCTATGAAGGTAAACTAAATGTTTGCTTGGCATTACTCATATGAATGCTGCTGCCTCATGGTAAAGTTCAGCCTTATGATCTCACAGTTACATGCTAAAACCTTGGCTCAACCAGGGCTCAGTTGTTTAAAACTAACAATGTCGTTAGTTATCGATTCGTTAAAATTTACATCGAGTGATACACAAATATGCTGCAATTTTTTGGTGAAAAAATGTGAGTAGCTTTTGCAGTGCAACATTTTTTCAGCAAAAAATATCAGAATATTGTATATTGAATCCGCTAAAATAGTTAACGAAATTACCCTTAATGAGCTCGTTAAGCCAATGACGCTTTGAACAACTGGGCCCAGGTCATGCATCCTGTTGCTAAAACTGTTAGTATAGTTTGTGTTGAGGTTTTACGGCTCAGTCAACCCAATGGGTCATGTCGAGCGCGGTCAGTTTACCTAACCACACGTTTACTGCGCAGGCTTAGTCCTCTAAGCGGTTAACCAGTATTGTGCACATTCTTTCGCCAGAAACTGACAACTGCCCTTCTTGGATCAGCGGAAGGGAGAGAATGACCATAGAAAATATTTCATGATCAATCTCCACGAAAGAATGTTGCCGACCTCGGCGGGGGTTGTTAGTATACAGCTCTAGATAAGAGTTCATACAGAGCTCTAGATAAGCAGGGTATCCAGACATATATATTTATGCCCCCATCCAGTGGCACACAACATTGGAACAACATTGATTCATTGTTGATTCAATGTCTTGATGTTGAATTGACGGTGAACCTATGTTGTTTAAACATTGTGTGCTTGCCAGGCAGCTTCAAAGTTGGAGGCGCATATTGCTTTTGGAGGCCTTGTCCATCCATCCATTCCTCATGTTTAGCATATAGTGAATAAAAACGTGAAATGATAATTCCCCGCCATTATTGTGTGGTTGGCAGATAGCTCTGTCAGAAGTTGATGTAATTTGCCCATTTACAATCCCAAAACCAGATCTCCACAATATCAATGCACATACCAAGTTTAGTGAAAATACATTGACATTTACTCATGTTATTGCCCAGAAACGAAAATATGGCATGTGGTGGGCAGATAACTCTGCCAAAAATTGACAAAACTTGCTCATTTGCTATCAAAAACCAGATGTCCACAATATCAGTGCACATACCATGTTTGGTGCAAATTAATTAATATTTGCTCATGTTATCAGCTGGAAATGAGAATATGGATGTGTTGCGGGCAGATAACTCTGTCAAAAATTGAAAAAATTTTCCCATTAGCAATCCCAAACCAGAGCTCTAGAATAGCAATGCACAAACCAAGTTTAGTGAATATCCATTGACATTTATTCAAGTTATTGTTTGGAAACGAAAATATGGACGTGTGGCAGGCAGAAAACTCTGTGAAAAATTGACGAAATTTCCCCATAACCTATCCCAAACCGGATCTCAATAATATCAATGCAAATACCAAATTTGGTCAAAATTCATTGATGTTTACTCAAGTTATCATCCAGAAATGAAATACTGGTGGACGGATGGACAGATGAGGGAGGGACAGACCAATGTGAAACCATAATACTCCACCAATATTGTGTGGCAGGGTTTAAAAATGGTTGGATAAGATCTTGAAATTTTACCATATATATGGAAAAAGGATAGAAAATACATGGATCAACATTTTTTTTTGCCATCGGACTAGTAGCTTCAGAGTTATGCTCCTTTTTAGACTCATAGTACATAGTGCATAGTAAGTCTATGGAACATGAGATTTTGTGTGCAAGATATCTCGAAGACTAATAGCCAGGGCCTTGAAACTTGGTGACCTAATTGAGGAGATCACCTGATTAACTTTTGAAGAAAAAAAATCAAATTAATTTTTTTCAGAGTTATACCCCTTTCCAACCTTGGCATTTTGTATAGACAAGCATATAGTAGGGGCAAAGTGTTTTACAAACACAATTCTAGTTCTAATTTCTCGGCAAAATAGAAGAGCTTGGAAAAATAAGGAAACTATTTACCTGAAACCCCCATCTTATTTGGAACGATGTTTGTAACATTTTATGTAAAGCAGAATTATGTGTGTGATTCACATGAACTGTCATAAATACCAAAATGACGTGAGCTGTGGCTGTGATTATATCTTAACCCATTGTATACTGAATAGACTCTACCTGACTATGCATTTGACGAGTCAAATTTCAATTTTGGGTAGGTGAGGCTATGAGATTTAGAGATTCCTAGAGAAAAATGGCTGAAGTATGTGCAAACAATGAAGACCCTGATCAGATGACACGTTCTGTGGCATCTGAGCTGGGTCTGCACTGTTTGCCAAATACCCTTTTAGGGGTCTCCCGACTACAATGGTTAAAAGGTTAACACTGGTCCTGCTGATCTCCTATACGCTCCTATACTATTTTTGCAAACAGTTAGATCCAGATCAGTTGGCTACTGAAGAAGTCGATCTGGATGGTATATGCAGCATCTCATCTAGGTCTACACTGTTTGCTCAGGCTTGTCCGTCAGAATACATATGTTAAATACGGTACTCTTCATTGGAGCTATGATACACTCATGGTATTGGGTGCATCTATATATAAACAGAAATAAAAAGGTACCTAGGTGTTTAGTTGCACTGTCACACACTTTTTTCTATACAGTAAAGAAATCCTTACTTAATATGCATATATGAACAGCCCAATCAATTTCAAGATCATTAATATGGATACAGTTTTTATAAAAGGTAAAGCTGGTGGTAAATCTGGCATGGCCCGTAAAACTATTCACGCACAAACTTCATTATACATTCTTAATTTATTCAGCATGACAAGGGTTAATGTACAATAGCTAGACACAGTAAATAGTACGGATAGTGCATACATGCCATAAGCTGTGGACTAAAATCTGTGAGATAAGGCAAAATTTTATGAGAGATTTGACAAAATTCTGAGATTTTCTTAAACATCACTTTGGAGCTCTCCCAATACAGTTTGTGAAAACACAACAGTGTGTGATTTATGTTTATTTCTTCATTAAATCTGTTGGTTTGTTTGTTTGTGTTGAGGTTTTATGGCCCAGTCAACCCAATGGGGTCATGTCGAGCGCGGTCAGTTTACCTAACCACACGTTTACAGGGCAGGCTTAGTCTTCTAAGCCGCTAACCAGTATTGTGCACATTCTTTTGCCAGAAACTGACAACTGCCCTTCTTGAATCAGCGGAAGGGAGAGAATGACCGTAGAAATATTTCATGATCAATCTCCACGAAAGAATGTTGCCGACCTCGGCGGGGGCTGAACCCGCGACCTCCAGGTCTTAAATCTGTTGTAAAATGGTCTGAATATTCTGTGAGATTTGATTTTTTTTTTTAGAAATTGCCTTCCAGACTGGCCAAATTCTGTGAGATTTTATCTCACAGTATGAGATATGGCATGTATGATAGTGTGGGGACTTTAGTAAGTGGTAAACTGGTATAGTTTTAGATATAAGGTGGTATCACATAAGTATTTTTCTTATTTCTCCATAAAAACATATGTTGTGGATACTCATAAGAAATGCCTCATTGAGGCGCTTCTAATGAGCATACATACATATATTTTCATTGAGAAATAAGAAAAATATCAAAACTTTTTGGCTAAAAAACACCTTATCTGAAGCTATGGACTGATCCGAGTTCTTTTTGTTTGCAATAATGCCAACATGTACTTTTTCCCCCCATAAGGTATATCTAAAGGATGTGCAAAGATTATTAATAAAGGCATGACATCAAGTTAACTGAATGACATAGCATTACCAAGTACAGGAAAATTACCAATACAAGATCTGTTTACATCTATTAGCAACATCATAGTGAAATTTAACCTTTAAAGTGCATAGCAGAATTAGACATTCTAAAGTAGATGACATTCTAATTTTTAATATTTTTTCAGAGAAAATAAAACTTAGTTTTTCATGTGAATTGTCTGCTGGGCAGACAATTCACATGAAAAGCAGCCTTATTTTTCTCTGAAAACTGAAAAAAAAAAGACAAAAAAAAGACAAGAGGCCCACGGGCCACGGGTCGCTCACCTGAGTGACATAGCCACTGCAGATATGCAGATGTTATGCAACATTTTTCCAGTCCTGTCATCACAGCTAATGAAAAGATCAACCTTTAAGCAGTTCTTAATTTTGAAGAAGAATATTATATATGGCATGACAGTCAATGGAGCATGATCATTTGAACAAACTCTCAATCACATTTCAACAGTAGGATCAATGTGAAATTTGGAGGCAATTGGCTAATTGGTTTCTGAAGAATCATGATTTTATACCTGTAAACAGCACAGTGGCAGGGATATATAATAAACATAAACAAGATGGCAGCCATCTTGGATTTCCAATCAGAATGATTTTAACTACTGTTGATCTACAAGTCACCTCGATACTTTCTATGAACTTTGAGTCGGTTCAGGAGAAAAAGTTCAAAACAAGATTTTCAAGATGGCCACCATAGCTGCAATTTGGGATTCCCTATCGCAACGATTTGAGCTATTTTTCATCTACAAGTCACCCCGATGCTTCCTATTAAGTTTCGAGTCAATTGGCCTTTCAGTTCAGAAGAAGAAGGGAAAAATAGATTTTCCAGATGGCCGCCATCTTAGATTTCAGATTGGAACGATTTTAGCTATTTTTATATCTACAAGTCATCCCAAATTTTCCTACAAATTTTCAAATCAACTGGCCCTTTGGTTCAGGAAAATAAGCGAAAAAAAGAGTTTCAAGATGGCCGCCACGATGGCCATCTTGGATTTCTGATCCAAACAATTTAAGCTATTTTAGATCTACAAGTCACCCAAATGCTTCCTATCAAGTTTCGAATCAAATGGCCTTTCAGTTCAGGAGAAGAAGCGAAAAATAGATATTCAAGATGGCTGTCATGGCGGCCATCTTGGATTTCTGATAGGGATGATTTTAGCTATTTTTGATCTACAGGTCACCCTGATGCTTCCTACCTAGTTTAAAGTCAATAAGCCTTTTGGTGCAGGAGAAGAAGTGAAAAACAGATTTTCAAGATGGCTGCCATGGCGGCCATCTTGGATTTCCAATCGGAACGATTTTAGCCAATTTCAATCTATAAGTCACCCCGATGCTTCCTACCAAGTTTCAAGTCAATTGGCTTTTGGATTTAGGAGAAGAAGCGAAAAAAAGATTTTCAAGATGGCCACCATGGCGGCCATCTTGGATTTCCAATCAGCATGATTTTAGCTACTTTTGATCTACAAGTTACCCTGATGCGTCCTACCAAGTTTGGAGTCAATAGGCCTTTCGGCACAGGAGAAGAAGAGAAAAATAGATTTTCAAGATGGCGACCATGGCGGCCATCTTGGATTTCCGATTGGAACGATTTTAGCTACTTTTGATCTACAAGTCACCCCAATGCTTCCTACCAAGTTTCGAGTCAATTGGCATTTTGGGTTAGGAGAAGAAGCGAAAAATAGATTTTCAAGATGGCTGCCATGGCGGCCATCTTGGATTTAGGATCGGCGAAATTTTAGCTATTTTTGATCTACATGTCACACCTATGCTTCCTAGCAAGTTTGGAGTCAATTGGCTTTTCGGTTCAGGAGAAGAAGCAAAAAATAGATTTTCAAGACGGCTTGACATGGCAGCCATCTTAGATTTCCGATCGGAACAATTTTAGCTATTTTTGATCTACAAGTCGCCCCAATGCTTCCTACCAGGTTTGGAGTCAATTGGCTTTTGGGTTCAGGAGAAGAAGCGAAAAATAGATTTTCAAGATGGCTGCCATGGCGGCCATCTTGGATTTCCGACCGGCATGATTTTACCTATTTTTGATCTACAAGTCACCCCAATGCTTCCTAGCAAGTTTGGAGTCAACTGGCCTTTCGGTTCAGGAAAAGAAGCAAAAAATAGATTTTCAAGATGGCTGCCATGGTTGCCATCTTGGATTTCCAATCGGCACGATTTTCGCTATTTTTGATCTACAAGTCACCCCAATGCTTCCAAGCAAGTTTGGAGTCAATTGGCCTTTCGGTTCAGGAGAAGAAGCGAAAAATAAATTTTCAAGATGGCGGCCATGGCAGCCATCTTGGATTTCCGATCGCACCATTTTAGCTAATTTTGATCTACAAGTCACCCCAATGCTTCCTACCAGGTTTGGAGCCAATTGGCTTTTGGGTTCAGAAGAAGAAGCGAAAAATAAATTTTCAACATGGCTGCCATGGCGGCCATCTTGGATTTCCGATCGGCGATTTTAGCTTTTTTTGATCTACAAGACACCCTGATGCTTCCTAGCGTTTGGAGTCAATTGGCCTTTCGATTCAGGAAAAGAAGCAAAAAATAGATTTTCAAGATGGCTGCCATGGCGGCCATCTTAGATTTCCAATCGGCATGATTTTAGCTATTTTCGATCTACAAGTCACCCCAATGCTTCCTAGTAAGTTTGGAGTCAATTGGCCTTTCGGTTCAGGAGAAGAAGTGAAAAATAGATTTTCAAGATGGCGGCCATGGTAGCCATCTTGGATTTCCGCTAGGCACTATTTTAGCAATTTTTTATCTACAAGTCACCCCGATGCTTCCTAGCAAGTTTGGAGTCAATTGGCCTTTTGGTTCAGGAGAAGAAGAGAAAAATAGATTTTCAAGATGGCTGCCATCTTGGATTTCCGATCGGCACGATTTTAGCTATTTTTGATCTACAAGTCACCCCGATTCTTCCTAGCATGTTTGAAGTCAATTGGCCTTTCGGTTCAGGAGAAGAAGTGAAAAATAGATTTTCAAGATGGCAGCCATGGCGGCCATCTTGGATTTCCGATCGGCACGATTTTAACTATTTTTGATCTACAGGTCACCCTGATGCTTCCTACCAAGTATCGAGTCAATTGGCCGAGGGGTGTAGGGGGAGTAGGCTTTTAAAGCAATTGTTGACGCCGCACGACAGACAACACACGACGGACATTGACTGACCACAATAGCTCACCATGAGCACGAAGTGCTCACGTGAGCTAAAAAGAAAGAAAGTGTTCTCAGTTGTTATTAACACTTTAAGAGTTAATGTCAGATTAATTGCTGAGATTGTTCAAAAAATAAAAAAGAAACAAAAAACAAACAACTTTTCTGTCAAAAGTCCAGATAAGAGGGGTATCCAGATTAACTATTTTCAAATCTCTAGATAAGGTGATTATAGCCATTATTACCACATACAGTATTTATTCTAATATGGAGGCATTGAAATTCATAACTTCTAAAATGACAGCACTGAGTCAGAATTTGAGCTAAAACTAAGATAGTTTGATGGTCTTAGGTCAATTTTACATGTGTTTGGTAATGCTTTTCTCCTAGAAAAGTGGGAGGGATGTTTATTAGAGACAGGGCTTACATTAGAATGAACACCATATCCATATCGAATAGTCTTTATAAAAGCTTGGGGTGGTTGGGTGAGGGTGTCTCTTGCATCAGCGGGGCGTCGAACTGAGATTGGCTTACAGTTGGGCAAGGCCTGCTATCCTTGCAGCAGGTAAGGGTAGAGGGGGAATGTTTTTATTTCTTCTGTTTCTTCACTTTCATTCAGTTTCCTCTTTCTCCCCTGTCCCTCTCTTTCATCTCTTCTACTATCTCTTCTGTCTGTCTTCTGTCTCTCTTCTCCCTTTCTCTGGGAGACGAATTCAAATGAGTATCAAAAATATGCTTTTATAAAGAAAATCAGAAAAAAGTATCAGATAGGCATTATTAAAAAAAACTCCCATGAAGTCCTCTGCATATACTTCTTTAAAATGTGCCCTTGTTATCCAATAATTTTGAAGAAAAAATAAGAGGGCCATGATGGCCCTGTAATGCTCACCTGAGCATCATAGCACTTTGAGAACCTGATCTAGAAATGATCAAGGCAAACATTCTGATCAAAATTTAAAATGATTATATTAACAAGACAATGTAGCATGCCTAATGGACTGTGAAATAAAGGTCAAATATGGATGACTGCACTCAAGAGGCCATGCTAAGATGTATGCATGTACTAAGTATCACTGGCTGTAGAAGCAATAGTTACTGAGAAATTGACCTACATGTAAACACAAACACTTCCCAGTACCAAAAATCACTCTGTAGGACCAATAATTACTGAGAAACTGACTTAAACTGAAAAACTTAAGAAAGTCACTGGATAGAAAAATATACATCACCCTGAAATCATCAAGACAAACATTTTGAGCAAGATTCACGATGATCACTTCAAAAATGTGACCTCTAGAGCATCAACAAGGTTTTCCTTTGATTTGGCCAGCTGACCTAGTTTCAAGTGACCCAGTTTTAAACTAGACCTAGAAATCATCAAGACGAACAATTTGAGCAATATTAATGATGATTATTTAAAAAATGTGACCTCTGGAGTGTTAACAGTTTACTGCTGATTCGGCCTGGTGACCTAGTTTTTGACCCCATGTGACCCAATTTCAAACTTGACCTAGAAATCATCAAGACAAACATTTTGAGCGAGATTCATGATGACTGCTTCAAAAATGTGACCACTGGAGTGTTAACAAAATTTTCTGCTGATTTTGCCTGAAGACCTAGTTTTTTACCCCAAGTGACCCAGTTTCGAATCTGACCTAGAACTCATCAAGACAAACATTTTGAGCGAGATTCATGATGACTGCTTCAAAAATGTGACTGCTAGAGTGTTAACAAGGTTTTCTGCTGATTTGGCCCGGTGACCTAGTTTCTGACCCCAAGTGACCCAGTTTCAAACCTGACCTAGAAATCATCAAGACAAACATGTTGAGCAAGATTCATGATGATTGCTTGAAAAATGTGATCACTAGAGTGTTAACAAGGTTTTCCGCTGATTTGGCCAGGTGACCTAGTTTTTGACCACAGGTGACCCAGTTTCGAACCTGACCTAGAAATCATCAAGACAAACATTTTGAGCAAGATTCATGATGACTGTTTAAAAAATGTGACTGCTAGAGTGTTAACAAAGTTTTCTGCTGATTTGGCCCAGTGACCTAGTTTTTGACCCCAAGTGACCCAGTTTCAAACTTGACCTAGAACTCATCAAGACAAAACACTTTAAGCAAGATTCATGATGACTACTTCAAAAATGTGACCGCTAGAGTGTTAACAAGGTTTTAGCTGATTTGGCTAGGTGACCTAGTTTTTGACCCCAAGTAACCCAGTTTCGAACTTGACCTAAAAATCATCAAGACAAACATTCTGAGCAGGATTCATGATGATTGCTTGAAAAATGTGACTACTAGAGTGTTAACAAGGTTTTCTGCTGATTTGGCCAGGTGACCTAGTTTTTGACCCCAGGTGACCATGTTTTGAACTTGACCTGGAAATCATCAAGACAAACATTTTGAGCAAGATTCATGATGATTGCTTAAACAAGTCACCCGATGCTTCCTAGCAAGATTGGAGTCAACTGGCCTTTCAGTTCAGGAGAAGAAGCGAAAAATAGATTTTCAAGATGGCTGCCATGGCGGCCATCTTGGATTTCCGATCAGCATGATTTTAGCTATTTTTGATCTACAAGTCACCCAAATGCTTCCTAGCAAGTTTGTAGTCAATTGGCCTTTCAGTTCAGGAGAAGAAGCGAAAAATAGATTTTCAAGATGGCCGCCATGGCGGCCATCTTGGATTTCCTATTGGCACGATTTTAGCTACTTTTGATCTACAAGTCACCTTGATGCTTCCTAGCAAGTTTGGAGTCAATTGGCCTTTCGGTTCAGGAGAAGAAGCGAAAAATAGATTTTCAAGATGGCTGCCATGGCGGCCATCTTGGATTTCCGATCGGCACGATTTTAGCTATTTTTGCTCTACAAGTATTGAGTCAATTGGCCCAGGGGTGTAGGAGGAGTAGGCTTTTAAAGCAATTGTTGACGCCGCACGACGAATGACAAATGACAGACGACGAACAGCGGACGACGGACATTGACTGACGACAATAGCTCACCATGAGCATTTTGTGCTCAGGTGAGCTAAAAAAGAGCACAGTGCAGTAATTAGATCACTTATGGTATTTGTAGAGCTAGTAGGAGATTAGAAAAAGAGAAACAATGAAGGATTATGGAAAGAAGCAGATGACGGTGCTGAAACGGATTATTTACCTGGATGTTCATGCTTATTGAGAGCTATAACCCTTGTCATGCTGAATAAATTAAGATGCCACATCCACTTCTAATTTTCAGCCTATCAGATTACTTGATCCAGGTTGTTGATACAAATTCACATACTTAATGACAAAGTGTAGATCCAGATCAGTTGGTTTCTTCAGAACATATCTGGGTTCAGCAGGACTAGGGTTAAGACCATCAGTTGGCTTATTAAGGAAGCATATTTGACGACAATTGTGGATAATTTGCACCTGTTCTCCTTAAAAATAATTTGTTGTGGGTACTCATCAGAAGTGCCTCACCAAGGCACTTCTAATGGGTACAACAACATTAGTTTTTATGGAGAAATATTAAAATTATCCCAGAAATTTCACCAAATACAACAGACAGTGAGCAAAACTCACATACCCCTGGCCATAGCTAGTGCAAAACATTTTATTGGAGAAAAAGAAAAACCTACAAATAAAGGGAATGATAAGCATGAGGATGCTGATTTTCTCTTACACAATACAAGTCATTATATGCAATTATGCAATGTTTGTACCAAATTTCAAAATCCTAGGTAGAGTATCCTGAGAAATCTTTAACAGAAAAAAAATGAACACACAGACACAGAAAACACTGTTATAGAAAAGACAACAAGAGCTCCGCAATCGGGGCATTATACCCCCGTGGCAAGTTATAAGATGTAGCACATAAACTGACTCCTGTATAATTCAGTGCGGACAACAGAAGCATGGCTACACTATAAGCTCATATGAGCCTTTGGCTGATTTTTGTAAAGCTTTATCTTGTTTTATACAGATTTTATTTTTGTACTTCAAGGGTGGCAACTCAGAAGAGTATTAAAAAAAAAAAAAAAAAAAAAAACAATCCAAAAAGGATTATGTTTATAAGTTTTGATATTAGTCAAGCTTCTTAATTCTATACCATTTAATAAACTTATTTATAAAGATTTAATAATGGCAAAATTTCCGCGCAAACCTAATAAAAGAAGATGAAATAAAAAAAAAAAAAAAAAATAATAATAATAATAACTTGCCCATATGGCCATATCTATAGTTATTTACAAAAAAATATACCTATTATAAAATAAAACTAGAGCTGGTGTTTGTAAAACACTATGCCCCCAACTGCCTGACTCTAACACTGCTTGACTCCAACACTGCTTGCCCATGATGGTAACTACAGTACAAATATACAAGATTTCAATGTTATTTTATTAAAAGGGAAATAACTCTAAAATGGGAGATAATTTGGATAGGAAAATAAATATGGGTCTCTTACTTTTTCATGAGGAAACTATATATGAAATTTCAAACTAGCATGCACAGTTCAAAACTTATGCTATGCATAAAAAAGTGTGCAATGTAAAAATGCCAAAAATGACAAAGGGCCATAACTCAAGAAGTACTTTTCAGAATTTATTCAAAAGTTAATCAGGTCATCTACTCATCACTACCAATCTATTCCTTAAATTTCAAGGCTCTAGCTTCAAAAGTTTTTGAGATATTTTGCTGACAAGATTCCATCCATATTTCTTCAAAGGGCCATAACTCAGGAAAGGGGCATAATCCTGATGGGGAAAAAATATGTGTCAGCTATTTTTTCAAGAGGAATCCATACATGAAATTTCAAAACCCTAACATGCACAGTTCAAAACCTATGCTAAGCATCAAAAAGTGTGCAAAGTACAAACGCCCAAAATGACAAAGGGCCATAACTCAAGAAGTACTTTTCAGAATTTATTCAAAAGTTAATCAGGTCATCTACTCATCTAGCCTCAATAGTTTTTGAGATATTTTGCTGACAAGACTTCATCCATATTTTTTTCAAAGGGCTTAACTCAAGTAAGGGGCATAAACCTAATAAGAAAAAAAAAATATGTGTCAGCTATGTTTTCATGAGAAATCTAAATATGAAATTTCAAAACCCTAGCATGCACAGTTCAAAAATTTATTCAAAAGTTAATCAGGTCATCTACTCATCGCTACCAACCTATTCCTCAAATTTCAAGGCTCTAGCTTCAATAGCTTTTGAGATAGCTTGCTGAAAAGATTCCATCCATATTTTTTCAAAAGGCCATAACTCAGGAAAGGGGCATAATCTTGATCAGAAAAAAAACATGTGTCAGCTATTTTTTCATGAGGAATCCATATATGAAATTTAAAAACCCTAGCATGCACAGGTCAAAACTTATGCTATGCATCAAAAAGTGTGCAACGTAAAAATGCCCAAAGTTATAAAGGGCCAAAACAAGAATTCATCCATATTTTTCCAAAGAGCCATAACTCAGGAAAGGGGCATAATCCTGATAAGAGAAACAAGAGGCCCACGGGCCACAACTCGCTCACCTGAGTGAAACCGCCACTGCAGATATGCAGATGGCATGCAACATTTTTCCAATACTCTTATGACAAGGCAATGGCTTAAACAGTTTTTGAAATATCTTGCTTACAAGGTTAAAATGCTGAAATTTTCTAAACGTTACAAGTAAAATAAGTCACCCCCAATGCCTCCTACCAACTTTTGAGTCAACTGGCATTTCGGTGCAGTAGAAGAAGCAAAAAATAGATTTTCAAGATGACTGCCATCTTGGATTTCCGATCGGAATGATTATAGCTATTTTCTGATCTACAAGTCACCCTGATGCTTCCTACTAAGTTTCAAGTCAATTGACTTTTAGTTTTAAGAGAAGAAGTGAAAAATAGATTTTCAAGATGGCTGTCATGGAGGCCATCTTGGATTTCTAATTGGCACGATTTGAGCTATTTTTTATGTACAAGTCATCCCGATGCTTCCTAGCAAGTTTGGAGTCAATTGGCCTTTCGGTTCAGGAGAAGAAGCGAAAAATAGCTTTTCAAGATGGCTGCCATGGTGGCCATCTTGGATTTCTAATCAGCACAATTTTAGCTATTTTTGATTTATAAGTCACCCCAATGCTTCCTAACCAGTTTGGAGTCAACTGGCTTTTGGGTTTCGGAGTAGAAGCGAAAAATAGATTTTCAAGATGGCTGCCATGGTGGCCATCTTGGAATTTGGACCCACACGATTTTAGCTATATTTGATCTACAAGTCACCCTGATGCTTCCTAGCAAGTTTGGAGTCAATTGGCCTTTCGGTTCAGGAGAAGAAGCGAAAAAGATTTTCAAGATGGCGGCCATGGCGGCCATCTTGGATTTCCGATCGGAACGATTTTAGCTATTTTTTTTATCTACATTTCACCCTGATGCTTCCTACCAAGTATCGAGTCAATTGGCCCTGGGGTGTAGGAAGAGTAGGCCTTTAAAGCAATTGTTCACGCCGCATGACCCATGATGGACGACGGACATTGACTGACCACAATAGCTCACCATGCGCACTTCATGCTCAGGTGAGCTAAAAATCTGAGCAAATTTGGCTCAGTGGCTTCAGATAAGTCGTCAAATTCTCAACAATTTTCCCATATAAATGTTATGGGGCTCATACAAATGCATGGGGAAGCAAACTTGACCTTGCCGTAAAAAGGTCAAATGTCAACGTACGATAATCTTTTCAGCAATTTTGGTAGATCTCCTGTCCCTGATGATTTGTGCACAGATTTAGCCCCAAGGCATCCTCAGTTCTGAAGATGAAGATTTTTAAAGGGTCTAACCATATATGGGCATGGTGGCCATCTTGGTCGACCTACCGCGACCATTTTAGCAATCTTTCGTTCCCCTGACTTAAGAAGGCACAATATGAAATGTGAGCAAATTTGGCTCAGTGGCTTCAGAGAAGAAGAAATTTAAAATTCTCAACAATTTTCCTATTCAAATGTATGGGGCTCATACAAATGCATAGGGAAGCAAACTTGAACCTGCCGTAAAAAGGTCAAATGTCAACGTACGACAATTCTTTTGGCAACTTTGGTAGACCTCTCCTTCCCGATGATTTGTGCAAAGATTCAGCCCCAAGGCATTCTCGGTTCTGGAGAAGAAGATTTTTAAAGGTTTTTACCATATATGGGCATGGCGGCCATCTTGGTCAACGGACCGCGACAATTTTAGCAATCTTTTGTTTCCCCACACTAAGGTGGCTCCATATGAAATTTGAACAAAATTAGCTCAGAGGCTTCAGAGGATAAGTCGTTTGAAACTCTTAACAATTTTCCCATTCAAATGTATAGAGCTCATACAAATGCATAGGGAAGCGAACTTGACCTTGCCGTAAAAAGGTCAAACGTCAACGTACGACAATTCTTTTAGCACCTTTGGTTGACCTCTCGTCCCCGATGATTCATGCAAAGATTCAGCCCCAAGGCATCCTCGGTTATGGAGAAGAAGATTTTTAAAGGTTTTTACCATATATGGACATGGCGGCCATCTTGGTCAACGGACCATGACAATTTTAGCAATCTTTCGTTCCCCCACCCTAAGGTGGCTCCATATGAAATTTGAACAAAATTAGCTCAGAGGCTTCAGAGGAGAAGTCGTTTGAAACTCTTAACAATTTTCCCATTCAAATGTATAGAGCTCATACAAATGCATAGGGAAGCGAACTTGACCTTGCCGTAAAAAGGTCAAACATCAACGTACGACAATTCTTTTAGCAATTTTGGTTGACCTCTTGTCCCCGATGATTCGTGCAAAGATTCAGCCCCAAGGCATCCTCGGTTATGGAGAAGAAGATTTTTAAAGGTTTTTACCATATATGGGCATGGCGGCCATCTTGGTCAACGGACCGCGACAATTTTAGCAATCTTTTGTTTCCCCACCCTAAGGTGGCTCCATATGAAATTTGAACAAAATTAGCTCAGAGGCTTCTGAGGAGAAGTCGTTTGAAACTCTTAACAATTTTCCCATTCAAATGTATAGAGCTCATATAAATGCATAGGGAAGCGAACTTGACCTTGCCGTAAAAAGGTCAAACGTCAACGTACGACAATTCTTTTAGCAACTTTGGTTGACCTCCCGTCCCCGATGATTCATGCAAAGATTCAGCCCCAAGGCATCCTCGGTTATGGAGAAGAAGATTTTTAAAGGTTTTTACCATATATGGGCATGGCGGCCATCTTAGTCGACTGACCGCGACCATTTTAGCAATCTTTCGTTCCCCCACCCTAAGGAGGCTCCATATGAAATTTGAGCAAAATTGGCTCAGCGGCTTCAGAGGAGAAGTCGTTTGAAAATGTTAACGGACGGACGGACGGACGGACGGACGGACGCACGGACGGACGGACGGACGGACGACGGACGAAAAGTGATCACAATAGCTCATCCTGAGCAGAGCTCAGGTGAGCTAAAAATACGTGTCAGCTATTTTTTCATGAGGAATCTATATATGAAATTTCAAAACCCTAGCATGCACAGTTCAAAACTTATGCTATGCATCAAAAAGTGTGCAATTATAAAAATGCCCTAAGTTATAAAGGGCCATAACTCATGAAGTAATTTTCAGAATTTATTCAAAAGTTAATCAGGTCATTTACTCATCAATACCAATCTATTCACCATGTTTCAAGGCTCTAGCTTCAATAGCTTTTGAGATATTTTGCTGACAAGATTTCATCTATATTTTTTCAAAGGGCCATAACTCAGGAAAGGGGCATAATCCTGATGGGAAAAAAAAATACGGGTCAGCTATTTTTTCATGAAGAATCCATATATGAAATTTCAAAACCCTAGCATGCAATGTTCAGAAGTTATGCTGTGCATCAAAAAGAGTAACGGACGGACACACGGACGGACGGACACACGCACGCACAAACGTCCCAGAAGCAATATGCCCCTCCAACTTCTTCGAAGTTGGGGGCATAATTAGCACACTATTTCCTCTAAACAATATGCTGCAAAAAGATTACAAAATTACAAAAAGGGGCATAACTCTGCCAATATTTGGTGTACTGTAACCTCCAAATAATATGCGCTGCTCCACATCTTGTAACTATTTAACAAGTTTCAGCTTGTTTTGTAAAGTTTTCTGAAATTTTCAAAGGGGCATAACTCTGCTAATATTTGGTGGACTGTAACCTCGAAACAATATGCGCTGCTCCACATCTTGGTTTAACTATAAATGAAGTTTCAGCTTGATCGGATATAAATTGTAGGAGTTAGCCAGAAACGAAAAGTTTAAAGAAATTTTCAATGGGGCATAACTGCTAATATTTGGTGGACTGTAACCTTGAAACAATATGCGCTGCTCCACATCATGGTCTTACTATAAATGAAGTTTCAGCTTGATCGAATGTAAAGTGTAGGAGGTGTTAGCCGGAAACGAAAAGTTTTCTGAAATTTTCAAAGGGGCATAACTCTGCTAATATTTAGTGGACTGTAGCCCCGAAACAATATGCGCTGCTCCACATCATGGTCTAACTATATACCAAGTTTCAGATTGATTGGATGTAAACTGTAGGAGTTAGCTGGAAACGAA
Source organism: Anodontia alba (assembly GCA_964016985.1). Classification (NCBI taxonomy): domain Eukaryota; kingdom Metazoa; phylum Mollusca; class Bivalvia; order Lucinida; family Lucinidae; genus Anodontia; species Anodontia alba. Next base: position 63,952,391 of record OZ024829.1, read on the forward strand.
AAAGTTTACGGACGGACAGACGGACATACGCCATGTGTAAGCCAGTAAGCTCATATGAGCCTTTATAATATGTCCCGTTTTTCAAATGGGCGTATAAAAACTATATAACCCCTGTATGCTTTGTATGCCTAGGGTATAATTACTCCATAGCAGTCCAGATAAGAGGGGGTAGCCACATACTATTTTTCTTATTTTTCCAAGAAAATAAATGTTGTGGGTGCTCGTTAGAAGTGAATGGGTAACGTAATTATGTTTTCATGGAAAAATAAGAAAATATTGGTACCTGTACTTTTTGGTTGAAAAAAGCACCTTATCTAATGCTATGATTACTCTTCCAACAGCTACAGATAAGAGGGGGTATCCACATAATTTTTTTCTTATTTCTCTACAAAAACATATGTTGTGGGTACTCATTAGAAGCGCCTCGGCGAGGCGCTTCTAATGAGTACCCACAACATATGTTTTCGTGAAGAAAAAAGAAAGGTATCAGTATTTTTCGGATGAAAAAAGTGCCTTATCTGTTGCTTTGTCCTCCTTAACAAGTCCTCCATGTGGAGCGCTGTGGTGCAGTGGTAAAGCGTCGGACTCGAGATCGAGAGGTACCGGGTTCGATCCCCACTAACAGCAAGTGTTGTTTCCTTGAGCAAGAGACTTTATCCACATTGCTTAGTACTGGTTTCTACCCAGGAAAAAAGAGGGCCACATGGAAGATTAGTACTAGATTACTAAATGTGTTACCCTCTATAAATAAGGTCGATTATTATTATTATTATTATTATTATTATATTATTTCTAACAATATATTTATCTTATTTACAATTGAGTTTCAAAACAAGATACCTTGTAAGAGGACCAGTAGGTTTCTTGGGGATGGGTCGTCTCATTTCCTTTGGCAACTTGGAGTTTTCTATCTTCCATTTTTCAAGACATTGTGGCTCATGAATGGATATTGACTTAGTTCCAAATTCCCTGCCACAGATATAGCAAATCACAGTTTTAGGCCCTCGTAGTGGTGATGTATCTCGTCCAGGTTTGGTCCCTGAAACAGCCACCCCTCCAACAGACATTCCTGAAGTTGCCCCAGCTTCTCCCTTTGCACCCCCACCTTTTGGTCTGCAAGCCCTCTGATGTACTGTCAAACGATCTGGTGCAAATGTACGACCACAGTTTTCACAAGGAATAAGCTGTGATTGAGCACATTTCCATGCAGCCTCATTCCTAGCATCCATGTCATACTTTCCTGTCCCTCCAATAGCTTCCGGCTTTTGGGGTACGGGCCTACGCTGCCCTTTTGGCAGGTTATCATTCTCAATTTTCCATTTTTCTAAGCACTGAGGCTCATGTATAGAAATGGATTTAGTCCCAAATTTTTGTCCACAAATGTAGCACAGTACAAACTTTGGACCCGGCGGTACAATAGCCTTAGGAGGGCTTTTATTTTCTGATGTAAATGTCCCTTCTCTTCTCACTCCTGGTCCAATTACAGGCCCTACTTTACTAGCCTCAGCAGTTCCATTTGCCATCACTGCAGGAGGCTTTGTTCCCCCCTTTCCACTGCCTTTACAGGCTCGCTGATGAACTGACAATCGTTCTGGGGCAAATGTACGCCCACATCTATCGCAGGGTATAAGCTGAGCTTGTGAAGTCTGCCAAGCTAATTCATTCATGGCATCCACATCATATTTACCTCCAGCTGACAGAACCTCTGGCTTCTTAGGCAATGGTCTACGCATTCCTTTTGGTAGTTGATCATTCTCAATCTTCCATTTTTCTAAACATTGTGGCTCATGAATTGGAAGTGATGCTGTGGTGTACTTCCTTCCACAAATATAGCACAATACAAAACTTGTCCCTGGGGGAGCTTTCGGTTTCTTATCAGGATTCATTTTCTCACTAGATAGTCTACGTCTCAATTGACTTCGTGTACTAGAAGGATTTAGAATGTGTTCACTAGCAGTGCTAGTCAAGTCCATTCTGGTACCCTGTTCCTCCAAGGGTACTGCATTATTCTTGGTCACAACTTTAGGATTCAATAGAACTGCAGTTTTGGGGCGTGGTTCTTCTTCTGTCGTACTTAGATTGTCTTTTGATTTGACTTTAGTTCGTAAAGGTGTACCTGAAAAAGAAGGCACTAAATATAATCAATGCTTAGCACTCTGCGTAAAATTTTCAGCGGACAATATACTGAAATATTTTTCTTATTTTTCCCAGAAAACACAATCTGACATTTTTATGCAAACTGTCTCCAAGCAAACTGTCTCCATTGGCAACAATTTGCCTGGAATGTCAAACCCTGCTTTCTCGGAAAAATAAGAAAAATATTTCAAAATGTCATCTGCTGAAAATTGTATCCAGCGTGCAAAACATTAAATAAGCTGCAACGTGAAACAAGAGGCCCACGGGCCACGGGTCGCTCACCTGAGTGACATAGCTACTGCAGATATGTTGATGTTATGCAACATTTTTCCAATCCTGTCATCCCAACTAATGACAAGATCATCATTTAAGCAGTTCTTAATTTTGAAGAAGAATATATATGGCATGCCAGTCAATGGAGCGTGGTCATTAGAACAAACTCTAAATGGCAGCCAGCTTGGATTTACGATCGGCACGATTTTAGCTATTTTTGATCTACGAGTCACCCCAATGCTTCCTACCAAGTTTCGAGTCAACTGGCCGTTCAGTTCAAAAGAAGCGAAAAATAGATTTTCAAGATGGCTGCCATGGCGGCCATCTTGGATATCCGATTGGCACAGTTTTAGCTATTTTTCATCTACAAGTCACCCAAATGTCTCCTTACAAGTTTGGAGTCAATTGGCCTTTCGGTGCAGGAGAAGAAGCTAAATATAGATTTTCAAGCTCGCGGCCATGGTGGCCATCTGGGATTTTTGATCAGAACGATTTTAGCCATTTTTGATCTACAAGTCACCCAAATGCTTCCTACCAAGTTTCGAGTCTACTGACTTTTGGGTTTAGGAGAAGAAACGAAATATAGATTTTCAAGATAGCCGCCACAGTGGCCATCTTGGATTTACGATCGGCATGATTTTAGCTATTTTTGATCTACAAGTCACCCAAATGCTTCCTACCAAGTTTTGAGTCAATTGATTTTTGGGTTTAGGAGAAGAAACGAAATATAGATTTTCAAGATAGCCGCCACGGTGGCCATCTTGGATTTACGATCGGCATGATTTTAGCTATTTTTGATCTACAAGTCACCCAAATGCTTCCTACAAAGTTTCGAGTCAACTGGCCTTTCGGTTCAGGAGAAGAAGAGAAAAATAGATTTTCAAGATGGCTGCCATGGCGCCCATCCTGGATTTCCGATCGGCAAGATTTTAGCTATTTTTGATCTACAAGTCACCCTGATGCTTCCTAGCAAGTTTGGAGTCAATTGGCCTTTCGGTTCAGGAGAAGAAGCGAAAAATAGATTTTCAAGATGGCTGCCATGGCAGCCATCTTGGATTTCCGATCGGCACAATTTTAGTTATTTTTGATCTATAAGTCACCCTAATGCTTCCTACCAAGTTTGGAGTCAATTGGCTTTTAGGTTTAGGAGTAGAAGCGAAAAATAGATTTTCAAGATGCCTGCCGATCGGCACGATTTTAGCTACTTTTGATCTACAAGTCACCCTGATGCTTCCTAGCAAGTTTGGTGTCAATTCGCCTTTCGGTTCAGGAGAAGATGCGAAAAATAGATTTTCAAGATGGCTGCCATGGCGGCCATCTTGGATTTCCGATCAGCACAATTTTAGCTATTTTTGACCTACAAGTCATCCTGATTCTTCCTAGCAAGTTTGGAGTCAATTGGCCTTTCTGTTCAGGAGAAGAAGCGAAAAATAGATTTTCAAGATGGCGGCCATGGCGGCCATCTTGGATTTCCAATTGGAACGATTTTAGCTATTTTTGATCTACAAGTCACCCCGATGCTTCCTACCAAGTATCAAGTCAATTGGCCCAGGGGTGTAGGAGGAGTAGGCTTTTAAAGCAATTGTTGACGCCGCACGACGGACGACGGACGACGCACGACGGACATTGACTGACCACAATAGCTCACCATGAGCACTTCGTGCTCAGGTGAGCTAAAATGTAACTTCAGACATGTGCCTACTGCAGCCATAGATCAGCATAGATCCAGATAAGACGGTATCCACATAATAGTTTTTCTATTTCTACATGAAAACATGTTGTGGGAGCTCATAAGAAGCGCCTTGGCAAGGCGCTTCTAATGAGTACCAACAACATATGTTTTTGCATAGAAATAAGAAAAAATATCTATATTTTTTTATAAAAAGTGTCTTATCTGTAGCTGCAGATCTGCCCATGCACCCTGTCAATCTTATCATTCTTCACTGACCACCTGAAGAAACACTGGATTCTAAGCACAGCAAAAACTCTGATTAGACTGATCTGAGTCTTTGCTGGACATGGCAGAAGCTGTATTTTCTCTTGCTGTGGCTCAAATTACCATGAATATCTATTTGCAAGATGCCAGCTGTATTAATTAATATTCAAAATAGAAAAAAAAAAAATCAAATTTTCTATTTTTCATGCCATAGTCTGCCACATAAATATGCACTTAATAATAAATCTGAACCCAATGCTTTTTAATCTATTTAGAAGCCTCCAAGTGGCCGAGTGGTTAGTGCTCCAGACTTCGGATCACAAGGTTCCCTGAGGTTTGACTCCAGCTAGAGGCCGAACTCAGCTCATGACTGTACAGCGCTTCATTGCATCAAACCTGTCATTATCATCCTTCCATCATCTCGATATAACTTAAACAATATTGAAAGGGAGGTAAAACACAAAATCATCATCACTGTTAATCTACTTAGCAAATAACCCATCGAAAAAGTGACAAACAGGTAGCTAAATCTACGTTATTTGACTTGGGCTATTCCATATCTATTCCTTCAGAATTTATTTCATTTTCCTAGAGAAGTCCCCTTTCCAAAAAGAAGCAAAAACTATTCTCACATAGTTGTCTCCCTTCTAAGTGTATCAGCTCCCCTTAAAGTTTAATTATGGTAAGAAAAAATGTTAAGTGGGTCACTCTTATCTACAGCTCTGCCTTAGTTATCATCATTTCACAATGACTTAAACATCACTGATAGGATATAAAAACAACAAATACTGTATTTGCTCTTAATATTGGGACACCTTAACTCCTTACCATACTTTTCCTTTGCTCAGGCATGTCTGTCCCAAAACTTATATAGGGTTATTACAGTATCACCATCTCACAATGACTCAAGTATTATTGATAGGATGTAAAAACAACAAATAGTATAATGTGGTACCATATTTAGCATACATCCCAATACTTAGGATAGATATTATATAGCACATATGTGTACCCTATGGACCTAATTACCGCACATAACCCTATAAGTGCAGTCAAGCAATTCTGTAGACTTCAGATTACAGTCAGTGTACTTTTTGTCTACTTCTTTTATAAAGGCATTTATCACATGGCCGTCAAGTTATCGAGTGAAATAACCCATGTCATAAAAATCATATAGCCACACATGTAATAACACCTGCAAGGCTTCCAATTGGTTAGCCTAATTACCCTCATTAATATTCGTATTATTCCGCTTACTGACAGCAACCAAGATGGTGTCCGCGTTCGCCGATACAACTTTCACTTTTGAAACAGATCCTGCCTTCAATTTTGAGATGATTTTGAGATGAACGATAAATGTCAGACCCATAGAAGGGGAAGACACAACACAATCACAATGTGAATAACACGGCTACCACAAATATTCATGGTGGTTAAAATTCGATGTTTTCCAGCAACATATTTTGAGGCACTTTCAATAACGATGTCGTCAATGAGAAAAAATTTACCTCCTCCAAAAAAGCATTGGAGGTACTCCGACAGTCAATAAATGTGTCAAATAAAAATCCAAACTACAGTTAAAATGTTTTATATTCTTGAAATCTGTCATTTACTTGGGTGTATCAACCACCGTTTAAACTGTATTGATCAAGGTCAATGACCTTTAAATACGACGGCTGACTTCAGGGGATTTCCCTACTGATTCTCAGTGACGTATTGACTCACTGAATGACGCTGAAGGCAATATTTATTTTTTAATTCATTTATTCAAATATTTATTAGCTCAAATAAAAATCATAATTAATTCCTACTGTTTAATGAAGTAATAAATGGCATATTTATCTTGTTTCTAGTTATTTTCGGTACTTATCAAATAATATGCAAACTATTTTTTTGTGTAGTACTGTTGAATCTTTGGTAGTGAGTTGTTCCGTTTAGCTATGGAAAGCCGTTATCTTAATATATTTTGTGCATTTTTTGTGATCGCAAGGGTCATGTGATAAACAGAATCTTACATGAATGGTCATTTAATATGAAATTTATGAAACTTATTGGGTAATTTCGGTATTTTGCTCGCAAAACACCGAAATTACCCGAACTCGTTTCATAAATTTCATACTAAATGACCACTCATGTAAGCTCCTCTATATGTTGTGGGAACTCATCATCATCAAATAAGTCCTTTTCTGATCTTTCTTTACAGCGTACACTTATTAGGTGGATACATGTTTTACCTCAACTGAGTTTTCCCAGTAATTTTGATAAACCTAAGCGCACTGTGAGTGCAGTAATTAGCTCGAATATGGTATATAGATATATGAATCCATTTTACGGCCTGCTGATATGTCTAAATGCTGGAGGAGTGGCAAACCATGTAGACCCTTATCAGATGCTGCAATTTGATCTGTACTGTCTGCTTAATGCTATGTGGTGTTTGATAAAGACAAATTTTGTAAGAAGCAATAACATGCCTGTGTCCAGAAATATTTATCTCTGTCTTTCTGTCTGTCTGTAATGCACACACACATACACACACACACATATACACACATGCATGCATACACACACATCTTGTCTGCATGGGGTCCTGCGAGTGTTCTCTACATTACCGAGTGTCACAGATTAAGAATAAAAAAAATGTCTTACAGTCCAGTAGATATATTATATGATCAATATTCAATTTGTGATAAAAAATACACCCAATAAAGTTCACTATAACCTTAACTACTATTTAGGCAAATTCAGTTGACGACAAATTGCTGATATTTTTCTTATTTTTCCAAGAAAACAGGCTCTGACATTTCATGCACATTGTCTCCTTACGAAACACTTTGCATGAAATGTCAAAGTCTATTTTGTTCGAAAAAATAAGAAAAATATTTCAAACTGTTGCCCGCTGAAATTTTTACCCAGCATGCTATTAGAATGAATATATAAAAGTAGACAACTTATTCAGTCCATTCAAAGATACATAAAGTTAAGTTAGGTTTCTAAATGGAAACGCAAACAGTATTACTGAGACATATGTAAATAATACTATGAATGCTTGCTGCTTGTAATTCATTTTATCTAGTAGGGCTGAAATTTTATTTCAATACATGCAGATAATTTAAATTAAGGAGAACAGAAACACTTTCAGGGGGTGGGGATGGGGGGTTGGGGTGGGGGGGGGGGGGCACAACTCTGTTAAAATGGTTTCACCTCCCTTCTGAAAAGGGGTCTTCTCTAAAAAGGAATTTACAATTATCTTACAGTGTTCTCTGTATTACAAAAGTTTTTCTATTGACATGGAATTATTTTTATTGTACTTGTTTGGTTTTTGTTTATTTGTTTACTAAATAACAAGAAAAGTGCCTAACGGCATTATGGACAGGTTTTTCAAAAAGGTTAACCAAAAGGTAAACCTCGGACATCAGGGGAGATAAGTACATAAGGAAGACAGTGAGAGTGTCTGTCTTGCATGTGACACACCTACTGGTCTTCCTCTTCATTCCTACCAAATATGAAAGTAATCCACTGAAGAATAAAGGTTACATACAACTTTGAAAAAAGGTTAACCAAAAGGTAAACTTCGGACGATGACAGACGCCCGACGCCTGCCCACCTGGACATGGCTATTTTAAAAGATGGATTTTTTTTTTTTTTAAGAAACTCGTCCAAAAACAAGAGGTCCATTGGCCATGATTCACTCACCTGAATGAAAAAGCTATTGCATATCTGCTGATGCCATGCAACACTTTTTCAATGCTGCCACATTAATCATTAGCACTCTGTGCAAATTCAACAAATTAATGATATTTACTTACTTTTCCCAGAAAATAAGCTCTGGCTTTTCAAACAAACTGGTTGAAATATCAAATCTTATTTTCTTGGAAAAATATGAAAAAAAATATTTCAAAACGTCATCTACTGAAATTTTTACCCAGCAAGCTAATCATTGAATAAAGCGAGAGGCCCAAGGGCCACAACTTACTCTCTTGAATGGAAAAGCCATTGCTTATCTGCATATACCATGCAACATTTTTTCAATGATGCCATATTAACTTATCAAAATAGTGGGTGGTCTTTGCAAATAAAAAGATCAGAAGTCAACCTAGGTGCATCATTTGAATACACTTGGAAGACCTCAACTCCCTATGCTATATCCTTTTGATGGCAGTAGTGTATTTATGCGTAATTGCTGTCCAACACTTTTTGAATAACCCGCATGGCAAGATTATTTAATATAGGCAATTTTCCAGTTCCAGTACCATTTAATATGGTAGTTTGCAGGGTAATAATAGTATGAACCCAGCTCTCTAACATGTAAAGGAAGGGTGTGAAAAGCTTCCAAAGTAAGAAAAAATGGTCAAATTTTACGGCCCAAAAATGTTCGGCATACTATTGTACCTTCATAATGCAGCTCCTTCAACACCAATCATGCACGGCTCAAATGGTCCAGCATATGAAATTTGCAAGAAAAGGCTGAAGAAAATGGAGGGAAAGAGAGAGAGAAAGGAGGAAAAAATGGGGGATCAAATTGCAAAAAAATCAAAACAAGAGGATCATGATGGTCCTATATCGCTCACCTGTGCAAACATGGTCCTATATCGCTCACCTGTGCAAACAGATTTGCATACTTCCTATTTAAGTTTCAGTCAAGTTCACTGCTCTAAGATTTTTGTATAAACTTTTTAGCCCTGCCCCCTAACGGCCATGTTTATTTAATGCATCATGATGAAAGAAACATCTCTGCCAAGTTATATTGAAATCGGTCCACTGGTTTAAGACAAGAACATTTTTAAATTTTTCTATATAGATATATAGGGAAAATAAGCTCTGCCCCCTAGCAGCCATGTTTTTTTGACGTATCATGACGGCTTGAATGATCTTGGTAGAGGGTACCAAAGGAACAGTTCTGCCAAGTTATACTGAAATCGGTCCAGTGGTTTCTGACAAGATGATTTTTCTATATAGATATACAGGGAAAATAAGCCCTGCCCCCTGGCGGCCATGTTTTTTTTTTTTGACGAATCACAACAGCTTGAACAATCTTGGTAGAGGGTTACCAAAGAAACATTTCTGTCAAGTTATATTGAAATCAGTCCAACGGTTTCTTACGAGAACAAGAGCTCCGCCAAGCAGGGCATTATATGCCCGTGGTACGTTATAAGATGTAGCACATAAACTGGCTCCTGTATAATTCAGTGCTCTGGATATAAACTGTAAGTGAAATTACAAAAAGATATTAAAAAAATTTTATTGGGGCATAGCTGATATTTGGTGAACCGTAACCTAAGGGTCCAAGCTGGCCCAGAAATTAAAGGAGAAGTGACTTCTCCCTGCTGGGAAAATAGGGAGAAGTTTGCTGCATCTAGGGAGAAGTGTTTTCGGATGGAGGACACACGACAGAAGCATGGCTACATTATAAGCTCATATGAGCCTTTGGCTGATTTGTTTTCCTATACTTCAATATCAACCAAAAAAAAAAAAAAAAAAATGCTGCAAGAATTTTTTTTTGTAAACATTTTACTTGTTTTATACAGATTTTATTTTTGTTCTTCAAGGGAGCCAACTCAGAAGAGTATTTAAAAAAAAAATCCAAAAAGAATTATGTTTATAAGTTTTGATATTAGTCAAGCTTCTTAATTCTGTATCATTTAATAAATGTATTCATAAAGATTGAATAATGGCAACGTTTCCTTGCAAATCTAATAAAAGAAGATGTTAAAAAAAAATAAATAAATAAATAAAATAAATAACTTGCCCATATGGCCATAACTTTAGTTATTTGCAAAAAATATACCTATTCTAAAACAAAATATGCACACTATTACCTCTATACAATATGCTGCGAAAAGTTTACAAAAATTTTCAAAGAGGCATAACTCTGCCAATATTTGATGCACTAATATAAACAAAATAATATGTGCTTCTCCGCAATGGGGTATAACTCTGCTAATATTTGGTGGACTATAATCTTGAAAAAATATGCACTGCTCCAAATTATGGTCTAACTACAAATCAAGTTTCAGCTTGATAGGATGTAAACTGTAGGAGGATTTAGCAAGAAACGAAAAATTAATAAAAATTTTCAAAGGGGTATAACTCTGCTAATATTTGGTGGACTGCAATCTTGAAATAATATGCACTGCTCCACATTATGGTCTAACTATAAATCAAGTTTCAGCTTGATCGGATGTAAACTGTAGGAGCTAGGAGTTAGCCGGAAACGAAAAGTTTACAGAAATTTTCAAAGGGGCAAAACCCTGCTAATATTTGGTGGACTGTAACCTCTAAACAATATGCACTGCTCCACATCATGGCCTAACTATAAATGAAGTTTCAGCTCGATCGAATGTAAAATGTAGAAGTTGACCGGAAACGAAAAGTTAACAGAAATTTTCAAAGGGGCATAACTCTGCAAACATTTGATGAACTGTAACCTGGAAACTATATGTGATGCTCCACATCATAGTTAAACTATATACCAAGTTTCAGTTTGATCGAATGTAAACTGTAGGAGGATTTAGCAAGAAACGAAAAATTAATAGAAATTTTCAAAGGGGTATAACTCTGCTAATATTTGGTGGACAGTAACCTTGAAATAATATGCATTGCTCCACATTATGGTCTAACTACAAATCAAGTTTCAGCTTGATCGGATGTAAACTGTAGGAGCTAGGAGTTAGCTGGAAACAAAAAGTTTACAGAAATTTTCAAAGGGACAAAACTCTGCTAATATTTGGTGGACTGTAACCTTGAAACAACATGCGCTGCTCCACATCATGGTCTAACTATAAATGAAGTTTCAGCTCGATCGAATGTAAAATGTAGAAGTTAACCGGAAACGAAAAGTTAACAGAAATTTTCAAAGGGGCATAACTCTGCAAACATTTGGTGGACTGTAACCTGGAAACTATATGTGCTGCTCCACATCATAGTTAAACTATATACCAAGTTTCAGTTTGATCGAATGTAAACTGTAGGAGGATTTAGCAAGAAACGAAAAATTAATAGAAATTTTCAAAGGGGTATAACTCTGCTAATATTTGGTGGACAGTAACTTTGAAACAATATGCATTGCTCCACATTATGGTCTAACTACAAATCAAGTTTCAGCTTGATCGGATGTAAACTGTAGGAGCTAGGAGTTAGCTGGAAACAAAAAGTTTACAGAAATTTTCAAAGGGACAAAACTCTGCTAATATTTGGTGGACTGTAACCTTGAAACAACATGCGCTGCTCCACATCATGGTCTAACTATAAATGAAGTTTCAGCTCGATCGAATGTAAAATGTAGAAGTTAACCGGAAACGAAAAGTTAACAGAAATTTTCAAAGGGGCATAACTCTGCAAACATTTGGTGGACTGTAACCTGGAAACTATATGTGCTGCTCCACATCATAGTTAAACTATATACCAAGTTTCAGCTTGATCGGATGTAAACTGTAGGAGGAGTTAGCCGGAAACAAAAAAGTTTACGGACGGACGCCATACCCCGTAACATATAACGTCCTGTTTTTCAAACGGGGGTATAAAAATTTTAAGTTTTCTATAGAGATATACATGTATATTGAAAATAAGCCCTGCCCCCTAGTGGCCACGTTTTTTTGACGAATCATGACAGCTTGAACAATCTTGGTAGAGGGTCACCAAAGGAACATTCCTGCCAAGTTATGTTGAAATTGGTCCATTGGTTTCTGACAAGAAGATTTTTAAAGTTCTCTATATAGATATATAGGGAAAATAAGCCCCGCCCCCTGGCGGCCATGTTTTTGACAAATCATGATGGCTTGAACAATCTTGGTAGAGGGTTACAAAAGGAACGTTGCTGCCATGTTATATTGAAATCGGTCTAGTGGTTTCTGACAAGAATATTTTTAAAATTTTCTATATAGATATATAGGGAAAATAAGCCCCGCACCCTAGTGGTCAAGTTTTTGACAAATCAAAATGGCTTGAACAATCTTAGTAGAGGGTCACCAAGGAAACATTTCTGCCAAATTATATTGAAATCTTTCCAGTGGTTTCTGATAAGAGGATTTTTAAAGTTTTCTATACAGATATATAGAGAAAATAAACCCTGCCCCTGGCGGCCATGTTCTTTGATGAATCATGACGGCTTGAACAATCTTGGTACAGGGTTACAAAAGAAACATTTCTGTCGTGTTCCATTGAAATCAGTCCTGTGGTTTCTGACAAGAAGATTTTTAAAGTTTTCTATATAGATATATGGGGAAAATAAGCCCCGCCCACTGACAGCCATGTTTTTTGACAAATCCAATTGGCTTGAACAATCTTGGTAGAGGATCACCAAACGAACATTTCTGCAAAATTATATTGAAATTGGTCCAGTGGTTTCTGACAAGAAGATTTTTTAAGGTTTTAATTAAAAAATCTATTTTTAGCTCCTGTGGCTTAGATATGCAATGGACTGAAACCATTTGAACAACTTTGAAAGAGGACCAACCAAGGATCATTCCTGTGGTCAAAATCCAATCAGTGGTTTAGGAGGAGATGCTGTTTAAAGATTGTGGATGGATAGACGGATGGATGGACAGACAAGCTGACGACGACGGACGGTGGGTGATCACAATAGCTCACCTTCAGCCTTTGGCTCAGGTGAGCTAAAAACAACAACATCGTGGGCATACATTTTCCCACCATGACCCCTGCACCATGACCTTTCATGATTGTAAAATTTTGGCATTGCTTGATTGTGAAGAATAACATATCTTCTTTCATTTTCAAGTGAGCTATTTCTGATCAGTTGCTTATATTGGATTCCAAATACCTATTTTGGCTGCATTTTTCAAACCTCTCAGCCATTCTAAGGATATGCCAATATTTAGCCTCAAAGTTTCTCAGTTCTTCAGAACATTCTTAAATGTTTTATACCATTAATTTATGGGTATGGCAGCTATGGAGCAAGACCACTGGAAGAAACTCTAAAGTCCTCATCAACAAAAGGACCAATATGAAGTTTGGTGAAAATCTGTCACACAGTCTCATAGGAGGTCATTTAACAATATCATTATTTTATACACGGAACTATATAGACCAGAGGTAGGACAGATGATGATGAGTTCAGGTTTAACAATGCATCAACCCATGAGGGTCATTTGCGTCAAAATGGTGAACGAACATGGTTCTGTAATGACATGATTATAATGATAAGTCATAAATGCATAAAATGTAAAACTAGAACGAATTTAAAAACTAAAGCAGTTATACTTTGTTAAAAAGTTTGATGTGTTTTAAAAACAGAAGTATGTTATCAGTCGGTGAGGTAGGACAGATAACCACTGAGGGATAAAAGTTTGATAGTAACTGAAGGGTTTAACTGCTCTGATCATATACAGCATTTGATTTAACTACCACAGATACCCCTATAAGCGCACAGTCAAGCATTTGGTAGTCTTCAGATTACAGATTACAGCCATGATTTTTACCTGCTTCTTTATAAAAGCACATGTTGTGGGTACTATGTTTTTCTGGAATTATCGAGGCAATTCAAATGAGTACTCACAACATATGATTTTATAAAGAAAATCAGAAAAAATATCATATAAGCATCATTAAATAAACCTATCATGAAGTCCTGCACAGATCTGATGATCTTTTTCTAAAGTTTGTCCTTATTAGATGGATATTTTACCATTTTTTTTTTCTTGTTACTTTGAAAATCCTAATCACACACTGTGGTAATTAGGTCAAATATGACTTTTAAGTTTCAAACATTATAGTCTTTAATAGGATTTGAGAAAATATTTTGTCAACAATTTCCCCATACAATCGTATAGGGATGAAATTTGATCTTGCTGTATAAATTTAAGGCTAAGGTCCAATCTAGGAACATCTTTTATGAACAAACTTGGTAGAACACCTATCTCTGAAGTTTATATACCAGTATTCTGCCTCAAAGTTTTTTTCGGTTCTGAAGAAGACGTTTATGTGTTGTTTTTTTAAGTATGACCATTTACAAAAAGAACTCTGGTCTAGCAGTTTCAGAGTTCTAAGTCATTTAACAATATCATGATTTAATACACATATATAGCCTAGGGGCAGGGGCAGATAAGCACAGGAGGATCAAATTTTGATCTTGTGCTTAAGGTTTTTGCTTCTTGGCTCAAACATTTCAACCATTAGTCTATAATACATTTTGAGAAAATGACTTTTTCAACAGTTTCCCTGTACAAAGGTGTAGGTAAGCAAATTTGACCTTGCTGTTAAAAGGTCAATCTAGGACCACAATTTTATATGCAAGGAGTCAGCACAAAAGCTGCTCTTGTTTTAGAATAGAAGATTTCAAGTGCTTTTACCATATACAGGCATGGCAACCATCTTGGTCAACAGATTGCAATCATTTTATCAACCTTTTGTTCTCCTGGCCCAAGGAGGTTCCACATGAAACCTGATAAAAATCAGAGCTTTAAAGGGGAAGCCTTTTGAAAAAATGGACAGATGGATGGTGGATGGGCAGTGATTGCTGTACCTCATCTTGAGCCTTTGGCTCAGGTCACTAAGCACTTTGATTCTAATGATAATGAATATTTCATTAAAGCACTACTTGTTCAGTAACTAACCAGTTACATTCACTGAGCCCTTAACACGCTTCTCACAACTGCAACAGACAAAATTTTTATTTTATTTTATTGTTTTTTCATTTCTAAGAGAAAATAAGGCTTGACATGTCATGTGAATCATCTGCCTGAATTGTCTGCCTAACAGATGATTCACATAAAATGCCAAGTCTTATTTAATCTGAAAATTAAAAAAAAAAAAAAGAAAAAATAAGAATGTTGTCAGTTACCATTCTGCTTAGTGCTTTGTTTAATATTTCAAGTTTGTGAAACACACTACTCAAAACAAATTTTGCATCATTTCTATAAATTTTAATATGTTTGTATTAAACCTGGGCCCAGTTGTTAAAACCACTGTCAGCTTGATGAGCTCGTTAATGACAAACTTTCAAATACATTGATATTTTTGCTGCAAAAATGTGAGTAGCTTTTGCAATGCAAAAGCTACTCACATTTTTTCAGCAAAACATATCAATGTAATAACCATATTACAAGACAGAAATTTAACGTCACATTAGCTGACAACTTTGTTAAGTTTTGAACAACTGGGCCCTGAAATTTTGGACAAACATTTTGTTTATTATTACAGGTACTTGATACCCATTCCATAAATCCTCCAGGCCTTTAGGTCTGAACAACTTCTATGTTCAGTCAGTGGGAACCCATCAAAATAAAATTCACCAAATACAAGATTTCTACTCGTACTGTGAAAAATTTTCATGGTCTTGATTTATTATAGAAATGAATTTCATTTTTATGGATTTTATGGATGTGTAAACACCAACTAATAACTCGAAACTGAAAAAAAAACTCAAAGGGCTTTATGTTAACCCTAGTCCTGCTGAACCTGGATATACTCTAACTTTGCAAACAGTGTAGATCCAGATCAGTTGGCTTCTGAAGAAGCTACCTGATCTGGATCTGCACTATTTGTCATTAAGTATTTGAATTTGTATGAACAACTTAGATCAAGTAATCTGATTGGCTGAAAATTAGAAGTGGGTGTGGCATCTTTATTCAGCATGACAAGGGTCAAGTTTGTGATTGATAAGCTGGCATTTACACATCAATAAAATTTACAAAAATGAAATTTATTGCTTATAATTCCAATTCAGTCAAGATAACTTTGAAAACAGGAGTTATTTTAGAAACCTACGCAAAGTAAATAGTTTCAAACTCCCTGCTCAGTAGATTTATCGAAGTATAAAAGCTGTTTCAAATTTGCCCTTGATCAATCAAATTGCATTAAATTAGTCTGCTAATATCCTATAATGTGTCATTTTATTAAAATGCATGATGGTCAAGGTTGAATTGCAATAACATTCATTTTCTTTCCTGAAAAAATGCACTTTTGATCCCAAAACACTGACTTTTTGAAGAAAAAGTTCAGGGCCCAGTTGTTCAAAGCTAACAACATCGTTAGTTAACGATTCGTTAAAATTTACATTGAGTGATACGCAAATATGCTGAAATTTTTTGCTGAAAAAATGTGAGCAGCTTTTGCAGTGTAAAAGCTACTCACATTTTTTCAGCAAAAAATATCAGAATATTGTATATTGAATCCGCTAAAACAGTTAACGAAATGACCCTTAACGAGCTCGTTAAGCTAAAGATGCTTTGAACAACTGGGCCCAGGAAATTAACTCATACTGTTCTTTTCTGGAGTTAAACAAGGAAGAGTTTTATAAATCTAAATTGTCAGCAGTACAAAATTATGTGTTCAAATTTTGTATTCCATTGCCAGTGAACTGGGAGAACAGGCTTATATTATTTTTGCATGTTTTGCATGGTAATGTAATAATCCTGAGAAGTATTACTGTTTTTGAAAGATGTGTTTCTGCAACACTATCATCAAGTTTCCATAAAACTGACTATTCAAAAAAGCCATCAATCTACTCACAGACTAGAACAGGATGTTTTATTGTACAATTATGGACCCTTTTGTGTATACAATTAATTATGCATACTGTATTCGACCAAATTACCACACTGTGTGCCTAAGTTTTTCAAAATAACTGAAAAAAAAAATGCAGTAAAATATCTTCCTAATAAGGGCACACTTTAAAGGAATATGAGCAGAGGACTTCCTGAGGGACATATTTAATGAAGCTAATGTGATATGTCTCCTATTTTCTTTATAAAAGCATATATTGTGGGTACTCATTTGAACTGCCCCAATAAGTCTATAAAAGCAGACACTGTTGGTACTCATTTGAATTTCTCAACTTGTCGAGGCAATTCAAATGAGTACCAACAACATATACTTTTATAAATAAGCAGACAAAAATACATGGCTGTAATCTCAAGACTACGAAATGCTTGACTGTGTGCTTATAGGGGTATATGCAGTAATTAGCTCGAATACAGTAGTTAATCACATATGATTTCATGTGAAAGGAAAAAGGTGACTGACTTTGCACAAATGTGAGAGAAAACATAAGAAATCAAAAGTTAAAAGAATATTTAGGTAAACATGGTAATCAGCAATAAAAATACCAGAACTTACTGCCACTGGTCCCCATGGTTTTTTTCACACAACCAGCAAAGACTTCCAATAAAATAAATGTAACTATTTCCAAATTCAAAACAGAACAGCCAGCTGTTTCAAAATAATCTATCCTTATGAATTGTTTTCATGCTGAGTTAAATATTAGCAGATAACGTTTTAACCGATAAAGCTCTAAGCAAAATTTGTAGCAGACCTCATTCTAATTTTTGTTTGTTTTTCAGAGAAAATAAATATTACCATTTCATGTGAATTGTCTGCTTGGCAGACAACTCACATGAAATGATGATTTATTTTTCTTTGAAAATAAATAAATAAATAAATAAATAAATAAATAAAAATTTCATCTGCTGCAGCTGTGACTGGCACTTTAAGGGTTAAAATATACTCGAGAGCAAATGTCCTGTCTGGTTTTTAATGTTTATTATGTTTTTGTTTTTTTTATCATAATGAATAAACTGAATCACACATTTATATAATATCCTAGTTGTGTTATGTTTAAGAAAGCTAGTAAAGGTAATACCATGCACACAAATTGTACATTCTTTAAAAACTAATGTTAATATTACATCAAAACAGACATGACATTTGCCCTTAAGTATGTTTTTTTTTATTTTCTTCTGGAAAAAACAACAACAACAACAACATTTCACTAGATTTGTCTCCTTGTGAAGTAGTTAAGGTGGCTGAAAAACCTCATAAGGGAAATCACTCTGACCAAGAAGTGTTATCTCCCTTCCCAAAAGGGGGTGGCTATTCTGAAAGGAAGGATTTGTTCACTCAGATCCTTCATTATAGAGTAGCCCCATTTGGAGAAAGGATTCACAAATCAAAGAAGCATATTCTTTTCTGCAGAAGTGATCTCCCTTTGAAAGGGGAGGCAAAATCTTTCAGCTTAGAGTGCTCTTGCTCTGAAGTTTATCCAGTGACCTTTAACTAAATTAGGATAAAAACAAGCCAGTTGTAAGCATAGCTCCAGATATCCAATAATTATTTTTCTTAAATGTTGCAGGTACTCATTAGAAGTGCCTGCCAGCTATATATGTTTTCCTGGGCCCAGTTGTTCAAAACTAACGATGTCGTTAGTTAACGATTTGTTAAAATTTTAATTGAGTGATACGCAAATATGCTGAAATTTTTTGCTGAAAAAATGTGAGTAGCTTTTGCAGTGCAAAAGCTACTCACATTTTTTCAGCAAAAAATATCAAAATATTGTGTATTGAATCTGCTAAAACAGTTAACGAAATGACCCTTAACGAGCTCGTTAAGCTAACGACACTTTGAACAACTGGGCCCTGGAGAAATAAGAACAATATTGATACTTTATGGTTGAAAAAAAGTGTTTAGTGCTATTTGTTATCTGCCAATTTTACCTGCAGCATGCTACAGTTATACTAACTGCCACATCATGACTATCATATTTACCCTAAATGTTTAGACAGGTTAACTCTTTACCATTATCCTAAAAGTTTATTTTGCTACTTATTGACATTCTAAAAAATTCTGGAGGGATGGCAAACAGGATAGGCACTGATCAGACACTACTACCTTCAGTGGCTTCTGGTCTCAGTCTACACTATTTGCTCATCTGTCTGTCTAAATACATAAAGTAAATACACTAACCATCATATAAACATGACTAACAAATCTTTAACACTGAAAATATATGTGACTAACACTTTCCAAATGAAAGAACTAAACATTTGCATGTTTAAATATCCATGAGCTGCTTCAAGTGAAAAAGGATAATGTGAACAGCAAAAAGCCCAGATCAAACTGTCTGGACTAGGCCCTTTCACAAAAATGTAATGTACTGGATACTGTAAAATACATAATCAAATGGCCACTGGTGGTGGCCCCAATCAAACTGCAGAAATGTGCAAATGAATCCAGGATTCATTGATTGTACAGGCCATAAGCCTCATTTTGGCTTAAAATTGGTAAAATTATACATAGTTCTAGATAAGAGGAATAGCTTTATAAACCCTAAGCCTGCTAAACCTTGATATACCCTAGCTGCCTTTGCAAACTGTGTAGATCCATAGCTACAGATAAGAGGGGTATCCACATAATATTTTTCTTATTTCTTGACGAAAACATATGTTGTAGGTACTCATTAGAAGCGCCTGGGTGAGGCGCTTCTAATGAGTACCCACAACATATGTTTTTGTTGAGAAATAAGAAAGATATCAGCATTTTCGGATGAAAAAGCGCCTTATCTGTAGTTATGGTAGTTCCAGATCAGTTGGCTTCTTCAGAAGCCAACTGATCTGGATCTGCACTGTTTGTCATTCAGTATGTGAATTTGTATCAACAACCTGAATCAAGTAATCTGATTGGCTGAAAATTGGAAGTGGGCATGGCATCTTAATTTATTAAGCATGACAAGGGTTGATATTTCTCTTATTTCTCTGTGCAAACATATGTTGTGGGTACTCTTTGGAATGGTCTATCCATAGTGATTACAACCAGTACACAGCAGCATAATTATGTTTTTGTGAAGTAAGAATAAATATTTGTACTTTTTGTCTGAAAAAAAGTATCTTATCTAGAGCTATATTATAAGTTAACTATCATATTAACTCTAATTTTTGGGACTGATAGGCTTAGTAAACAATGCAGCCTCAGATCAGATGCTGCAAAATGCAGCACTGGATCTTGGTCTACACTGTATGCCACTCATCCAGCAGTTTTCAGATGTATCAAGAAGTAGTAAAATGGACTTGTTCAAATTTGAGGACAAGTATGTTAATAAGTGTAGGTGTTCCAATATTTAGGGTAAATATGGCATATAAGGGTCATCAAGCTAAAAGAGTTCTTAGGGCATAGGCCAACAATGTAAGACCAGATCAGTCTGTGCATCTAAAATCTAAACAGGGCCTTTACTGTTCAGATGCAAGAAAGCTGGGACAATGCAAAATCTGTTGGCAAAAAGTGAAAGCCTTAAGTAGACCAGGTAAATGTGCAGTCTGATCCTTGTCTTCCCTGTTCTAATATGCACTGAAGACCCTTCATGTCTGACATGGCTTATACATAATTACCTTTATTGAACAAATGAAGCATAACAGAAAAGTGAAAAGCTAACCTAGAGTTTATGTATAAAATTACATGTATTTTGTTTCAAGAAGAATAAACGTTATAGTCTTTTGAGCTCTCTAGGATAAATAAGTAGACTACAAGGTTTTGTCAAAAATCAAAGCCCTTCACACTTTTAGCACGATCCAAGATGTTTTACTGTTAACCTTAACCTTTGTCATGCTGAATAAATTAAGATGCCACACCTACTTCTAATTTTCAGCCAATAAGATTACTTGATCCAGGTTGTTGATATACTGAATTACAAACAATGCAGATCCAGATCAGTTGGCTTCTTCAGAAGCCAACTGATCTGGATCTACATTGTTTGTAAAGCCAGGACATATCCGGATTCAGCAGGGCCAGGGTTAAGAAACATTTAAAAATTTTATTTCACAGCTTCTAATTGCTTTAAAGTATAAATTTCTGTTTTGGGTAATAATAAATATTGTTTTTTTTTTGTCTTTTTTTGTTTTTTTGTCTTTTTCATATTGTTATGACAGTTACAGCTTCCTAAAAGCTTTTAAGATTTTTTTCTTTTACTAGAAAAATATGTTGGTGAAGAAACTGTTTTAAATGTGATCTCTAAATATGGTGACAAAATTGTAACTGCAACGTAATGGCAAAATTCCATCTTCATAACTGAATCAATTACATTTCGCTGTATTAAATGACTCCATATTAACTCTCCTTGCGCTGAGACGGGCTTAATATCTTAAATCCACATAAATATTTTTTTTCATTTCTGCACTGAAAAATGTGCTGTGGTACTCATTAAACGTGCCTTAATGAGGTACTTCTAACATAGCTCCAGATAAGAAGGGTATCAGTGAATATTTTTTCTTACTTCTTCAAGTAAACATTTCATTACAAAAACATGCCTATTCAAATAAACTGAAAATTTTACCACAAAAAAATGAAAATTTCAGATAAAAGACTGATAATTTTCATATTTCTGCTCAAAAAAGTTAAGGTTTTTGCTTCTTGGATCACATTACGAAAACATGCCTATTCAAATATACTGAAAATTTTATCACTAAAAAATGAAAATTGTCAGATAAAAAATTCTGATATTTTTCATTTTTCTGCTCAAAAACATAGATTGTGGGTACTCATTAGAACTGCCTCAGTGAGGCAGTTCTAATGAGTACCCACAATCTATGTTTTTGAGCAGAAATAAGAAAAATAATGTATACCCCTGTAAACCCCAGTTTTACTATATAAAAGTGGGGTTTAAGGGGTCAAAATTATATAGGCATGTTTTCGTGATGTGCATACATGCCATATCTCACACTGTGAGATAAAATCTCAGAATTTGGCCCATCTCGAAGGCAATTCCCATAAAAAATTCAAATCTCACAGAATTTTCAGACCAGTTTATAACAGATTTGATAAAGAAATAAACATAAATCAACACTGTTCTGGCTTTCACAAGCTTCTAAATACATGAAAAAAGGACTTTAGACTATATTGGGAGAGGTCCAAAGTGATGTTTAAAAAAATCTCACAGAATTTTGTCTCCCTTAAAATTTTGCCTTATCTCACAGATTTTAGTCTACAGCTTATGGCATGTATGGATGTGTTGTAGGTACTCATTAGAAGTACCTAACCGAGGCGCTTTTAATGAATGTCCACAACAAAAATTTCGTGGAGAAATATAAAAAAATAATAACAATTTTAGACTGAAAAATTACCTTGAGCTACAAGGGGAGTTCAATAAGTTCGTAGAACTCGGGATTTAACTCATAGACTGGAAGATGGTTTCAACATTATTTTTCAATATAATCCCCCTTTACTTCAATGCATTTGGCCCACTTTTCTTTTAAGCAGTCTATGCCTTTGAAAAAAAAGTCGTCTATTTGGTCCTCAAACCAAGCCTCTGTAGCAGCCTTGAGCTCGTCATCATCCCGAAATCTCGTTCCAAGCAAGTGGGACTTAAAATTTCGAAACAGATAATAATCACTTGGGGCCTGGTCTGGACTGTATGGCGGGTGATTTAACTGCTCGAACTTGCACTCACGAATAGCCGCTTGTGCAACTCTGGACGTGCACAGGGGCATTATCATGCAAAAGAAGGACACCAGCAGCTAGCTTTCCCCTTCATTTTTCTTTAATAGCAACCCTTAATTGTTTAATGACATTGGAATAGTATTCTCCTGTAATTGAAGTACCAGCAGGCTTGTAATCTATCAATATAATCCCTTTGGAGTGCCAAAACACCGTGGCCATTACCTTGCTGGATGATGGTTGGGTACAAAATTTCTTAGGTGGGGGTGAGCCAGGGTGCTTCCATTGCATGGACTCTTTTTTAGTATCTGGGTCCCAGTGGTGAAGCCAAGTTTCATCTCCTGTTACAAGACGAGTGTGAACGTCTTTTGGATTGGCATTGTACACTTCCAGAAGTTCTTGACTTGACTCCACCCTTTGCTGACGATCTTGCATGTTCAGGTTTCTGGGTACCCACCTGGCAGATACTTTTGACATGCCTAAATGTTCATGGATTATAGTGTAAACACTTCCATTAGAAATACCACATTCTGAGGCAAGTTCGGCAATTTTGATTCGGCGATTGTTTAGCACAAGTCTCTCAACACGGTCGATCATCTCCTGGCTGATGACATCAGCAGGGCGACCTGGCCTTGGGTCATCTTCTAAGGAGTCTCGCCCACGTTTAAATTCTGCTGACCACTTTGCCACTGTGGAATACTTTGGGCTACTATCACCATACACATCAGCCATGCGCGGATGGATTTCTTTGGCCTTTGCATCCTCCTTAGTGAGGAACTTTATGACTGCTCTGAACTTAATATTCTGACTTTCCATTTTTGCCTATGGGTATAGGTTTTCAAACAAAAAGTAAGAGCAAATATTGTACGTGTTGAGAGAATGGCTGTTATCATTCAACTGACAAAGGTTTACACTGCACAAAAATTAAAAAAGAAATCTTGAATTGTATAGAAAAATACCGAGTTCTACGAACTTATTGAACTACCCTCGTATGTTCTAATGAGTACCTTAAGTTGACACACTTCTAACTAGTACCATAACATATGTTACGTGGGGAAATTAGAAAAAAAAGTCATCTGAAGCCATGTGTGTATCATGTTATTACCTAACCATTGTCCTAAAACAACCAAAATATTGTTCGAAGGATGTATTTAAATATCAAACATAAATCATTAAAGAAAGAAAGAGAACTGATGTGTTACTAACCTGGCTTGCATGATCTTTGGTGAACTGGTAATCTGTCTGGAGCAAAAGTTCTTCCACAGCTCTCACAAGGTAGGAGCTGACTTTGAGCAGTCTGCCAGGCTGCTTCATTGAACCTTTCTATATCATTATTAGATCCATTTCCAACAGATGGCAAAAATTCAGGCTTGACTGGGGTTTTCCTTCTCTGGCTTTTAGGTAGCTTGTCATTCTCTGCCCGCCACTTCTTAAGGCACTGTGGCTCATGTATACTTATAGACTGAGACCCAAACTCTCTTCCACATATATAACAGACCACAGTCTTCTTTCTCCCAGCTGCAGGGGGCATTCTAAAACAAATAACAGAACTGTATGAGAGCCATTCAAAAACTGAAAATTTTGGCAAATTATGAAATAACTTAAAGAGTACATATACACACCTAAGATCAAATAAACAAACAAATCACAGCTATATATACATACATTTTTATACTGCCACTTGTAGGCTGCCACTATTCCACAATATCATGCATATATTGTGGGAACTCACTCCTGCCTAAAGAAATAAGAAAAATCTCAATACGTTTGGGTGAAAGATGTCCCCGCTATCTGAATGTTCCATTGAAGATATTTGGGATTTGGTGAGTTAGTCTAAGAATTAACCCTGGTCCTGCTGAACCCAGATATAACCTGTCTTTGCAAACTGTAGATTCAGATCACTTGGCTTTTGTAGAAGCCAACTGATCTGTATCTGCACTGTTTGTCATTAGGTATGAGAATTTGTATCAACAACCTGGATCATGTAATCTGATTGGCTGAAAATTAGAAGTGGGCGGGGTATCTTAATTTATTCAGCATGATAAGGGTTAAGTTTCTTTTCTCATACAAGCTTGTATCTGGAAACTCTTTGGCAATCTGTTTTGGCATTTTAGCATTTCTGTATTGATCAGTAGGATCATGATGGACAAAATATTAATCTTTTGATTTTTTGTTGTCAACCTAAAAGTACACCACAACCTCTTTATAACACTATTGTTGGGGTCCATAGCATAAACCGTGTTAGTTAAACAACTGTGTTATATCCAAACAAAAATGTATAGATTATATTGAAAAATGACCATTTATGGTCATTTTTCAATATAATCTATACATTTTTGGGATCCATCTTTGAGCCGTGTTATATCCAAAATCATGTTATAATGAACCGTGTTATAAAGAGGTTGAAGTGTACTGATATATTTTTTTTTTTTATTTCATATCTGCCCATGAAAACATAGGTTGTGGGTGTTCAGTGAGTTTCTTTGTATTAAGTCACGTCAACCCATTAGGGTACAGATCTATATGTTGTAGGCACTCATAGAAGCACCTTCATTCATGGATATATAAAGGGCAAGGGAACATAAGTGGACTTTTGCCAACATAATGGATGTTTAGAATGTTTATTTGAATGCTGGATATTAATAATTTGAATATTAAACACGTCATTCATAATCTTATATATATGTATATATAATTGTTTAAATTATGGAAATATGGATATCTTAATTTCTGTTGTTGAAATTCCAAAAACTGATTTTTAAACATTTATGGAAATGTATTATTATTATGGTTATCCATAATTATAATTTTTAAATCTATAATTTAAATTATGTATATAATAAAAGAGGAATGAACAATATAGCAGCTAACTGTCCTGAAGAAAATAAGTTCCTCAACCTATGATATCAGTAGGGTTGGCTAATTAGAGCTGAAAAGATAAATGATTATCAGTCCTGCCACTGTGATTGATAATTGATTAGTAATCACTGAAGATTTGGTCATAATTTTACCTGTCTGTCTGAGCATGACTCTTAGCATATTTTACTATACATATTTAGCCAGAGACCTGAGCAAACAATGTAGACCCTGGGACGCCACAAAATGCGGCATCTCATCAGGGTCTACACTCTTTGCCACTCATTAAGCTATTTTTGAGGGTAGCAAATTGTACGTTAAAATTTTTGATAAAGTATGGTAAGGAGTTGAGGTGTCTGAATACTATGGGTAAATACGGTAGAGTAACAGACACAGAAATCAAATGATCGATTATCTGCAAATCTGTAACGATAATCATTTTTGTGGAATTTATCGATCAATTAATTGATTATCCCATTAATTGTGCTAGCCTTACCTATCAGTGTATGAGTGTATGTGTATGGTAGAAGAGGTGAGGTAGGGTGAGGTTGCTTTTGAGAACCATTCAAAACTGATTTTAAAGAAAATCAATAAAAGGTGTGCCTAGCACAAAATCAAGTGCAAAACAATTTGCTGATCTTTAGTCATTAGGAATGTATTAGTGTGTGACTAATTTGTGGAGATAGGATTTCAAATGGGATATAGAGATTCAATCATCCTGACGGGTTTTAAATTGTCATTGCTCAGTTTAGTGTTAGAATTTACGTAGTATGTACTACATTCACAATGAATACCCAGTTTTGCCTGGGCATCTAAACAGGCTATTCCTAACCTTGATTTCTGCTAGTGCAGAGTTTGCTATCCAATCCCTCTGTAAGTGACAGCATGTCTGATCACATGACATACTGGTATCTGCTTTGAACTGACATTCAGACATCTACATGCCTTATTTGAACATTCAAAAGTCCACCATGTAGTTATAAAAGCCACTTGACTGAAAGGCTGCAGTGATTGAGTACAAGCATCATAACCCAAATCATTGACTTATAAAAATCCTATTCTGTAGGTCACTGTCCAAATACTACAAGTAAATAAATAAGTTTTAGGACACCACAGTGTCCAAGGTGGCAGTGAATCCACTTAAAACTGAATTTTGTTTTTTAACACCATACATATACAGACACAACAATTAATAGAGCCATGCCAAGCAAAAATGTGCCAAGTTCAGTGCATGTGTGGACATGCAGCCAAGGCCTAGATCAGATAAAGATATATACTGTGTCAATGGAAAGCAATGTCTACTGTCCTTTCGACATCTCTTGGAAAGACGTTTTTTGCTCGGAGTTTTATTTTAAATGAAAATCTTTTGTTCTGATTGACCATATCTTATCAGAAACCATTCGTCTTTTCTGTTTCTGTGTTTTGTTCTCAAATATTTACAATAAAATTAAATTTACGGCCAAAAGTTGGTCTGACCTGTGCAATTTCTATAGTAAAGTGATTTTTTTTAATTTTTGTTTAAAAAAATATTTTTTACTTTTCTTTGCTGAACTTGAATTATTGATGTTTCACAACAATATTGTGAACATTTCAGAAAAATTGAACACATGGAACTTTTGAAAATCTGGCTCCAAGTTACCTACCCTATAGATTTCTGCATGATTTGGCTTCAGTTTTACTATGGGAAAAAGTGAAAATATTTGATTTTTTTAAAAACCAATGACTAGAATAAAATATTTTGTACATAGGTAGTTATGACAAATGGTTTTGCATTAAATCCTGACAAAAGTTTGCAAATTTACTTCTTCTGTGTAAAGCATCAAGCAAAAAACATCTTTCTGAAAGATGTCGAAAGCACAGCAGATGAGATTTTGCACATGTGCAGGGTGATGTGAATCTATACATTCTGTTGGAAGGTACTTTTTCACTTGATGCAGCTCAATAAATGTGGTAGGGTAGGCAGGGCTATTGGGTGGAGTTATCTGTTATAGCACCATATTAGACCAGTCATCACTTGCTATTAATCACCAGTGTTAAAATATATTTTTTAAGAATGCCCCCTTTTACGTATCAGATATTTTTAACAACGGTGATCCAGTGCACTGTCATCACCACCCAATGGCACCCACGTTCACGTAAAGGAACAGCAGCATTATATGGAATACATATACTATTTTACAAATCTCTGTGTTTTTAACTTTTACTTTCTCAACGAACTCAGTACCTTCATAAACAACTGACAATTTATCCTTGGATACTCAATGCGTGGCAGCCATTTTTAAACAAACATGCATGGCAACGGGGAAACGCGGCAATGAAACTGAATGTTGTGGGAACTTTAGGAACAGTTAGTTATAATGAAGCCACTCTGCAAAGTATAAAACTGTTTTGTTTCTGTCAGTTAGTCACAACCAGCATGACCAGCTGAACATGTTGGTTCATCGTTAATGATACATTAGACACCGGAAACAAGATAAATCACTCGGAATCGGTTTCAGTTAGAATAGAATAGACTTTGTACCCACGCACCGCACCATGGTCTGCCCCATGGCGCGCGCAAAATACAAAATAGTATACGAGCGTACCACACCACATCCTCAGAAGTGTTACTTATTCTTCTGAGGATGTGGTGTGGTACGCTCGTATAAAAAAAGCAGAAACAAGCATATGTATTAAGTGTTACTTATTCCTAATACATATGCTTGTTTCTGCTTTTCAAAATATAGTGAACTTAACCGCTAATTGGTCCGTGAGTAGTCCGTGAATAGTTCGTAATTAGTCCGTAATTGGTGCATCGTATATAGGTCCGTTATAGCAATCAGGGCCCAGTTGTTCAAAGCATCGTTAGCTTAACAAGCTCGTTAGTGGTCAGCATGTTAACTGTTATAGCATGTTAAATATCTAATTCACGGGTATTTTTGCTGAACAAATGTGAGTAGCAACTCACATTTTTTCAGCAAAAATATTAGCATAGATGCCACATTTGATGATCAAAGTTTTAACGATACGTTAGCTAACGAAATCGTTAGCTTTTAACAACTGGGCCCAGATCGTCCGTGAGAAGTCCTTGGTCCGTGAATGGTCAATTATGGTCCGTAAATTTGTCCGTAAATGGTCCGTTGAAGCAATGGCATCGTCGGTTTTTAACTGAAAACTACAAAATGATTAAATTATAAAGCATAATTTTATTTGATTCTCTTAAGACCTGTAATCTAAACATTTGATATTTTTTGATAATTTGACTTGTACTGACTATGATATTTATGGCATTTTGAACATTTGAACATAAAGCCAGAATCCGGCATGCAACAGGTACAAAATAGCGGAAAGCAAAGTAAATAAGTGAACTCAGGAACTGATACAATCAGATCCACATCAAGCCCCCGTCACCAAAGGGAAAGGCAGACAAATACAATGAAGCAGCCACAAAATGCACAGATGGCAAGTAGAACTGGCAACTTTTTTTTACTGTTTCCCAAAAAGGTGGCAGCTCTATTACTCAAACTTAACTGAATATATCTTAAACATACATAATTATTGAAAGTAAAACGTCAGAAAGTGAAACACTACATAACAATTAACAAAAAGTACCACAATGAAAGTATCGCTTTGGAACGGTCAGTAATTCACGGTCAGTAATGAATTACTCTGGGGGGCGGGGGTTGGGGGTGTTGATGTGGGAGTGTCTGTGGGGTGGGGAGGGGGGGGCGAGCGTGGGGCGGTGGGGGAGAATGTGGAGGGAGTGCTTAAGCTAGCTTTACGGGATCCGAACCCTCGCCCTCAGCTTCCATAATGGTAAAAATATATATTTGTTCGGTCCGTGTGGAGGTCTTCTGACTTATCCATGATTCATTGCTTGCAACATACAAATCACAGATAACGCCTGTAACGAAGCACAACTGATAATTTTCTGTGTAGGAAAACTGTTATGTTTTGATTCTCAGATGATCTCTCATTTTAGAGACAGAATATGTTATGCCACTAGGATCAAATCCATTGCGGATGCTGAACATATTTGCAATATCGTAAAACACAGTCATTTGTATTCGTTTGTACGGAGCATTTAAAGTGTTCGACAAAGATTTTCGGTATAGGGCTAAACATCATGTTTGCAATTGCCATTTCAGTGGCACTTGAAATGTAAGTCCCCCCTGCACTATCATACAAGTTGACAACATCATAGTCGCAGTTGAAATTTGAGAAACAAATCCAGTATAGACCTCCACCATTAGGATGGGTATTGACAATCTGTACAATTGGATTACTTCAATGTACGTGTAGGTATCTATGATAATGTAACGTCACGTTATACATAACGTCACGTTATTCCAGTATTGATATTACTCCTCGTTTTTCATATATCATAAGTGGCGTCCGTAATTTAAATAACGGTCCGTGGTTTGTCGTCCGTGAATAATAGGTCCGCAGTTGGACAAGTCCGTGAATTGTAGGCCTGTGTTTGTCAAGAAGTCCGTGAATAATCGGTTCATATATTGTTATGCAGTCCATGTATTGTCAATAGGTCCGTAAGTCCGTAAGTGGTCCGTGTTTTGTCAACCACCAGCCGCAGTTGCCCCGCCCCACCACACACACATACGTGTACACTTTATTACAAACTCAACATACATGTACACTTTATTACAAAATGAAGGAGACTTTGAGCTGTATATAATTTGTTACGAAACAATGCATGATTAACAAAGATAAAAAAACTGGTAGTTTTCTTTTAGGAAAAGTCATTTACCGATGAGAGTAGACCGCACAGGACGTGATATTTCCATTTCCACATTTCACTTTAAGTTTACTTCACTTCAGTCATGTCGGTCGTTAGGGCACCACTGAAAACCTTTCTTTCTTTCTTTCTCCCGTTACGTCTTAACCTCTGAGGAGGACTTCAGAGGGGGTTCGGTAAACAAGTGCAAAAAGGGGTTAGTTGCACAAAAGAAGTACACAGTTAAAGAAAAGGTATATACAGCTGTGAAAAGGGAGTTAATATAGTTAAAAGATGAAAACATGTCTAATATTTACGGTACGGATGGACTACTTGGCGCATAACATAGCTGAATTGTGCTACAATAGATAGGACGGGAATATGATGTTCAAGGGTGTTCCAGTGGACTATAGTACGAGGAAAGAATGTATACTTGTAATAATCATGGACAGTAGTTTTCCTGTATGCCAGTGGGTGATTTTGTTTAAACGGCCTAGTACTGAGAACTAGATAGACTGCTGAAGGTATGGCTACTAGGTCATAAGTGATCTTATACATAAGGATAAGTCGGTTGTCTTTTCGACGCTGTTCCAGTGTGCGCCAATTTAGGTCTTTTAACATTTGAGTCACGCTGGAGGTGCCCTGCGCTGAACTGCTTCGAGTTTAGCAATGTTTGTGGCTGTGTGGGGAGACCACATTGCTGAAGCGTACTCCAACTGTGGCCGTACAAATGTTGTGTAGGTTTTGCTGTCGGGTCCTCATCGTTGTTTCATCTCTGTATTCGTTTGATTTTTATGTTCTCGGAGATGTTGCACTGATGAGTTAGAAACCCTTCACGCGGACTGAACACATGTCTTGTGTATACCACAGCAGAACTAAGGGCGAGGATTGTGGCCACGTAAAATCGGTTTAAGCCCCTAGTAATATTTTTACTGACCGTTCCAAGGCCTTGCTTTTGCTGTGATTTACTATTTCTAGCATTTTATATCTTTGCATGTATGTCCTGGTGATTTTTTTTTATTTTGGATAGCCATTTGGTCAATTTTTGGAAAGAAACTGTCCTTTTGGCGTTCTGCTCGTAGTGTTGAAGTGCGTCCTTCGTTCCCTTTGGTGTCTTGGACGGAAGGTGTTAGGTAATTGTATCGATTCCTGATCATTGCCTTCCTTTCTATTTAGATTTATGGTCCTTGTTATGGACCTTGATATTCCTTTTGAGGAACCCTAGTGTTTGATTTGCTTTCTTAGAGATAGAATCAATGTGGGGACTACAAGAAAGGTCATCTGAGATTGTAACGCCCAGATATTTGGCGGATGGGACTGTCTCTAGGATGGCATCGTGTAGGATGTATCTGGTTTGGATGGGACATTTAGCTCTACCATCCTGCCGCTTTCCGTTGCATCATATCAAATTACTCTATGTTTTCTTTCGTATAAGGGCTCCAGACATTTCATGTACAGTTTCTCCTTAGGAGACAGTTTGCTTTGAACGTCAAATCTATATAATCTCTGGGAGAATAAGTAAAATATCATCATATTTATCGCCTGCTAAATGTAACAGAGAGCCGTAAAGATTAAAGTACTAGCCTTAGGGTAAGAGCAAAATATAAATCCACAATAGTAATGCGTGTGAAGATATAAAATTAACTGTTGTAAAGGGGTGACTTATGTTGAAAGGCTTAAGGGGCATTGATACATGTTCAAGGAAGACAATTCTGTTAGAACTGTATTTGATGTCCTTTCGAAAAAGAATGGATACAGTGTCAAGAGAGGCAACTCTGTCAAAATTGTTTTTGTTCCCTTCTGAAATAGAGTATACTTTAAAAGAAAAGCATTTGGGGCAAATGCTTTCTTTTTAGGGTAGACTTCTTTACAGAAGAGTATTGATGTACCTGTCAGCACACAGGAATTCACAAAAGTTGACCACCTTGTAAAATTGGCTGAAAAGAAAATCTGCCAAGTGTATCAAATTCTCTAAAATAAACTTCGCTTTGGACCACTGACTTTAGAGATGAGGTAACTGATGTTTGGACGTGACCATACGAGAAGGTTTCACTGTATACAGTAATGCCGAAACTGAGATAGTTTTAACGTTGTTCCTGAATTGTTGTCTTGACTCTACTCTGATAAAGTTATCTTTCCTAGCAGGGCACTTTCCATCTATGTAGCGTTTGCAGAGTCATTCACGAAATCAAGCATCGTGGTAAGTCTGGTAACCCATCCGCAGGTAATAACCACGATGTGAAAAAGCCAATCGCTCCTCTCACCGCGCCAAAAAAGCCGGCTCCCACAGCCATCATTCCGTTACATTTCTATCTTTCTTCCCCTCGTCTTTTGACCTCATCGAAGGCGCTAAAACTTCAAAAAAAAAAAAAACAAACAAAAAAACAAAACAAAACAAAAAAAACAAAAAAAACTAGCACCCCGTTTAGTTTTATCAATTGCACGCTTATGTCAACTTGATGGCATATGTATCAAGCTTCATTGAACTAATCAAAATGACTCCAGTTATTTTCCAAGTTTTGGTTCACTCCGAACTGTCAATAAAAGTAAAAAGATTGCCTTTGGAAACAAAGAATACACAAAATCACGAAAATCAGAGACTCGGTTTGATTGAGTCTCTTCATAAGCAACACTGTAGTTTGCGAGGCTGCATACGCCGCCCCCTCCCCCTCTCCCCACCCCAGTACGGGCTGAAGCGGTATTCGATTTTCAAAATAACCGGATGGGCTCAATGATCCCAAAGGAAATAAAATATAACCTGCACTATGATGATGTACGGGGAGACTTTTTACGGCCGCCACACGGCACAACACCAGCAACAGTAGAGTAAAATAAAAGTCAAAAAGTATTAATCTTTGACATGTACACAAATAATAGCTACTGCGGACTTTAATTGTTTCTTGACAGTTATTTATCATGTGTGTTTTTCAACATTTTAACTATATCAGATCACTAGATAGGGGAGTCCTGGGCTAGTATTTGCTGATTCATCAATGGAATGCTGCAGTTGCCAACTCTGCTTGTCATCTGTTCATTTTGTGGTTGCTTTATTGTATTTATCTGTCTTTCCCTTTGGTGTTGGTGGCATGATGTGGATTTAATTGTATCAGTTCCTGAGTTCTCTGATTTACTCTTCATTTTAACGCCAGAAAAAGCATTTCTCAAACTTCTGTGAAAATACCGATAACTAGAGACACGTTGGCCACGATGGCCCACCTGAGTAAACGACTGAAGAACTACAAAAGCTCAGTTCAGCAGTTTAGACTTTCAGTTGCCTTTGCAAAAAAGTGTACATGGTTGATGATTATTGAACAAATATTTCTTAAACGTTTCTGTCAAAATACGTACAATGACTTTTGTATCGTTTGTATTGGAATTTTACGGCCCATAGACACATTTTAGGTCACTTCGAGCGCAGTCAGTTAACTTAATCGTTTTATAATGTACTAATAGTCCATGACTATCTTGCATAATAAAAATATATGGTGTGCTTCTGGAGAAATGAACACACTACCAAATAATGTTTAAATGTGTCAAAACCCATGACTCCAGGGTATGTGAATTAGTTGGCAGTACCAACCGTGAAGGACGAGAACTTGCTGAAGTTGATACTATATATGTAGATCCGTCTGTGGATGGAGTACACAAGGAGAACAGTGATATCTGGTCTATCAGTACCTATTTACTCGCACGTGGTTTATATTATGCCATGCATGTGCGGAGATATATCTTGCTGGCTAATATTTGCAATGAATATGCACGTCAAAGTATTCAGCACATCTGAAGTATGACCTTTATCTGAATATTCTGGCTATTTGGTACTAGCAAATATAGTGATCCCACCAAAATTTCTTTTGTGTGTGTGTGTGTGTGTGTGTGTGTGTGTGTGTGTGTGTGTGTGTGTGTGTGTGTGTGTGTGTGTGTTTTCGTCCTTGTCAGACCGAATTATGTGCAAAATAATTAGAACCAGTCTAAATGTCTCATTAAAATGATATTTCTTTTTAAGTATTAATCGCCTTTTCTAGTGGAGTCTTTATGATTTGTTGTCCTTTTTTTAATTAAAGATATTTTATGAATTCTCGTATTTGGGGCAGTATAATTTCATTTGAGGGCGAAATAAGCAACTTCTTTCACAATAATTGTAATTTCTTGTTACAATCTGTCTGCGCGCATTTGCACGTTTTCCAGCTCTTCCTGTGTACACATTGGCGTCCCAAACCTAACTGCTTTACTCCAGGACTGGACGCATCAATCCTTTATAATTTGCTCCTTAAATGCCTTGATGGCTTCTGGTACTTTCTGAAGCATAATTTCATATGAAGACGAAATCGGTATGGAAGCGAACGACCTCGTTGATTGTATCGTCAAAGAGGCCATTATTGGATAATAAACATTCTATTCTATTCGTAATCAGATGCACGGCTACTATCTCAACAGTCTTTTACTATGCTGGCTTCGGTATAATTCTTATGGTGGCATATAACTGACATCTAAATATTGAGATACTAAGTCGACTTCTTCTGCTTTTATGTCGACTTACAATTTATGACGCTGCTATATCGACTTCCGTTGATAATGGTTATCGCGTCTGCAAGTCGTAATAATGCTCTAAGCTGCCTTCAAGAAAACAAAGCGTGTTAACATTGTAAGACGACTTTTTTTCTACTATTTTTTATTATCTCGACTTCCGGTTCTTTTACATGTCATGATTTGCCACTTAGCGTTGAGATACGTTTTCATAGTCGTGAAAGTTTATTTTTGGACCAAAACCACACAGACAGCGCCAGTCTTAATGCAATCGCAGAGTTGTTTACAAGAAACGATAATTATATAACATCTATATGCCACCATGCACTATCTTAAGCCCTAAACGTATTACGTCACATCGTCCCGAATTTAAATATCTCGACCGGCATAGTCACTGTCTGACTATCATTATCTATGGTGGCATATAACTGACATTTAAATATTGAGATATTAAGTCGACTTTTTCTGCTTTTATGTCGACTTAAAATGTATGACCTGATGCTACATCGACTTCCGTTGACAATGGTTATCGCGACTGCAAGTCGTAATTACTGTCCAGAAGTGTCATCCACAACGTCAGCATCACGAAACATTTTTACAACTATATGTCGACATTATAATTATTATCTCGACTACCGGTTATGTTATGTTACGGAAGCGTATTGGTGCCTCCACTTTTTGTGTTATATCGCAACTTTGCGACTTCAAATATTGCAAGTTGTCACTGTTTTCTGGCATATTTTGACTTGCATTTGTTGACATATTTTGTTGAATTGCCTCAAATCGGCTAAAGTCAACCCGAAAAAACATTTAAGTGGAAAAAAAGAAATCGACATATTTGAAATATGACAATGATCGACTCGAAAAGAGTCGTCTTCAACATAATTATCGTTATTTGACTTGTAAAAAATTGACTAGACAAGGAGGGAAGAAAACATCACGTCCTAGCGAAGACGCGAAAATCGCATGCATTCTAACTTGACGATTTTGCACAAGTCGACATGTTGATGAAGGAACTAGAAGTCGCTTAGTTATAAACCGATTTTTATTATCAAAGACATATATCGATTATCATGCTTTTATAATAAAACTCTATATATAAAAAATCGAGTTGCAGATCCTTCATTAATATGTCAACTTATGGAAAGTCGTGTAGTTAAACTATATGCAATTATGTCGTCTTCTGTAATGCGTGAAGTTTTCTTCATTCCGAGTCTACTCAAGTTTTCACAAGTCAAAATGACCATAATTAATTTCAAGATGACTTGTTTCAAGTCGACTTTTCTGATAGTTCGAAGATGTCGACTTCCTCTTTGCAACTTGGAAATTAATTCGCGACAGTTTTAGCCGATTTACTGCGATATAACAAAATATTTCGACAAATACAAGTAAAAATATGCTTGATAATCGCATTAAATCGCTATATCTCAAGTCGCCAAGTTGCGGTATAACACAATAAATAGAGGCACCAATACGCTTCCGTATTATGTAGTAGGATTTGTTGAGAAGATAATGAGTCAGATAGTGACTATGCCGGTCGAGATACTTAAATTCGGGAGGATGTGACGTATTAAGTTTAGGGCTTAATATAGTGTTTGGTGGCATGTAGATATTATAGAATTATAGTTTCTTGTAAACAACTCTGCGATTGCAATAAGACTGGCGCGGCCTGTGTGATTTTGGTCTAAAAATAAACTTTCACGACGACGAAAACGTATCCCAACGCTAACTGGCAAATCATGACATGTCAAAGAATCGGAAGTCGAGATAATAAAAAATGATAGAAAATAAGTCGTCATACAATGTTAACACGCTTTGTTTTCTTGAAGGCAGCTTAGAGCAATATTACGACCTGCAGACGCGATAACCATTATCAACGGAAGTCGATATAGCATCAAGTCATACATTGTAAGTCGACATAAAAGCAGAAGAAGTCGACTTAGTATCTCAATATTTAGATGTCAGTTATATATGGAAGCGTATATGGGCCTACAGTTGTTGAGTTGTTATTAGAATAATTACATATATGAAGTCGGATTGATGCCAGATTATCACAGAATGTCGACTTTAAAAGTAAACTAGCTGTGTTATTTTCTCGTGTTTTCTTCATAATGGAAGTGGAAATTACAGCATAAAGTATAAGTCAACATTAAAGAAAACAACATGTTGACAAAACAAATATATGTCAATATGAGTTAAGACGACTTCATTCGTGTTTCAAGTAACATATCGCGTTTAAAAGTAGATTTGTTGACGAAAGGAGAAATAATTACTCGAAAATTAACAACATAACGCTTTTAAAAATATGATTTAG
Organism: Anodontia alba; assembly: GCA_964016985.1. NCBI lineage: Eukaryota > Metazoa > Mollusca > Bivalvia > Lucinida > Lucinidae > Anodontia > Anodontia alba. The sequence goes on from OZ024829.1 coordinate 63,989,297, forward strand.
ATAATTCATTTTGTCGACCTACTGGCAGAATAACCACTTAGGCAATTATTAATCTTGATATTAATTCATGATGTCGCCTTGTGATGTTGCCGTTATGAAGATGTACAATTAATATGTAGATTTGTAACGAAAGAAAGAAACAAGTACCCAAGTTATGTCCATTTCGTATTGTTAACACTAGAGATATATTTAGATGGGGCTTTGTCGGCTTTGTCCTTTTGGTTGCTGATGCTGTTGCGCTTGTAAGCTCTGGTCGATGTCATCAATGAGATTTCATTTGAAGGTAACAGCAACAAATACATATCCGTGTGTGGAAATAAACCTAGTAGGCGGGAACAACCAATTTTATTCAGGAGATAGTTTTGTGATCGATCAAAAAAAAAAAAAAAAAAAAAAAAAAAAAAAAAAAATAAAAAAAATAAATAAATAAATATAAAACACATACACACATTTGAGAAATGAATTTTTGTTCATCGATCGTCATTTTGGGAAATCAGAAACGCTGTCTGAAACATTGCTTTGGACAGTCTGAAACGAAATTTATTTATAAAAGTGGTCGTTTGCGATTATCGCCTACCGGTATGTGTGTACGTTTGAAACAAAAAGCTACTCAACTGAATTCAATTTGATAGGTATGCGGGAAAATGTAAATGATAAGTGACTGGACACAGATATACGACATGCACGTGATTCTACAAAATACCTTTTAATTCATATATGTGCATTAACTACATTTATCAGTGTTTTCCACAAAAAGGAGAAGGCGGGATACCATGGGATAGTGGATACGTTTTAACATAATTTATTTCTGTGTTCATCTTACAAAATATAATATACTGAGTTACATAATTAACATGATTAGAACGGAAGCTATCACCTTATTTAGATCTCCTTAGACACAATATATACAATTACATCTATAATGAGGGTAGTCAGGTATGTTATAAGTGATATTCACAAGCACATTGTATCTGACTGCATGATACACATGTTTAAATGGTCGTTGGATAATAACCATTAGAACATTTGTCTGGTACATCTTGTATAAGATGCATAATGATTTTGCTACTGTTAACTTATGGTTGTCGGCTTAAAATATAGCATAAAAGTTAGCTAAAAGTATAATTGATTTTGAAATTTAAAAGTCATAAAGGTAGAATAAGTACAGAAGATATGAAAACGTATTAATAAAAATGCAAGTGTCAAGAGTGGAATCCTGTGGGGAAAAGGAAAGACATAATAACTGTTGTTCTTACAGCCACTTCAATTAAAGTGTTTTATATCTTCGCAAACTACAGTGTTGCATATGATGAGACTCAATCAAACCGAGTCTTCGATTTTCGTTATTTTGTGTGTTCTTTGTTTCCAAAAGCAATCCTTTATAACTTTTATTTTTCCTAATCCTAGGACATAAGACACAATGCTTTGACACTTGGATTTTCAATAGATAGAATTATGTACAGCATGTACTGTAGAATTAAATGTTTCTTGAGCCAGTGCGTATTTTTGACATAAATATGTTACTAATGAGTGTGAAACAATTGTCCATGTCCAAAGTATCATTTTGCCGGTTTATACTTCCCGGATGAATTTTTTTATTCGGACACTGAAATTTGAGCCAACATTGAAACGTTATAACAATAATTTTCTATATCTATTTCAGTTAGTTCTACTTCTTGAAGTATGCAGCCACATGTGTGAATCCCAGCCTGATTACCCAGGTGACAATGCTCCAGTAGAGGAACTTGTTACATATTATTTTCGCCAATTCTACACCGCAAATGAAATTTGTGGATTTTTGTTACTCTGTCACAACATCGTACTGAGTCATAGATCTTTAAAAAGAATTCTTAGACGGCTGCAATTAAAAAGAAGAAATTGTGAAGCACGCGTAGCTGAAGTAGTTAATGAAGTCTTAAGATTGCAAAGGAATGGCTATAGAAACTTGGGGTATAGATCACTTTGGCGGGTACTGAATGTCTGTTCGGGAATTCGTGTTACACAGACAACGGTACGTACTATTTTGAATGTGGTTGATCCTAACGGTGTTGAACTGAGATCATGTCACCGATTACACAGAAGACTGTATTTTAATAGAGGTCCAAATTACTTATTACATATTGACGGGTACGATAAACTAAAACCTTATGGGATAGCAATACATGGGGCGGTTGATGGATTTTCTAGAAAAATTGTATGGTTAGAGGCTGGGCCGTCAAATAATAATCCCGAGTATGTTGCTCGATTTTATCTTGATTATGTAAAACGACGTGGAACTGTACCGTTATGTATTCGTATGGACGCAGGTACGGAAAATGTTATCATTAAAGATATCCAGTGGACATTTAGGGTTTGTGCAGATGTAAACACACCAATACCACCTTTTATAGAAGGCTCTTCTACAAACAACCAAAGAATCGAGCGACTATGGGGCTCACTGAGACTGCATGTTATTGACTTTTGGAGAGACCTTTTTCGAGATATGCGTGACTCGGGACTCTTCAGCGAGGCAGATCCTGTTCACATTGGAATTATTCGATTTTGTTTCTTACCAACCATTCAAAAGCAGCTAGAGATGTTTACACAAATATGGAACACACACAGGATTCGATCGCAGCGCCATCTTGAAGTTCCAAGTGGTATACCCAACATATTGTTTCACCAACCGAAAGTGTTCAATTCACACGATTATTCATTTGAGGTACCCTGTAGTGTTGAAATGTTAGACCAGATTATGAGAGAATACAGTGCTGAGTTTCCTGAATTTGGATGTAGCCACGATTTTGTTGAAATGTTAGAAATTCTGAGTGGACTAGACAGTGCGCAATTCCTCAGACCATCAAGTATTAACGAATCAGTATCATTATTCAACAGTATTGTCGAAGTGATCAATGACTACTAAATGATTAATTTGAATAGTATGGCTACCAAAAAGGCTTACGTAATGATAAAGAGAGGTTGAGAAATGGAGTATTTTCACGGATCCAGTATGTCTACGCGTATATGCATGCAGTACATACATATCTAAAATGGGTTTAGATCTCATGAACTTGAACTTGTCCCATGGTTTATTTTGGAGGCTGTACTATATACGTGGACATCATTTTGTCTATATATATGTCTATATTATATATATTATATATATAATCACAACAATCTGAGCGCGATTTGTTTCTTACGATCCAGTTTTCTGACGTCATAATGTACACGTGAAAACGTTCGATTTCTTAACCTCTTTGTACATGTACTTCGATGGCTCGAGCACGAGAGTCTTGACTTTCTAGGGAATTTTTCCAGATATCAAAATATATCGTATTATTCAAGGGAGGTTTTTCTTATTTATATTGATTTTCAACACTAGGTGTATTTAGGTCATATAGAGCCGTTCAGTTTACCTGCTGTGCTTTCGACATCTTTCAGAAAGTCGTTTTTTGCTCGGCGCTCTAAACAGAAGAAGTAAATTTGCAAACTTTTGTCATGATTTAATGCAAAACCATTTGTCGTAACTACCCATGTGCAAAAAAGTTTTATTCTGGTCAGTGGATTTTAAAAAATCCAATATTTTCACTTTTTCCCATAGTAAAAATGAATGAAAATTATGCAGAAATTTGTAGGGTAGGTAACTTGGAGGCAGATTTTCGACAAGTTTTGCTTGTACAATTTTTCTGAAATTTTCACAATATTGTTGTGAAACATTACTAATTCAAATTCAGCAAAGGAAAGTAAAAAATATTCACTAAGACAAAAATGTCAAAAAATCACTTTAGTATAGAAATTGCATAGTTCAGACCAACTTTTGGCGATAAATTTAATTTTAGGGTACATATTTGAGAACAAAACACAGAAACAGAAAAGACAAATGGTTTCTGATAAGATATAGTCAACGAGAACAAAATATTTTCATGTAAGATAAAACGCCAGGCAGAAAACTTCTTTCCAAGAGATGTCGAAAGGACAGTAGCCACACTTGGGCAGGCATTTACAAGAGTGGTTATATATGCCGACTAAGCTAAGCAATGATCAGAAACTGAAAGAAGCAGGCAGGTGGTTGCTCAGCTGCCCTAATCAAAAACGTAGCACTGCATATCATTAGTGTAATCAGCCATTCTAATAACCTTATAAAGGAGGTGGAGTACATGCCCGCTTGAATTGGTAGTTACCTTTTATACTTTCTATTGACCAATAATACGTCTTGTGACGAGACGGTATTCAGATCCGACCTACCTACGCGGTATCTAATGTACAAGCTGACAGCCTTTAAAATTTCAGTGAGTCTCTTGTTCTTGAAATGAAATGATTTTTTATCGTGTTAGCAACATTAACATTAATTCAGAGATACGATAAAAATCATTTCATTTTGATCCAGTTCCAAACCGAGAGGTTAACTGAAAATTTACAGGTTGTTATTGCTGAAGCTCGCCCATATAAAACGAAGGCTTACCGAATTTATTTCATTATCGAAGATACTAAATATGCATAATATAAAAACAACTAAACATACAATTGTTACGATAGAGAACCACAAGCGTATTACCGCTTGGTATGGTCAGTTTTCAATAATTTGGGAAGCTGTGAGGGTTGGGTGGCTAAGAAAGCTTCATGTGATTCCAACCGTCGCCTTCAGCTTACTTTGTGGTCTCAAACTGTTACCTGTTGTTTTTAGCTCATCAATAAGTAATCACGAGCAACAATTCAATCAATGAAAAGTCTGTTATGAATCATAGATAGGGATCCAACAGCAAAATATACTGTTAGAGGCCTGGAGATCACTGTAGTGAGAAACAACCAACAGATAACAACCAGTTGCATCCCGGTGAGCCAAGCTACACGCGAATTTATGTCTGCCTCAAACAACTAATTAAGTGAATAGCCAAAATATGTTTAAAACCCTAATCCCTTAACTTTGTTAACAATTTTACTTATTTTTTTTTTTTTTTTTTTTTTTTTTTTTTTTTTTTACTTTATAACATGTAAGATGAACGAAAACTGTGTAGAAGATGTGGCTAACAGCAGGTAGTTCTAAGGGATAGTATCTTTTATTTTATTGTTTGCAGTGAAATTAGTGTATAACCGGTGAAAATAAAAGTGGTATCAATCACTAGTGAATTGATATCGTATCATTTCATTAGTGACTGATAGAGATGTCTTTAAAGGTTTTTTTTTTATTTATTTATTTGTGTGTGTGTGTGTTTCTTTTTTTTTCTTTCTTTTTCTTTTTTTTTTGTTTTGTTTTTAAGCTCTGGCAACCATTTTGTTCAGCAGACCAGAACCATTTTATAAATTTTGGTAAAAGAGCACAAGAGGAACATTGCTATGAAATTATTTTGAAATCCACTGGCCACGGAGATGTCGTTTAAAGGTTATTTTTTTTTAAGCTCTGGTGACCATTTTTTCAGCAGAGCAGAACCATTTTGGCAATTTTGGTAAAGGGGGATAAGAGGAAAATTCTGCGAAATCATTTTGACATCAGGCCAAAGGTCGTTTAAAGTTTTTTTTTTTTTCTATTTTAGCTCTGGAGGCCATTTTGTTCAGTCGAGCAAAATCATTTTAGCAATTTTGGTAAAGGACCATAAGAGAAACACTTCTGTGAAATAACTTTGAAATCGTGACACTGGCTGCGGAGGAGATGTCTTTTAAAGATTTTTTTATCTTTAGCTCTGGCTGCCAATTTGTTCATTTTTTGGTAAAATTTGGTAAATGGCCATAAGAGGAACACTTCTGTGAAATTACTTTGAAATGTGACACTGTCTGCGGATGAGATGTCTTTTTAAAGTTTTTCTATTTCTTAGCTCTGGATGCCATTTTGTTCAGACAAGCAAAACCATTTTAGCAGTTTTGGTAGAGGGCTATCGGAGGAACATTTCTATGCAAATATTATGAAATCGGGTCATTGGCCAAAGATGAGATGTCGTTTGAAGATTTTCTATTTTTAGGTCTGGCGGCCATCTTGTTCAACAGAGCGAACCATTGCAGCCATCTTGGATTTCTGATCGACATAATTTTAGCTCGTTTCAATCCAGAAGTCATCCTCAAAGCGACCAATGGTTTGCGAAGAGATGTCGAAAATTGATTTTCAAGATGGCGGCTGAGACGGCCATATAAAGCCAAACATTTCAGGTCGAAACACTAAAAAGCGCGAGCGTGCAAAAGAAAAGACCCGTGTGGGCTGTACTGTATGTAAAAAAAACAACAACAAAAACAAAAAAAAAAAAAAAAAAAAAAAAAAAAAAAAAAAGAAAAGAAACGTGAGCATGCAAACCACGTGAGCGTGCAAAATAAAGAACAGACGAGTACTGTATTTTTTTGTCTGAAGATGAATAATGCTGTATGAAATGTATTATAATATGCTTAATGTATGATTCTTGCAGTTAATGCCTGAAACGTGTCAAACTCAAACTAAAAGAAACAAACGACCGGTCAATGGAGACAGCTATGCCAATGCGAACACGACAGGGCATAGCACTATGTAAAATTATCATGGCAACAATAAAGGTGGACCTTGCACCTAAAAACCCTTTCAGTTTCATTATAAAACATAAGTGGACCATGCAGCTGAATGAAAATGGCATATACATACATGTTTTATTTATGAGTGCTTTTTTGACGACCGACTATCGAGATATAAACGTTTAAAAACTTTACCGCAGCATAAGAGCACTCTGAAGTGCCCCTGATATGGACCCGTAGTCCCATCCCGAGGCTTGAACCCAGGGTCCCTTCTTATAGAATCGCAGAAACCAAATATGAATGCTTTCTGTTATGTGACTGTTGAGATATGGATATTTTAAAAACTTTATCGCTGTGTGACGCGCACGTACACGTACTTCTTTAGAACAGAAATAACAAAATTGATAAACACAACTAAAGCTAGTTTTACTTTATAAAATTGGGTTTTGATGGAATCTTCATTGCACAGGCTTGATAACCGGTTGAAAGGTGATTATTATGCCTTTGATGAGAAATTTAGATATGAGTAGGATAGACATCTGTATTACATTTGTAACGTTGCACTCCATATATCTCATTTGTAGCTTTGCATGCCATTTTAAATAGGTAATGCAGGTAAAATGTGCAATAATGATGCACATCTAAAGAATGATAAATATTGGTTGTAGACCAACTTAAAAATGTCACCATAAAGGGACGCACTAAATTTAAAAAAAAAAAAAAATAAAAAAAAAAAAAAAAAAAAAAAAAAAAACAAATAAAAAAAAAAAATAAAAAAAAATTGGCCACCGCGTGATTCGAACTCACGGCCCTCCGCGTGAGAGCCTTACACCATAAATCCGACTAGGTTTATATTACAAAATTAAGGTACATATCAATATTTACGGTGCGGTTTTAAAAATCCTTTGAGAGCTAATCAAACACTCTACCCTATGTAAAAAAAAAAAAAAAAAAAAAAAAACAAAAAAACTAGCGGGCGCCGGTCTAAAAAGAAAAAAAAAGTACGACAAAGTCAAACTGAGACATTAGCATAGTCCGTGAACTCTATTCGGTACTCATCGGTTTATGAATGACAATCAGCCGGACTTTGCGGTAAACCAATAGATACAAGACAAAATATTTAGACGTAAACGGTTAAGTACCGGCGCAAATTTTGTTCATGTTTACATAGAGATATGGGACAAGTGTATACTCAAGTTTAATAAGTTTTCAATGAAGCAGGTAAAACAGAAAACAATGTGACTCTTTAATGTTTGCTTTTATTAAGCTTTATGAAATTTCTTGATTGAAATGAAATTAAAATAGTCATTAATCTGCTTGTAACATAGTTTGTTATAAGATTTTTTATACTTGCCGGTATCGTCACAAGCCGACGTACCGGCAAATATAAACCGTCCTTAGTGAGCTAATCAAATAAGTCTACCATACGTAAAAATCCAAAGCTATATCATGTATATTAAGAGACCGGCGCGTTTCGAATGAATTAAGCACAGTTACCCGGTTAGTCTAATGGATAAAACGGTAAGGCACAAAATTTTCAACCACATGCGCTGGCTGATCAGAACTTAGGTTGCAGGCACACAACGTAAACATGACGTTAATTCAACGTTCTTGCACAAAATCCTATGAACATAGCTTTTGAAGCTATTCTTGAATGGACCAGAAACCATGTTCAAACAACCAAACCCATGTTCAAATCATGTGAACTTTAACATGGGTTTTGAACTTTTGATATCACAAGATGGGCCTTGCTTTGTTTACGTCAAGATGAACGACGTACGTTACGGCCCTGAACGTAGCATTTTTTAATTTTATTGTGACGTCAGAGGGTCATTGCGCAACTGGCGTCATCTGAATTAGCTGCCATGTTGGTTTGCCGTCGCATTTGAAGAGTTTATATGGAGCTTTGGGGCGTTTTCGTCACAATTTGCTGTTGGAATCGTAAGTTATGCAAGAAAACGATCACCTATGGCTATTTCATTGCAATTACATTTGCCGGGCCCCTCGCAAGATATTTGAACACTCGGTCTTGTGGCCTCGTGTTCAAACAGCTTCCTCGGAACCCGGCAAATGTTAATGCATGAAAAACCATGGGTGATCCCTATAGTGAAACAACGTTTTCAACGTTATTTAAAAGTTGAGTACCTGCTGTTTAAGTCGCTCCGATTGCGTAATCCTCTAGTTTCTATATGTACAAGGCAGTCTGAAGGACAGCTATATTCCCCGCCGTAGAATGACAATGGAGCGGCCTCAAAATTCAAGGCTCAAACTGGTGGCCTTCAATTGTGACCTTGACATTGAGATTGCATTGTTGAGTTATGGGTTCTGCACATCATCTCACTAAGGCGAACATTTGACCCAAATTTAATAAATATCTTTCAAATGGTTCAGGAGATATGGGGTGAACATGAAATTCAAGGCTCAAACTCGTGACCTTTAACTGTGACCTTGACCTTGAGTCGGCATGCTTGAGTTATGGGTTCTGCACATCGCCTCACCAAGGCAAACATTTGATCAAAGTTTCATGAAAATCTTTCAAAGGGTTCAGGAGATATGGAGCGAACAAGAAAGAGACGGATGACCTTCAATTGTGACCTTGACCTTGAGTCTGCATCATTGAGTTATAGGTTCTACACATCATCTCATTAAGGCGAACATTTGACCCAAATTTAACAAGGCAGTCTGAATGGCAATTGAGCGGCCTCAAAATTAAAGGCTCAAACTGGTGACCTTTAATTGTGACCTTGACCTTGAGTCAGTATAGCTGAGTTATGGGTTCTGCACATCATCTCACTGAGACAAACATTTGACCAACGTTTAAAGAAAATCCTTCCAAGGGTAAAGGAGATATGGAGCCGACACCAAATTCAAGGCTCAAACACGTGACCTTCAACTGTGACCTTGACCTTAAGTCCACACGGCTGAGTTATGGGTTTTGCACATTGTCCCACTGAGGTGAACATTTGACCAAAGTTTAGAGAAAATCCTCCCAGGGGTAAGGGAGATACAGAGCGGACACAAAATTCAAGGCTCAAACCCGTGACCTTGAACTGTGACCTTGTGAGTCTGCATGGTCGAGCTATAGGTTCTGCACATCATTTCACTCTGAAACAAACATTTGACCAAAGTTAAAAGAAAATCCTTCCAGGGGTAAAGAAGATCTCGAGTGGACACGAAATTCAGGGCTCCAACTCGCGACCTTGAACTGTGACCTTGTCCTTGAGTCCCTATGGCCGAGTTATGGGTTCTGCACATCGTACCACAGGTGAACATTTGACCAAAGTTTAGAGAAAATCCTCCCAGGGTTTAAGGAGATACAGAGCGGACACGAAATTCAAGGCTCAAACCCATGACCATGAACTGTGACCTTGACCTTGAGTCGGCATGGTTGAGTTATTGATTCTGCACATCGTCTTATAGTGAACATTTGACCAAAATTTAAAGAAAATCCTTCCACTGGTATAGGAGATACAGAGCGGACACGAAAATCAAGACACAAACCCGTGACCTTGAACTGTACCCTTGATCTTGTATCGTCACGGTTGAGTTATGAGTTCTGCACATCGTCTCATTGAGGCAAACATATGACCAAAGTTTAAAAAAGTAACCTTTCAGGGGTATAGTAGATATGGAGCGGACACGAAATTCAAGGCTCAAATCCATGACATTGACCTTGAGTTGGCATGGTTGACTTATGGGTTCTGCACATTGACTCACTGAGGCGAATATTTGAAAAGTTTAATGAAAATCCTTCAAAGGGTTCAGGAGATATGGAGCGGACAAGAAAGTGTTACGGACGGACAGACGAAGGCCATTTCTATAGTCTCCCATCCGCTTCGCGGCGGGGGATTAAAAAATTTAAGACAACTCACATTTGCAAAATGATGACGGATTAGATTGCAAAAAGACTGTCGAAACAGCTCTACCAAGAACGTCTCAAACATGTTCTATGCAGGATAAATTTGGAGACTTAGCAGGCCAGTCCATTCTGTTCACGTTTTTTTTGCTTGGAGAAAGTCATCGACGATACGGTTCAATGAAGCCTGGCGTTGTCGTGTCAGTATCGGGCATCTGGTAGAAACGGTAGCCCATACGTTCTAAGGAGCTTGTCGATGTAACGTTTTCCGTTCAAGTTGCCTACAGTGAAAATCAGGTAGCAGTTGACAGTTGATGAAATCCCGGTAGACACTACAAATCCGCCGCTATGAAATGTTACCCTCGGGATTACTGTGGCTGGAACAGGTCGCTCTCTGCGACGTCGCCAGACTCGTTTCCTGTCATCTACGCATCTCAGGTAAAGCTTCGACACGTCTGAGAACATTACTCTCCTTCACTGAGGATTGTTCAACCTTGCATTCGCCCGACTGAATTTTAAAAGAGCATCTCCGTGGCGCTGAGTTATATGGCACCCTAGATTTGAAATCACCGGCATGAATGCGGTTTCACACAATCTGAATTGATACCGGCCTAGCTCCCTAGCAGCATAAAGGCGGCGGCGAGATTTTTTATGCTATGGAAATCGATTTCTGGCGACAATATTGTTGATGTTGCGATCTTCAGCCTTGGTGGTAACCCTTAGTCGGCCTGAGCGTTGCCGATCCTTAAGCAGCCTTGTTTGCCTGTAGCGCTGCCTGATCCTGATAATGGTCTGATGGCTCGTTCAAAACAGTCCCGCTACTTCCCGGCTTCCCATGCCCGCATCTAAGCAACCCAATGCTCGAGCCCGGTCGGATTCACTCAGCTCCATATATGGTCCCCTAGCAGGCATATTGTTACTGAATGTCAACTCTACTGAAACTGGGCTTTTTAAACTTTGGCAGAGCTTAAAGCATGATTTGCAATGTATTTGAGTGAACCATAAGTGCACGAAATGCATGAAAAGGGCTGCATTTGAAGTAAAGTGAAGTCTCGTCTCCGAGCACACGAGCTGCATGAAAATTCAAGTGAGATGCACGGTCATGTGGATGCGACTTTCCAGTGATTCATGGACAGGTGTAAGATAAAGTGCATTTAAGTTGTGTCAAGTTTAAGTGCTGTCTAAATACCGCAAATCAGATCATTTTTGTTTTGACACTCACTGTACATCAAATCGTTGTCATGCACTGTTTGCTTTGTTCACCGTTATGTTTTGACTCCTTTCACGAAGCGTTGAAGATGAAAAAAATGTTTCACACGCAGGAAAGTCGGAAATATATTTAGATTATTAAAATATTTGAAAAAAATGTAAGTGGTCCAAAACATTTTTGATTGAGTAAATCAAGATGAAAACAAGTGAAATCAGATAGCCAGTGCAAGCAAAAAATTGCGATCCTTCATTGTCAGAGCTTCTTCGTCAGGAGAAGTACTATTGTCATGAAAAATGATTTTAAGGAAAACTGTAACATCGAATATAGCAAAGTATGCTAATCTGTAAGTAAGCTACGTTACTGGCATCTTGTTGAACCCGGGTTGTCAAATTAGCAAAAAATAAGCATGCAGCAGACGTAACATATTATTTCTTAGCCAAAGAAACAAATGAATAACAAAGAAAACATTGTAAATAAATAAAATAAAACATTTATTGTATTCATAGATGTTCTAATTATTGATATGAGTTTTCAAAGGTAGCTACAGTCATAATGATACTGTCATAAATCAGAATACTAATTGACATTCCGGTGCCGCACAGATTCATTCACTCAGTAACGTAGCTTACATCACGTTGATTACTTTTTAAATAGGAATGTGCATTTTACAAGCACCCGGCTTTATAGCTCTATGTTTTTAGCTCACCTGAGCCGAAGGCTCAGGATGAGCTATTGTGCTCACTCCCCGTCCATCCACACTTTTGAACTTCTTCTCTGAAACCCCTTGGGCCGTTTTTTTTTTTTTTTTTTTTCAAATTTAACTTGGATCCATTCGTTAATGGGAAATTCAATATTTGCACAAATGCTCACGGTCCATTAATCAAGATGGCCGCCATGCCCATTATGATAACACACACACACCACACACACACACACACACACACACACACACACACACACACACACACACACACACACACACTTCAAAATCTTCTTCCCCTGAACCAAGAAAGCTTCAAGACTGAATCTTGGTATATAACAAGGTCTACCAAGTTTATTCAAATGATGACCCTAGGATGACATTTCACCTTTTTACTGCAAGGTAAAATTTGCGTCCCTGTATTGTATTGGGAAAATACTAAAAATTCAATTACTCAAAATGTATTTAAAACCAATGAATGAAAATTACAAAGAATAATTAAAGTAGCAAGTCCTTTTAATTACAATAAAAATTTTGTTCCCATGGGGTTATTTGCCCTTGTTCTTGGGCTATATACATGTATAAAATCTCGTAATCTTCAAATGTGTTCTTCTCTGAAAGAGCTTGACCATTTTTTACCAGATTTCACACTGGGCCTTCTGTCGAAGGAGTATTATCAATTTGTTCAAACAGTTCTGCATCATTAAACAAGATGACCGCCATAAATAAATAAATAAATAAATAAAATAAAAATGAAATAAAATAAACAAGAAGACTTTTGAAGTTTCCTATATAGATATATAGAGAAAATAAGCCCCAACCCCTAGCGGCCATGTTTTTGACGAATCATGACGGCTTGAGCTATCTTGGTAGAAGGTCACCAAAGGAACATTTCTGCCATGTAATATTGAAATCGGCCCTGTAGTTTCTGACAGGAATATTTTTAAAATTTTCTGTATAGATATATAGGGACAATAAGCGCCGTGGCCCGTCCCCCCCCCCCCCTCCAATCCCCCCGGCGTCCATATTTTTCGACGAATCATGATGGCTTGAACAATCTTGATAAAAAATCACCAAAGGAACATTTCTGCCAAATTATATAGAAATCGGCCCAGTGGTTTCTGACAAGATTTTTTAAGTTTTTTTTTTTTCTTTTGTTTTTGTTTTGTTTGCCATGGCAACCAGAGTTCTCCTTAGATCCAATTCTTTGAACAACTTTCAATTAGCACCTCCGAAGGATAATTCCTGAGAAGTTCTGTTCAAATTGGCCCAGTGGTTTAGGAGGAGATGTCAATTGTTGATAGATGACGGACAACGGACAGCTGGTCTATCAAAATAGCTCACCTTGAGCACTACGTGCTCAGGTGAGGTAAAACTTGTGTCCCCTGGGGTTATCAGCCTTTACTCCTAACAAATATATGTATATTATCTCGTCATCTTTAAACGTCTTCTTCTCTGAAAAAGTTTGACCAGTTTTCACCAGATTTCTCTTTGGGCCTTCTGAGATGTCCGCCACGCCCAGATATGATATAAAAAATAATTAAAACTCTTTTTCTCCAAACCCAAGAAAGCTTCAAGGCTGAATTTTTGTATATAGAATCGAGGACTCAAGGTCTACCAACATGACCAAGTGTGTTAAAATAATGACCATGGTTGACATTTGATCTTTTCACGAGTCAGATTTGCGTCCCTATGCATTTGTATGGGGGAAACATTGAAATTCAGTTTCTCTAAATGTATTAAAGACCAATGCTTGAAAATTACAATGTATGATTGAAGTTGCAAACCCCGCTACCTACAATCAAAATCTGCCCTTGCTTTTGAGCTAGATACATGTATAAAAGCTCGTAATCTTCTTCTTTGAAACAGCTTGATCAATTTTCACCAGATGTTTAATCAATTAGTTCAAACGGTTCTGCGTCATTCAGCAAGATGTAGTCCATGTCCCTATAGGGTAAAATCACTTAAAGTCTTGTTCTACAGTACCATATTAGGTTAAAAAAAAAAAAATAAATAAATAAAAAAAAAAAAAAAAAAAAATAAAACGCTTAAAATCTTCTTCAGAACCAAGTAAGCTTCAAGGCAAGATGGTATATAGCATCGGGGACTTCAGATCTATCAGATTTATTGAAATAATGTTCCTAGAATGATTTTTGACCTTTCTATGGCAAGGTCAAATTTGCATCCCCATACACTTGTATGGGTAAAATGTTGAAAAACAATTTTCTGGAAATATAGCTGAAATTTGCAATGTATGATTAAAGTAGCCAAAATTTTTAATTACAATCAAAATTTTGTCCCCTATGAGTTATACACCCTTGCCTCTTGGCTATATACATGTTTAAAATCATGTGAACTTTAAACGTCTTTTCTGAAACCGCTTGACCAATTTTCACCAGGTTTCACATGGAGCTGTCTGTGAAAGGGATTTTGTTCAATTTGTTAAAATGGTTCCAGACCATTAAACAAGATGGCCGCCATGCCTATATGTGATAAAAAAAAATCTTCTTCTGCAGAACCAAGAAATCACTGAGACTGTCTCTTGGTATACTAAGCATTGGAGAATTAAGGTCGACCAAGTTGTTCAGATGATGATTCTAGGATGGCATTTGACCTTCTTATGACAATGTCAAATTTGCGTCTCCATACAAAATTTTGAAAAATCATCTTCTAAAAATGTATGAAAGACTAATAGCTGAAACTTACAATGTATGATTAAAGCAGTAAAACTTGTTAGTTACAATCAAAATTATATCCCCTGGGAATCTCTGTCCTTGTCCCTGGGCTTTGTACATGTATAAAACCGTGTAAATCTTTAAATGTCTTTGTCTCTGAAACCGTGTGCGAATTTCACCGGAGTTCACATAGGGCCTGCTGTCGAATTGATACAAAAATTTGTTTAAATGGTTTTGCACTCTTGAACAAGATGGCTACTGTGATGTTTCTTCAGAATGTGTGCGTCAATGGGGCATCACTGAACTGGTCTGTGGCGTTAGTAACGTCAAGACGCCAGAAGCGCCACTTCTGCCATTTGGCTGTTCCAAAAACCCCGACAAGAAGTATCCAATATATGTAAAAATCTATAACATTTCTGTTGAATGACTTTTGTAAGGTTCATTAAATAAATGTAAATATTATAAGCATTGAAACCACACTTTTGAGGATTTTTTTGTTTGTTTGTTTTCGGGTAATGAAAAACATAACTTTAATGTTCACGAGAAACTCTACAGGCTTCAGTATAAACATCGAAGTAGTTTAAACTTAGCCAGTGTTTTCCATTACTGGATAAAATCTAAAAATCGCGGTTTGAATCCTTTAAGTTATTTTCTTAAATTTAGATTTTCATTGCTGTCGCCTTAGATAAAGTATTCATTTTGATTGCACTTCATTTTTCGATCAATTTTGATTGCACTTCATTTTTCGATCAAAGTCATTAGGACATCATATGAAACACTCTAGCACTTTCTTTTGACGTCATTTAATTAAATGTTCAAAACCGTGCGAAATACTACGACGTTGTTTGCCTTTGCATTTCAAACTGAAAATAAATTTTATCATTTTAACGCTAAGTACTTACCAACTCAGTTTTTTTTCCCTACGTGTCTGAGTCTCTTTTTGCATATTTTCTTTGTGTGTGGACTTTCCTTAATCAAGAAACAGATAATATTGGTGTATGTTGACATATGGTAAATGGCACAAAAATGATTCGACGTCGCTGCAACCATGTGTCGCAAACAATAACGCGACGTTGTCGCACTGATCGGAAAATTGCGGGAAAGATGAAAGTTTTCTTAGTCTGGCTCCTTAACCCTTAACAAAGACAATGACCCCGTATTTTTATTCGAGATTTCAGTTTAGATGTTTATAACTTTGTTTCTGTGAAAATATCAATAACTGTTTACCAATGTTTTCTTTTTATTTCTAAAAAAAACTGCTCTTTTTCCTAGTTTTAATAAAAATGCAAGCCATGCACCATGCCCCGCCACAGCGACATATTCCCTATGCACTTCTGTAGTATAAGGGTTGAAAACAATCTAAGTTAAACATGAAGAGAAGCAATAAACAGTTATTTCATAACTCAAAAAAAAAAAAAAAAAAGTCTAAGTTAAAAATGCAATAAAAAAGTGATAAAAAATAATTTCAGGATTCTGAAAAAAAAAAACAATATGCATATCTTCAGACCATCCTTAAAGCGTGTGTAAAGTTTCAAAAGGATCGGCCTGAAAATGTAGGAGGAGTTGCGTGTACAAGGTACATACTATTTATACATTTCTGTAGTATTAGGGCTCGAAAAAAGTCTAAGTTAAAAATGCAAAAAATGTAATAAAAAATAATTTCAGGATTCTGAAAAAACAATATGCATATCTTCAGACCATCCTAAAAGTGCCTGTAAAGTTTGAAAAGGATTGGCCTAAAACTGTAGGAGGAGTTGCGGGCAGAAGGTACATACTCCCTATATATTTCTGTAGTATTAGGGCTCGAAAAAAGTCTGTTAAAAATGCAAAAAATGTGATAAAAAATAATTTCAGGATTCTGAAAAAACAAAATACATATCTTCAGACCATCCTAAAAGTGCCTGTAAAGTTTGAAAAGGATTGGCCTTAAACTGTAGGAGGAGTTGCGGGCAGAAGGTACATACTCCCTATACATTTCTGTAGTATTAGGGCTCGAAAAAAGTCTAAGTTAAAAATGCAAAAAATGTGATAAAAAATAACTTCAGGATTCTGAAAAAAACAATATGCATATCTTCAGACCATTCTATAAGCGCCTGTAAAGTTTGAAAAGGATTGGCCTAAAACTGTAGGAGGAGTTGCGGGCAGAAGGTACATACTCCCTATACATTTCTGTAGTATTAGGGCTCGAAAAATGTCTAAGTTAAAAATGCAAAAAATGTAATAAAAAATAATTTCAGGATTCTGAAAAAACAATATGCATATCTTCAGACCATCCTAAAAGCGCCTGTAAAGTTTGAAAAGGATTGACCTAAAACTGTAGGAGGAGTTGTGGGCAGAAGGTACATATTCCCTATACATTTCTGTAGTATTAGGGCTCGAAAAAAGTCTAAGTTAAAAATGCAAAAAATGTGATAAAAAATAATTTCAGGATTCTGAAAAAACAATATGCATATCTTCAGACCATCCTAAAAGCGCCTGTAAAGTTTGAAAAGGATTGGCTTAAAACTGTAGAGGATTTGCGGGCAGAAGAATGGTGGGGGCGCTGACGGACGGACGGACACTCAAAATTTCAGAGGGTATAACATAATACCCCGTCACTTTGTTTGTGGCGGGGCATAAAAATGGCGAGAAATTTATTTTGCATAAACAGCAAAATAATTCAGTTGCTTTGAAAATGTAGGTTTGGCATATTGGTGGCGCTGCGATATCGGAAGTTAAGTCGGTGACCACCAATTTTTAATTCGAATTACTATCAATCAAATTTTCATTATGTAAAATTTCATTTTTACCGTGGCATTTAGTCAGGTAGTTCACCCCTTAATCACGTATTGGCGCCACTACAGCCAGTTGGCTCTTCTGAACCCTCCGGCAAGCTGTTCTAAATCCAAACTAGTAGGACACATACCACACATCTGGCAAAGGATTACTTATATTTAAATCTGGCAAAGGATTGCTTATCAATACAAATAAGAACGGAAACAAAATTTTGAGGCTCACCGAGAAATATAAAAAAAAAGCTTGATATTTTTCATGTAGGCTACATGGGAAGCCTTTCCTTTGGGCTCCGAAGATAATGTTTTCCTATATCGGCTCTAGGAGTGATTGACTAGTATCAGATCATTGGTCGATGGTCAATTGTAGATCAAGCGACTGATTTATCAACTAACATTTGTCTCGGAACTAGCAAAAATGTCAAGGAACTAGTCAAATAGAGATATATGTTCATGTGTACGTAGGAAAAAGCAGCTATTTGCGCACGAAAGTCATAAGCGCAATACAGTATAACATCAATGGCTCGAACACGGATGGCTCGTTTACCGTGGATGATTCGAACTCTTTTTTCAGTCCCTACAAAATGCTTCCAATAGCTCAAGAAAACAAATATTTAGGGGTTTTTTCTTATTTTATCACGGAGTTGTATGTTGTGTGTACTCATTAGAATCGCCTCATCGAGGCGATTCTAATGAGTACACTCAACATACAATCATTGTGTGGAAAATCCAAAAGATTTCCCTAAATTATCGCTATTTGCTTCCCGAACTGGTGCCATGATTAACCCTCAGTGGCTCGAACTACCCATGTCTCGAACGAATTTCCATGGTCCCAAAGATGTTCGAGCCATTGAGGTTCGACTGTATTTTGAAGTACGTTTGATCTTTTGGGCGGTAATATCGAATTGCGGATATCTTCAGCTAAAATTAAGTAATCAGCCGTAAGCAAAAGGGGTCCGCAGTCGGTAATCTCCCCTTAATAATCTATACAGACAAAATGGTCCAATATCAACGGATTAGTTTGGCCTTTATCGTTAATATGCAATATAAGTTTTCGAAACTAGCCATTTTAAACGCGCTGTGAAATAAATTTCAAAACATGTAGCTCAAGCAAAATAAAATATTCCGTTAAATTACTTATTCGCACAAATTTATTTTGAGCTCAAAAAGAGATTAATATTTTTTTTAATTTGGTATCAAACGCAGGTACCCATTAATAAATAAAAGCGCTGCAGGCATGCGCCGCCACTGCACTTACATCAAGTAAGTGTTATAACTATGTAAACAAGAGGACCATGATGGTCCTATATCGCTCACCTGAGCAAACATACTTACTATTGAAGTTTCAGCCCAGTTCACTGCTCCAAGACTTTTGCATACATTTTATAGCACTGCCCCCTATTGGCCATGTTTCTTTAATGCCTCATGACAGCTTGAACTGAATCTTGATAGAGGCTCACCAAGGGAACATATCTGCCAAGCTGAAATCGGTCCAGTGGTTTCTGACGAGAATTTTTTAAAACTTTTTATATACATATATAGGGAAAATAAGCTCCGCCCCCAGCAGCCATGTTTTTGAAGAATCAAAACAGCTTGATCAAACTTGGTAGAGGGTCAGCAAAGGAACATTCCTGCCAAGTTATATTGAAATCAATCCAGTGGTTTCTGACGAGATTTTTAAAGTTTTCTATATAGATATATAGGGAAAATAAGCCCCGCCCCCTAGCAGCCGCGTTTTTTTTTTTTTTTTTTTTTTTTTTTTTTTTTTTTGACGAATCATGAGTTATGTTTCTTCTGTTCTTCAATTTGTCTTATGGTGCTTTACATTTGTGTAAAGTTTCATCAAAATATCTGAACAGGTTTTCAACTTAGAGCAGACACCAGTACATGGTAGAAATGGCTATTTTCAGTATTTGCTATGCTCAAAAAGTCGTAACTCCAAGTCACACTTCTTGTGTTCTGCACGTCGTCTCATGGTGCTTTACATTTAGGAGAATTTCATAAGATCGGTTTTCAACACAGAGCGGACATGAGTACATGGTACTATGTTCAACGTTCAAAGGGTATTAACTCCAAAAGTAAGCAAACCAGAGTTATGGTTCATGTCTTCTGCACGCCGTCTCAAGGTGCTTTACATTTGTGTGAAGTTTCATAAAAAAGTCCGAAACGGTTTTCAACTTAAAGAGCGGATACGAGTACGAAATGGCTATATGTCAATATTTACTAGGTTCAAATGGCCGTAACTCCAAAAGTAGATTAACCAGAGTTACATTGTGTGTGTACATTGTTTTGCACGTCGTCTCATGATGCTTTACATTTGTGTGAAATTTCATGAAAATATCTTAAACGGTTTTCAACCTACAGTGCGGTAAAAATGGCTTGATTCAATGTTGCAAGCCAATTTACTCCAAAAGTAAACACACCAGAGTTACGGTTCATGTGTTCTGCGCGTCGTCTTATTGTGTTTTACATTTGTGTGAAATTTTGTGAAAATATCTGGAACAGATACGAATGATGGAGCGCTGAGGGACGGACAGACACTCAAAATTTCGGAGGGTATAACATAATATCCCGCCACTTTTTGTGGCGGCCATAAACCATAGTATCGTTATTTTGAGTGGCGCTCTCTTGCGAGACGCAGCAAGAGCTAATTCGCTGCGATTCCCCACAGTCCCTGTATTTGTTGGTATTCACTGAAGAGAAATAAAAACGCTACATTATAAAATGAGATTTGCAAACTACACGTAGTCTGAGTATTGTGATCTATCCATAATGCCGAACAAATCAAGTCTTTTCCAAAAAAACAACTGGCCATTTGTGTTACTTCAGTTTTCAGAAACGTGCCATAACACATCATGCCAGAGGTCTTATGACGTATAAGATCACTTCTGCCCGTAATAATACTTTAAGACATGGCATCGTATTGAAACTGAATGAGCCGGACGGATAACGGAACTTCGATTCAGTAATGGTTCCACTGGCCAAAGTGAATATTCATTTTTCTTTTGAACTTTTGCATTGTTGGATTTGTCAAAAGCACAAAAAGATTCGTTTGCCTAAGGAGTAGTGTAGTTATATGAACAGAATGCAATCAGATAAAAAACGTGGTTATAAGCCGAACAAGATACTGAAATTAGACACCTATAATTACGCCAAGAAACACTGAAAACATGTTAGCTTTAACGTAGGTGGAAACTGACGTTATTGTGTTAAAAGCGTGACTGATTTCTTTAGGCTCTTTTTTTAGACATAAACGGAGTTGATTTAAATACATACTCTGCAATATAAAACGCCCATTATTCAGGTTCGAACACTGGCTTGTGTATATTCCACAGTCAAAATGTATTTTTTTTTTTTTTTTTTTTTTTTTTAAATTCCTCGAGTAGATTTTGCATTTAGAAATATAAGTTTTGGCCTGCTATAATATGTACTATATAGAATAGCAGCACATTTGTTTATATATACTATTTTTTTAAATTTGTGTTTATGACCCTTTCAAGGTCATCTGACTTTAATATATCGAGCAGTGACACGGTCATTTCACATATATCGAGCCCATCGTTAATCAAAGGTGGGCGAAAACTGGACTACCCGGTGAACAACCATCTAACTTCCATAGCAAAACTAATCGTCTCACATACTAAATTAATCAAATGAGCAAGTGATGCATAGGCTTGTGAAAGAAACAAACATTTCAAATTTAAATTCTTTATTCTGAAAAAAAAAAAAAAAAAAAAAAAGGTTTATTTTTCACATTTCGATATAGTGTTTCAAACTTCCAATACTTTAGCTGACATTGTGCTTGTTTCCTTGCATTGCTGCTTTACAGAAATAAACACGACATAAAAAAGTAAATGCACAAAATATCCGTTACTGTGGATTGCACTTACATGCAGATAGCTGCAGCACATTATTTAAACCTGTGAAGGAACATCGAATACAAGTAATTATTTCTTGTCTTTGAGAATACCTGGAACCAGATTTTTATTTACAAATAATGTGTATTAGGTACAGAATGAAATTTCCGTTACTAAAATTTCCGTGATAATTTTCTCTAAATTATGTTTATATGGATGACAGTCTAAAGAAAACAAGTTCAACCAGTCCTGTTATGACGTCAGATATGACGCTATCTCCTTGTGGTCGATGACATTCTTCACATATCCTGAATATTGTTTTGGTGAATATTTTACTTTGTGCATTTTGGTAAAAAAGGTAAGAGAAAAGTCCAGGGAGTG
Organism: Anodontia alba; assembly: GCA_964016985.1. Classification (NCBI taxonomy): domain Eukaryota; kingdom Metazoa; phylum Mollusca; class Bivalvia; order Lucinida; family Lucinidae; genus Anodontia; species Anodontia alba. Next base: position 64,011,194 of record OZ024829.1, read on the forward strand.
CCACAATCACAAACCGCAGCCCTTCCCAGACCCCAAGAGGAAGAGGAATCCGACAAATCTAAACAAGCACAAACCGAACAAACGTACGAAACGTAAGTTTATACGCCTTCTTTCACTTTTACTTCTATCGAATTCAAAGCTTGGAAAGAATATTTTTACTACAGCATAATTTTGAAACATGATTGTTATAAAGATTGAAAACTGTTTCTGAGTCAGTTGTGAACGCTTGTTTTGAATAAAGCAGTAGCATAAAGTATAAAATTTCCATTACTGCGCGGTAACGGAAATTTTAAGCCAAAAAAGTCGTCTATTGTGTTTAAAAATCACTAAATATAGGGGTTAAATGAAGTTCTGTGCAGTCCAAAGGTATTTTAGTGGTTCAAGGAAGCATATGCTAATACTGCAAGTAAAATACGTTTTTTTGCGGCCTTTTGTAAGATAGTATGAAAGGCCCATCTTTTGTTTTGGACACATCTGTCTCGTCTTTTAATCAGACTTTGTATTAGAACACCCATGTTTTTTTTTTCTTCTCAATTATTTATCATTCATAGTGCCTGCATTATATCAATAAGTTCGGTCTTACTACTGATCTTATCTTTTCAGCCCAAGTAAGTCTGGTAACGGAAATTTCAAAATAGAAACGGAAATTTCTTTTCTTTTCAGTCACGTTTACACAACAATGGGTAAAAGTAGAGCTGAAATTCAGCGTGCATGTCGAGAAAGATTAAAGCAGAAGAATAAAGAAGAGTACCTAAGACGTGAAAGAGAAAGAAAAAACAGAAGTTATGTCCCTTCCTCCGAGTTATCTGAAAATGATCGTAATCGAAGAAATCGGAAAAATAAAGAACGTCTAAGGCGATTCTATCAAAGAAAGAAAGAGCTCAGAACACGAATACAGAGAGAACAAGAAACCATTGGGTATGAAAGTGCCGAACCTCAACCAGGAACATCAGATGAAAGGGGAAGGCTGCCCATTAGGTTTAATTTTCAGAATAGTGGAAAAAGAAAAGGTGCACTAAAACGTTGGAAGAGAGACATATCTGAAGCACACTCCCGCATCCGTCTTTTAGAGCAGGAACGAGATAAATCATTGACAAAAGTGAAGACAGCACAAAGGTCGTATTAAAGATTAAGAGCTAAACTGGTTAAAGATAAAGAGCAGATACTAACATCTAAAGAGCAGGAACTGACACCTAGAAAACGAACTGAACACATAATGGAAAAGGCCAAACTAAGTGAGCAACAGAAAAATCAAATCAGGATGCCATTACTAGTTGGTAATGCCTTGGCAGCTGAAATTTCAGAAACGAGAAAGAGCACTCGAAAAGGTCATAAAATAGCTATACATAGAGTCGTTTCTGGTCGGATTTTAAAGAAGTACAAATGTTTAAGATCAGCAAGAACAAGCCTGTGTCGTCACGTACTGGGTAAAACAAGCTCAATAGAGCATCAGGTGAAACCAAGGCAAAGGCAGAGCAAAGTTGAAAAGAACAGAGATAAAATTGAAACTTTCCTCAAACGTGAAGATAACAGCAGAACCATGCCGGGGAAAAACGATGCTAAACGTATCACAAAAGGCCAGAAAGTGCAGTCCCATGTCCTAATAGATTACTTAGACAATCTTCACAAAAAGTTTCTGTCAGAAAACCCTGATCTGAAGATATCACGCGCAACATTCTGTCGATGCCGCCCAGCATATATACTGAAAGCGTCTTTTACTAGTCGTCTGTCTTGCTTATGTACAAAACACCAGAATGCTGCGCTTACAATTAAAGCACTTCGTAAAGCAGGAATAGAAGTAAATTCAAACCCGGCAAAGGCCGTAATAGAGAAGATAGACAAAGCGAAGTTACAATCAGATTTAACTGATGAGATTCCAGTCAGTCAGTGGACAAGAGAAGAAATAGAAGAGAAGGGAAAGAAAAATCATATTACACGCATAGTAGAAAAATCTTTGGTGAAAGAGCAGTTCATAGAACATGTGCAAAACCAGATGATAGACTTCGAAAGCCACGTCGACAGAATGAAGAAGCAATATGAACAGATAAGACATTTAAAGCAAAATTTGCCTACACACCACATGATCCTGCAGCTCGATTTCGCTGAAAATTATTCTTGTTGTTCTTTAGAGGAAGTACAGAGCGCGTACTTCAACCAAACTTCAGTTACCCTTCACCCAATTGTAGTTTACTACAAAGATGACACTGCAGAACTAACACATAAGTCTTACATTATTGTGTCTGATGAAATGTCACACAAAGCATCGACTGTAATGACTTTTATTGATGATATAATCCCCGAACTCAAGAAATTAGATCCATTACTGAAAACCATACATTACTGGAGTGATTCGCCATCAAGTCAATATAGAAATAAATATATATTTAACTTGATTGCAAATCATCATGAAATGTATGACATTCACGCAGTATGGAGCAATTTCGAGAGTGGTCATGGCAAGGGTCCATATGACGGGCTAGGAGGAAGCTGTAAACGCCTAGCCGATGAGGCCATTAGATGTGGTAAATACGTTATTCAGGATGCCAAAAGTTTCTTTGAGTGGGCTCAGGTCTCAAATATGAAAAATGTCTGCTTTCGATTTGTTTCTGGAAGTAAATGTTCGGAAAAAGAACCGACTGTCAGTAAAATGCCAGTGAAAGCTGTAAATGGTACAATGAAACTTCATGCCATTGTGAGATTGGGTCACGGAAAAATACTTATCAGAGATGTCAGTTGTTATTGTAATATGTGTTTAGAAGGAAAGCCCTGCGATACATGGACCCTTACCATGACCAGACAAAAGAATATGCCATCCCACCAAGTGTGTAAATCTGTGGTAAACGGAGTAAGTGATTCTGATAATTGCAATGGAACTGGACAAGAGTTAGCAAGCAGTGACCATGAAATAGGAAATTTCGTTGCTGCAGTTTATGATGGGAAGTGGTATTTGGGTAGGATTATAGACGAAGATGAAACTGAATATGAGATAGATTTTATAGAGTCCAAAAAGGGGTTATTTCAGTGGCCAAGAAAAAAAGATACAATCTGGTTAAGCAAATCAGACGTACTCTGCAAAGTAGATACTCCTGTAGCAACAGGAAAGTCAGAGAGAATGTATAAACTAGGCAATCAAACCCTAGAAAAATTGCAGAAACTGTATAAAGGTGACTGAGTTTTGTTTGACTTTCGGTGTGGATGGCAATACGAACAGTCGTTTCTTAGCTAGTTTATGCATTACATAGTTGTTGTTCTATTGACTTTTCCTAGTTTTCATTGCTAAAAAAAGGTAAGAGAAAAGTCCTGGGAGTGCCACAATCACAAACCGCAGCCCTTCCCAGACCCAAAGAGGAAGAGGAAACCGACAAATCCAAACAAGCACAAATCGAACAAACGTACGAAAAGCACCAAGACTAGCTCTCTCTTCCCCAAGCGAGGTAATCGCAATACTAAAAGGACTGAAAAACACAAGAACAAAATGACACATGGAAAGACATACAACAAATCGCCTCGTAGAATAAACCACAAAGCAACAGAGAATAAGACTAACACCTGGACATACAACAATTCGCCTCGTAGAATAAACCACAAAGCACCAAAGAGTAAGACTAACATTTAAAAAAGCGTATACATTTCGCATATGAAAACGGTTTGTGTTAGGATGATGTTACTTCCTTACGGAATATTAATAGTTTTATAAATTTCCGTTACCGCTAAATTTCCTTTCTTTGCACGATGTGTCATATATATTTAAACCAAAAGAATACAATTTGCAGCATACGTTTGTAAGTCTGCCTTTACCAGACTTTTGCATCACATTTTATGAACTAGAGGAAGAAAAATTGAGTTTTTGCACGGTAAACCATGCAGTTATGACTAAAATGTACATTTTTAAACTTACAATGGCATGGCAACTTGCTTTTGTAAATATGTTTGAAGATTTTCTGTTTGTTTTTATGCAAAATACAGTTATAAATCAGAACTACTTTATTTTTAGTATCCTTTCTGAATATTGAATTTGTGTGTATTATTTAAAATTTCCGTTACCGGTCTGGTGGATTCTTTGTATTGCAACTGACAGTGAGATTTCCAACTGACATGTCGAAAGTGTTGGGTTTTTTTCTCATTAGCGAATAACGTTATCTAATTTTCAGTTACCCAATTCACTCAAATATGGTCCAGAAAAGTATAGCTATATTTGAAACTTTTTTGTACTGCACAAAACAGCTGTCATAATTTTTTACTCAAAATAGTTCAGATTTGAATATAAAAATGGGAGAATCTTATTAGTTTGAGCACGAAATTACACACTGTTTTGTTCAGAGCAATCATTGAGACTATAAAATCAGATTTTTTTTTCACACAGGACCAAAACCTTTTCAGTTTTGCTTTAGTTTTTAATAGATGGTCGTGTAACGGAGACTTTAAAAGGTGATTATGTTACATTCCACCCTTCTTTATAAAACTTATCATTTCTAAGAAAGCACACATATTATGCATCAGAAAAAAGTAGATTTGATATCTAGATACATGTGCTTGTGATGTTCAGTAACTTCTAAGTGTTAAGTCGGAGATAAAATGTTCCAAAATATTTTTGGCTAGTGGATTTAATAATTGAGAATCAGATGATAGCGTTCTAAAGGAAATACTTACTCTTGAGAATTATTCATTATATATCCCGCAGAAATTACTCAAAATAGCTTCAGATATGTAATATATTTAGGTTCATCAACAGTCGTTTTAAATTACGGGAAATAATTCCCTAGGGCGTTGCAAGTCCAATAAAAACCGAGTGCGTTAGCATGAGGTTTATCACGACATGCAACGCCCGTGGGAATTATTTCCCGTATTTCGAAACCACTGCCGATTAAATTATTTATTACATAGCTTTTAAAATGACTTTTTGTCTCTTCTGATGCATTTCGATGACGTCATCTATTGCCATGAGGTGACGTCATTTACGACTTTTGCACGATGTGATAATGTTCCACTGAGAAATATTTCTCAGTAGGAAATATTTCGCGCCATGCATAATGTATTATTGATGTAATTCCGTAAGGCTAGGCCTCGGTTCCAGACGGCTAACCACTGCCAAATTCAAAACAAAACAAGTGCTGTCATCATACAGTATAGCTCGTCTGGAAAGGTATCTTTGACCTTGAGATATTGGACAAAAGTGGGAGTATTGCTGAATAAAGTCTACTGGAATCATATCTATAACATCACACTAAATATAAATTTTGGGAAAGGGTGGGAATGAATCATGACATCACACCAAATATAAGTCATGGGCAAGGATGGGAATATTGCTGAATAAAATCTTTGGAATCATACAGGTCATCACACCAATAATAAATCAAATCTAGCATATGGTTTGAAAAGTATGAGCTGTTAATAATTTTAACCTGTAGACCACTATATATAGATCAAATACTTTAACACAAACATTTCACACAGAATTGCTAACTGTGACCCTGACCGTGAGCTCTGCAAGCCTCAGCGGCACAGCTGGATGCGTATTCGACTGGCAATAAGGAGGTTGCCAGTTCAACCCCTGCTAGGTTGGTAACATTATTTCGTGAAGATTGATCATGAATTGATTTCTACGACCATTCTCTCCTGCACTGGCTGAAAGGCAGTTATCAGTTTCTGGCGACGGAATGTGCACAATACTGGTAAACCGCACAGAGGACTTAGCCCGCCAGTAAATGTGTGGTTAGGTAAACTGACCCAAATGGATGGACTGGGCCGTAAAACCTCAACACAATTTGAACATGAGGCCAAGGGAATTGGTTTGAAATTTAAAGTCCCAGTCAACACTATTAAGGTCATATCGAGCTAGTCAGTTGACCTAAAAACACTTTTCCTGGGCAGGCTTATACATATGTGGTTAACCAATATAGTACATTCATTCGCAAGAAACTGACAACTGCCCTTCTTGAATCAGCAGAAGGGAGAGAATGACCATAGAAAATATGTCATGATCAATCACTATGAAAGAATGTTGCCGACCCGACAGGTATCGAACCCGCGACTTCCTGATCACTAGTCATACCACACTGGACTGAGCTACCGTGGCCGGCATATCCAAGCATACCAAATATGAACTAAATCCATCATATAACCTTTATGTACATATCCAGCCTATATTCTTATATATATTCTTTGCTGTAAGTTTCAAATCATTATATTGAAAACTGTAGTAGAAATTGACAGGAACCCTACCTACTATGCCATGTGTTCAAGACAAATTTTCTAACTAAACCAAGGGTACCGAACTCTACCAATAGTTAATTGATGTGTTCTGAGACCTTAATACATATGTTCAGTCTATAGCCTTACCATGGTTCAAGTTTCAAACCATTGCCTTGAAAGCTAGGAGTTGCGGAAACATAACCCCTCCTATGCCATGTGTATAAGGTGATACGTCTTAGTACATCAAGGGTATGTAAATCAAGCAATATAAATTTGATCAGAATTCTGACCTTTATGCACATACCCAGACTGTGTTTTTACTTTGTTGCATGTTTCAAAAATCACACCTTGAAAGGACAAGCTGCAGAGACTCGAACCCTACTATGCTATTTGTATAAGACAAATTTTCAAAGTAAATCAAGGGTATGTAACTCTACCAAGAATACTTCGATCAGAGTTTTGTGACCTTTATGCACATGCTCAGTCTATATCCTTACTATGATGATACTTTCAAACCATTATCTTCAGAACTGTAGGAGGAGTTGCGGAGGCATGATCACTGTCATGTTTATGGCATTATTTTTCAGTAAACCAAGGGTATATAACTCTACCAGTAATAATTCGATCAGAGTTCTCTGACCTTTATACACATGTTCAGTCTATATCCGAATTATGGTGAAAGTTTCAAACCATTATCTTGAAAACTGTAGGAGCTGGGGAGAAACAAACCCCACTATGCCATGTAAATAAGAAAGCACTTCTAAGTGAATCAAGGACATGTAACTCTACAAATAATATATCGATCAAGAAGTCTGTGACCTTTATGCACATGCTCAGTTTCTATCCTTACTACAGTGCAAGTTTCAAACTATTACCTTGAAAATTTTAGGAAAAGTTGCCGAGACATGAACAGTACTATAAAGTGTTCCAGACAGATGGACACATGCACGGACGCACAATTTACAGTTATCGCTGTGGCGACAAAATCAAGTCATTTTTTTTCCATTTTAACGACATCATAAAGTCCATAGTTGTGGTGGAAAATAAGAATGTTGACATATTTAAAGTAGATATGTGCTTTACTTACGTGAATAAACGATTTAAATAAACGTATATAGTTATTATATCGACTTTAAACAAAGGTCGAAAACAGCTAAAGAAAGACTCGATGTTGTCTAAAACAACAGAAAGCCTATACAACTTAAGTGTACGTCTCAATCTTCGGCTATTTTTTTATGCCCATTTATGTTGACCGTCCTATTGTAGTACAATTGCCATTTCCATTAAATAGAAAACACGAATAAAACACACATCAAATTTACTTTTTCAAGGAGACATTCTGTGATAATTTGGCATCAATCCGACTTCATATATGTAATTATTCTAATAACAACTCAACAACTGTAGGCCCATATACGCTTCCATAGTTATATGCCACCATAAATTCTCTTATTTGATATGTGATTAGCATAACTTATATATATGCGGCTCGCCACGCCGACCGACAGTAAGCAGTTACTGATTTTTGCTTTAAGTTAACGAATATAGTGACCCACATCACAAACATCTTTTGGTGCGGACAGACACGCAACATCATAATACGACTCTCGAGAGCAGACGATACATTTGCATGTAATTACAACCTAATTTTTGCATTTCATATTATCACTATGCAATGAACACTCGTTACAACGACAGCATAATTTGTCACAAAAATGTTGCCATTAAAAGGAATTTGCTATTGTAAAGAATTATAAATGAGGAGAATTGATATCTGAGAAAGGCATAGTTTTATTCTTTTTTCCTCACAGAACATATGTTTTGGATATTTTGTACTGAGGTGATTCTAACAGATATACAAAACACATGTTTATTGCAGTATTTATGTTCTTGCTTAATTTTTAATTAACTGTCACCTCTTGAGCAAAGGTTTCGTGCCAGTCAAATTATCATTATAACGAATTTCGTTTGTCGTCGAATCGACTGTCGGTATAAAGAAGGCTGGCTTACTGTATTTAGAGACATACCTGGAATGGCGGTGTTTTATCCATCTCCGTTCTAGGTTTAGAAATTTTACCATATTTCTCACAATGCACAGAAAACGAACCTTATCTGGTGCTGTATAGTTTTTATATTTTTCTGTGCATGTACAAATAAGTAGTACAAGCTGACCAAGAGTGACTGGAATTCAAACTCATCAAATACAAGTTAAAATTCTTTCATCGCCTGGTTCATCGAACATACGCTATTTCATATAAATTTTAATAACTCTTAACATGCTAAATAAAATGTAAGCAGATATTGTTTTAAAATATTTTTCTAGTTTCCTCACGAAATAGGGCTTGACTTTTTTTTAGAATCACCTCTGAAGAAGACGATCCACATTATACGTGAAACACTATTTCAAATTCTGCTTTCTAGAATAAATAAAAAGAAAGTGGCTCTCACCTATCATCTTTTGAGTTCACTATCAGCATTTCAAAGGTTAAGGATGAGCAATCGGCATATACAAGTATCAATAAAATCACTATGCTGCATGATTTGTTATGAAAATCAAATATTGGAAGATCAATGGCAGATTTGTTTGCATCATAGCAACATACATACAACGATCAACTTGAATATTTGTAACAGCAATGAAAGACGATGTTGATAGGTGTTGCATTTGTATTTATATTTTTGATGTTGTTGCTTCGGTTTTTATTGAATTCACCGTTGCATTGTGTTGATTCATTTTCGTCACATATAACAAAGGGGTAAAGGTGAAGATTTTGTTTTATTTTGTCTTCAGTCCAGAATGCAGAGCTTTCTTTCATGCAGTTTTACCAGTTAGTGTTATTTCTACAACCCCACCACCCATTTTACTATACAAAGAGGTAAAAAGGAGTTGGGGTTTCCTAAATTCTGAATAAATGTAACAATTCTACCTTTGTTTGTGTTTTAAAGTTCAGAAATAGTTTAGAAAACCTTAAAGACACATTTTTTCCTTCTTTGGCTAGACCCGGTCCCCCTCCCTTTCATGATCACCCCCAATATACAGTCCTGATAACAGAGCGCACATCAAAGGCTTATCTTATCTAAGTGATTATGTAGTCATTATAAGGCTGTTAAGTCTCCATAGGTGGGGCCCTATAAGGGTTAATTCACAAAATAGAGCAGTATTCAACATGTTACTTTAGAACCAAATAAATTCATTTGCAAATTTTGCATTTAATGTGTTGATTTTATTTGTTGATTTGTATTGTATCACTTTATTTTTTATTTATTTATTTTTGATAGTTTTTTTCCTAAATACAAAAATGTTGTTTTTTCTTGCATTGTGAAAAAAGTACAAATAAACTGAAATAGAAATATAAAATTGAAAATATTTATTTATTTATTTATTTATTTATTTATTTATTTTCTAAAGTAAATAAGAACACTGCACAACTATTCCATTTCCATTTCAGTAAAACAATACATTATGGAATATATCAAAAAGTTCTTAGACAATTTAGAATGTGTATTTTATGCCAAAAATCTTCTTTTTTTTCAATATTTACATAAATAACTAAATAAAATACTATATATCTTCCTACTTTTCTATATTTGATCCAAAGAAACGGATAAAGGGGGCACTTGGTGAGAATTAGCATATAGGCATAAATATCTGTATTTCTCCATGAAATATGTTGTGGGTTTCACATATGTTACCCGGGAGAGGCAATTCTAATGAATAAAAACCTGGTATATCTTATTGAATAAACAGAAAAAAAAAATCATCAAATTACCAAATTACCCACCTTATTTGTTTCTCTGTCTTCATCATAAACTTTGCTGATATAAAATCTAATTTCCCCTTATCAGGCCCCTATCTGTAAGGGTGGCTAAAGTCACCAAGAATTTCTTATCTTAATCTCCGTAGAGTCATTAGGGTGTTATGCAATCCGAAATGTGTCTTTAAGTATTTATTAAACTGTCTACTGAAAAGAGGGAGCCAACTTTGTGCAAGCATGTGAGAGAGGCTCCAAAGTTGAAAGCTTAAACTTGCTTACTACAAATGAAAGCAGATAACAGTTCAACTACCATTAATTTTCATCTGATTATATATACGAGGGATGTTCGAAATGAATTGCTTATTTCTATCTGGAGACTTCAAATTCAAGTTAGCCCAAAAATACTCATTTCATGCCCTCGAAGTACTCTCCGTGGCTAGAAATGCAAAATTTCAGCCGATGTATCCACTTCTTGAAGGCGTCACGGTACGCTGATTTGGGCACAGTAATAAGGTATTGATGAATGGCAGATCCAAGTGCCTGTCGGGACTGGTATTTCCGCCCAGCAAGGAATGCTTTCAATTTCGGAAACAAAAAGAAATCACGTGGGGCAAGGTCTGGGGAATACGGGGGGTGAGGCAAAACAGTTACTTTTTCTTTCTTCAAAAACGCCGTAAGTAATGCGGAGGTATGAGCTGGGGCATTGTCATGTAGAAGACGGACATGTTTAAAACCAGTGGCAGGCCGTCGTTTCTGATAATACTTTTTCAGTTTCTTCGGTACTACGTCTTTGTAGTACTTTCCGGTGATGCTTTTGCCCTTTTTCACTGGCACTTTTATTGCGACTCCTTCACCAGAGAAGAAGATTGCATACAAAACCTTCTTTGTACTCAAAGAACGTTTGGCAATTATTGGGCGTTTGCTGTGTTTAGTGGCCCAGATCTTATTGCTAACCTCTCTGACGGGCTCAAAATAATGGACCCAGGTTTCATCACCTGTGACGACATTGGCAAACTGCTTTTTGTCATATTTTGGAAACATTTGAAGCAGCTTTTTGGCCACTTTAACCCGTTGCCTCTTTTGCTCGTCAGTCAACAGATGTGGCACCCATCTAGCAGAAATCTTTCTGACTTTCAAATGCTTCTTCAAAATAAGGTGAACCGTTGATAATGATATGCCTACCTTTCGTGCAATATCACGAACTGTAAGTCTGGCATCTCCTTCAATGATTTCCTTTATTTTGGAAACGATTTCTTTACGAGATGCAGATTTTGGCCTACCTGATTTCGGTGCATTTTTGATGGACTCTACACCAGACTCAAATTTCTTTTTCCACCGCCGAACTGTGTCATAAGACACACAAGAAGGTCCAAAAGCAGTAGAAATTTCAGTCATCAGCTTCTTCAAAGAACAACCAAGTTTTGAGCGAGCTTTGATGTAAGCCCGTATTTCATCTTTTTTGTCGACGCTTCTACCAACCATTTTTACTGCAGTGGTCAATGACTGCGTGTATTCAAATGGCAAATTTTATGTCTTACACTTAGTCTAAGACGTACATTTATACACCATTGTGTAGATATTGAATAACCCTATACAGGTATGTATTGGTTTTTATCGTGCCCCACGTGGATATCGAGCTAGAGGACAATAAGCAATTCATTTCGAACATCCCTCGTATATATATATATATATATATATATATATATATATATATATATATATATATATATATATATATATATATATATATATATATATATATATACGAGGGCAAGTCAATAAGTAACCAACCTATCCCATTTCCAATTGACCGAGATACCCAAGATTTTGATGCCTCGTTTCAATACATGTTTTAGGCCTGAGAGCAAAATTGCATCCTTATCGTGTCATTCACTCATAAGATATTGAATGTCAAGCATGGCTATCGATGCAAAAGTAAGCTTTTCGTCAAAAGTTGAGTACCGTGCTGTAATTCGGTACTTGTATTTGAAAGGGAAAACAGGTCAGGAAATACATTGCGAGTTGATAAATGTTTATGTTTCTTCTGCAACTTCGTATGCACAAGTTAAATTCTGGGTTGGGGAATTCAAACGCAGTAGAACGTCTTTAGAAGACAAAACCAGGTCTGGACGCCCATCAGATGCCACCGGTGAAGAAATGTGTAACAAAGTACGGGATCTGGTGTACTCTGATAGGCGAATTAAGGTGGAAGAAATAGCGAATGCATTACACATTTCACATGGTAGCGTTTCAACAACTTTACATGATCACTTGGGTATGCACAAGCTAACAGCCCGTTGGGTCCCAAAATCCCATAGCGACGAGCAAATGGCAACCAGAGCATCAGTATACAGTGCATTGTTGAAGCGGTTTAGGTCAAAGGAAGATGATTTCCTTTCACGTCTGGTGACTGTAGATGAGACCTGGGTCCATTATTATGAGCCAGAGAATAAAGCTCAAAGTCGCCAGAGTGTAGGGCCGGGGTCTCCGAGGCCAAAGAAGTTTAAAACGCAACCCTCTGCTGGCAAAGTGATGGCAACTGTATTTTGGGATGCACAAGGCGTTATTATGTTGGACTTTCTAGCAAAGAAAAGTACAATAACAGATGCGTATTATGCAAATTTGCTCGACTAACTGAGAATTGTGATCCGTGAAAAACGCCGAGGTAAGCTCTCCAAGGGATTCTGCTTCAGCAGGACAATGCGAGAGTCCACACTTGCAAAATTGCAATGGATGCTGTTGAGCGGAATGGGTACGAACTAATATCGCACCCCGCCTATTCTCCGGACAGCTCCTAGTGACTATTTCCTATTCCCAAACTTGAAAAAGGATATCCGTGGACGTCATTTCCGGTCCAACGAAGAAGTCGTGGCGGCAGCTGAGGAGTGGGTCAGAGACAAGGACCCTGGCTTCTTCAGTTCTGGGCTGATGGCACTGGAACACCGTTGGTCCAAGTGCATCATTCTAGAGGGCAATTACATCGGAAAAGAAGAGATCGATCTCATCCAGAAATAAGTTAGGCTGTTTTTTATTGACTCGCCCACGTATATATATATTGTCGAACCTCAATTGCTCGAACATGGGTAGTTGGGAATAATATAGGGATTTCTTTTCGATCTTTTATAAAATAATGGTATGTTTGTGAGGCGATTCTAATGAGTACACACGACTAATATTTTCATGGTAAAATAGGAAAACTTCCTAAAATATCCCTGAAGACAGACACATCAGTACAGAGGCCCTCGCAGGTTCTGGGAAACAGGGGAATACTGTCATTTATTTCAGATGAATAGGAGAACACGTCTTAAAATGAAGGAAACAAGAGAACAAAGGTAATTTCGGGGAGCAGGGAACATAAAAAAATTAAGATTTTGAACAAGGGAAAATTAAAAAATATTTCAGGGGAACAAGGGAACAGGTACCCCCCCATCCACCGTGGGAAGGCCTAAGTATACACGTACTTTACCATATGATAACGTACCATTTTGCTTGACGCAAATTTAGATGATCTCATAGGCCAAATAAAATTAAGACCGGCATACGGAACAACTGGATACTGCAGACTGTGTACAGGCTGTTCTTAAAAGGACATTCTTTTGCTTTGTATATCATATTAGCCAGCGCACGACAAAACCAACAAAATGGCATGTGCGCCTAGCGAAGACTCAGATCAGCCTGGGCATCCACCCAGTCTTATCAGAGTTTTTGCTGTGCGCTCCATGGGTAGCTAAGGACCCAATCTTTTTTCATACGGACAGCGAAGACTCTCACCGGACTAGGCGGATGCTCTGGCTGATCTGAGTCTTCGCTGGGCGTATAAGTCTTATTGTAGATTTTATCGTGCGCTGGCACATATGTGAAAAAAAATGAAGGAGCCTCGGAAGGACCATAATGAAAGACCGCAGTCTACCTTCGATACCCTGAGACAGAACACCCACAGCTGGAATATACAACTAAACGACTAGCTCCCTGGTCTTGAAGAGGGATGATTTCAAAGCCAGATAAGAACAAGGCACTAAACACGATGGGAGAAAAATAACTGCGGTTAGAGGTAACAAAGTAATTTATGACATAAACAATGTTAGAACGACCACCTTAGAATGGTCAGTGGTTGAAAATGCCAGATTGGACGGGGACGGGGTTTAAACTAGTATTACAAGATCCTTATCTCATCACGAGAACATACCTATATAATTTTGACCCCCTTAAACCCCCCTTTTATATAGTAAAACGTGGATTGACAGGGGTATACATTATTTTTTCTTATTTCTGCTCAAAAACATAGGCGGCTCTAAAGTGTACCCACAATCTATGTTTTGAGCAGAAATATTAAAAATGTCAGAAGTTTTATCTGAAAATTTGGTGGAAAAATTTTCAGTATATTTGAATAGGCATGTTTTCGTAATGTTCAGTCTAGATTCTGACAGTTTTCAGATTATACAGAACGGTTCGCGTACCGGCTTCCTACTCAATCAGTGTATCATCACAGAAAAAACAGTAATATCACGTTAAAACTAGAAATGTGTTTGTAAAACACTGACCCCAAATATAGGCTTTTCCCTACAAAATGACTAAGTTAACAAGATTTTCCTCTACTAAAATACCTTAGTCTGAAAAGGGGGCATAGTTTGATCAAGTTTTTATAAAAGTTTACTAAAATTTAACCAGGTCATTTGCATGTCTTCCAAACTGCTTGCACAATTTCATGAGCATAACTCAAGTGGTTCCTTAGATATTTTGTTTACAATTTTTTTCATTTGCTAAAATGTCTAAGTCTGAAAAAGGGGCCTAACTCCACCATGGACCAGCTTATTTTCAATAAGCAATGCAGATATAAAATTTCAAAATCCTAGCATACATGGTTCCAAAGATATGAAAGCATGATGTATGGACGACGGACGGACAGACCCAAAGAAATGTGCCCTCCCAGCTTCTGAGTTGTGGTCATACTTAAATGCATGCAATGAAACAAAGATAAGGCGCATGACTAAAAGTATATATATATACTGTAAATCAGATAAATAAAAAAAACAACATAAAAAACACTAGATGATCCAGGGAGGGAGCCAGGCCATGGAATAGTGTAGTATATTGCCAGTATATACTGTAGTAAACCCTTTACAGAGCCTCTAGCATAAAATACATACCTGGCTATTTATAATTATATTTGCCTCTTTGATAGCATCAGTATTAAAGTAGCAGTAAAGCTGGTCACTGACCGAATGCATTGTTCTTGTACTAGTTCCATATACAGTATATTAAAAGTATATAATCTTAAATGAGTTACTTTTATTGTGGTTAAATCCAGGGACTCTAGTGTTAGCCTAACACTCGGACACTACAAATAGTATTAAGCACTCACCCTCTTGGGCAAGATTTAGATCGGGACCATCAATGAGTCTTAAACGCGACCAACATTTTTTTTACTAGCATTAGCAAATACCAGTCTCAGCATTTGTTGCTGTTTGAAAATCTAGTCATGTTAAACTGGATAGAGTTTCCGCTATTTCCGCCAAGAAAGACATTTTTTATGACTTCCTTTATGCGTTTCTACACAACAAGTCCCTTCTAAAAAGGATCTACTCCAAAAGGACTTCACTCAGAGTAGATTCCGTTTCAGAAGGGAAGCAAAATACAAACAAACAAATTGACAGTTTTGCCTCCCATGAACGTTTGTCAATTGCCCGTAGTTGTACGACGGTGAATCACGTTTCGGACTCAGTGAAGGACCCAACATAAGCCTTACCCAAGCAGGTAGGCACCTGATACTAGGTCCACCTTGGATCAGATGGTGGTTTTCTTTTTTTCTGGTATATACTTTTTGTCATAAACGCCATCAAAATTCTTTTTGCCTCCCTACCTATGCGAGCACTACTGACCGGTTGCCGGACGAGCATGTTGACTGATACATTTTGCATTTACATCAGTATCCTGATGATTCTAAACACCTTTGCCTTCTCCAGACAAATTTCCAATCTAAACAACTCATCAGACGTTACGTCTCGGAATTTGTCCCCAGTTAAGAGTTACGCGTATCATCGAGTTTTGCCGAAATTTCCTTGACGTTGAATCAAAGTAAAAAAGTACGTTATTTCAACGGTGACAAAACATACAACTAAACGACCAGCCCTCTCTTCCTCAAGTGAGACGATTACAAAATTAAATAGGCAAAATAAACACAAGAATGATGCACCAAACAGTATGGAACAGAAATAATTCCACCGCCAGGGGCCATAAAGTAATTAAAAGGCAAAATATTTAGACGTAAACGTCTATAAAGTACCTGCGCAAATTTTGTTCATATTTACAAAGAAATATTGGACAATGGTATACTAAAGATTAATAAATTTTCAATGTAACAGGTTAAAAAGAACAACAATGTGATTCTTTAATGTTTGCTTTTATTAAGCTTTATGAAATTTCTTGATTGAAATGAAAATAAAATAGACATTAATCTGCTTATAAAACAGTTTGTTTTAAGTTTTTTTGTTTTTTTTATATTTGCCGGGATTGTCACAAACCGACGTCCCGGCAAATATAAAACGTCCTTAGTGAGCTTACCGAATAGTCTACCATATGTAAAAATCCAAAGCTATGTCAAAAAAAGAATGATCAATAATCGAACCACCGTTTTACAATGTCACAGTTTGAAATCTCGTATGAGGTGGGGTGGGGTGGAGTTTGGGTTAGACCAGTTTTACAGGAGCCTTATATTCACCCTATCTTTCGACAATATACGAGTTATATAGAACTGGTCGGTGTGTAGATGCTTTAGGATATCCATAAAACCCGGCTAAAGCACTCCTCGCCCTCACCTGCGCCCCAACGATTTCATTGTTGACCGTGTCAAGGCGGTATTTCTGTTGCAGTTCCTCTTTGTTTATTCATCCCAGCGGGCACGTGACTTTTAAACAACGTCGCATCAACGTCGATGCAACGTCATGACGTTGCATCGACGTTGAGGCGACGTTGTATAAACGTTATGTGCCCGCTGGGGTTCTATCTGTTTTCGAGGAAGTGCTGTTTTGTGTTGTCATTTCAAATAATGAAACCTTTATCCTGTGCCTTGGAGAGTCTGTGTTCCTGGTTATCTTCATATTTAATCATTCCTAACATCACAGAAAAAAAACACACACAATTAAATCACATTAAAATAACTGCGATGAAGCCAAAAATAAGGCTAAAAAAGTTGTACCGCAAGGCAGTACTTGTAACAAGCGTATTATATGACACATGTATAGATATACCCGAGTAACTGACTCTGAATATATCGCTCTTACTGACGACGGAGTGCCATTTGCGTCGTCTTGTAAACCGTCCTATTAAGATTGGCCGTCACTCTAAGTTCTTGTGCTACAACACAAGCACCTAACACTACGTGATACACAGTCTCGTACACAGTATGCCTAAAAGTGAGCACTCTAGGATGCAAATTTTTGCCTCCCTTCTCAAAACCAGAATTGATATGAACTGCTGGTATATAAATCCCTTTTCAAAAGTGGCTACGCGTAAAGGAAAGCATTGGTTCTGTAAGAGAAGCCTCACTTGAGAGGCAATTTCTTGTACATTCATGGTTAGAGTGGTCTCTACTAGAGAGATATCAATTCACCTTAAACGTGTGTTCCAGCTGCATTTACAACAGCACACTTATAAGCAATGCAGTAACTCTAAACTTTGAAGACAATGAAGAAATAAAATGAGCCAGCGCATGACAAATCCAACAAAATGACATGTGCGACCAGCAAAGACTCAAATCAGACTGGGCATCCGCCTAGTCTGATCAGAGTCTTTGCTGTGCGCTCAGTGGGTAGCTAAGGACCCAAGGCTTCTTCATACAGACAGCGAAGACTCTGATAAGACTGGGCGAATGTCCAGGCTGATTTGAGTATTCGCTGGTCGCACATGTCATTTTGTTGGTTTTGTCATGCGCTTGGCGCATATGCCATTTTGTTGGTTTTATCGTGCGCTGGCTCAAATATTAGTTGTAACTGCAGTGTTTTTTCTTGTTTTCCTTTTGTTCTCTATGGCTTTGTAGCCCTTATTGTTTACATATAAAAGGCTAGCTAGCTTCATAAGACATTTAAGTTACTGCTTCTATATAGCTGTTAACCGAATCTGTGTAGCAATATCTAGGGTAGATGGAGCTGTCAAGCCCTGGTCGGCAATCCATCTAGGAGTTGGCAACTCCAAAAAAACACAAAAAAAAAAAAAACACACACACACAAAAAACCAAAAAAAAAAAAAAAAAAACAACAACAAACAAACAAAAAAAACACACAAAAAAAACAAAACAAAAAAAAAAAACATGCATGTCTGGATTTACCTGTCCAGTTATGTTAAGTCTGCTTTGGCAGCTGGGGCGAAGGAAATCATTACTATGATTCAACGGCCCAAACGGCGATGCAGCAGCATGTTGTGGAGCATGGAGAGCATGACAAGGCACAATAGAAGTCATGGTCATAGCTTAGCTGCAGATGTCCTGCCTCTGGATCCAGCTATGTCAGGACGAGAGAGTGAGGTTGACTGTGCGCCTCTCTCACTATAATCCAATTCACAGCGCATGTCATCTTAATCAGCAACACACATTCACAGCAAGCACACATATACAAGTCATACAAAAGCCCTGTGGCGATGGGCGAGCGGCAAAGCAGCAGGTGAGAAAACATGACAGACCTCAGCGAAGAACAGCTCTAGTTGGTAGAGAATTTGACTGATACAAAGTCGAGATTGCTGAGTGAGACTCGCCTTGCAGAGGAAGGGCTTTTAAAAGAAATTGGTGCTGGCTACACTTTCTTCTGGAGTGGACGCAAGAAAGAAGAGCGGCGTGAAGCAGGAGTAGGATTCGCCATCAAGTCACACCTCGTCAGCAAGCTCAGGACTTCCAAAAGGCATAAATGACCGCCTGATGACGCTGAGACTTCCCTTATCTGGCAAGAGGCATGCAACAGTTGTAAGTGCCTATGCACCCACAATGACCAACCCAGATGAGGTTAAAGACAAGTTCTATGATGATGTGGATTCTGTGATTTCTGCAGCGGCCCGGACAGACAAACTCATCCTCCTCGGGGAATTCAATGTCAGAGTGGGCACAGGCCACCAAACCTGGGAAGGTGTGATTGGATCTGAAGGTGTAGGGAAGTGCAACAGCAATGGACTCCTCCTTTTAAGGAAGTGTGCAGAGCATGAATTACTGATCACCAACATAGTCTTCCGTCTACCAACTCGCAGAAAGACATCATGGATGCACCCTCGCTCCAAACTCCAAACACTGGCATCTCATTGTCATAGTGTGAAGGAAGGACAGACAGGATGTCAGAGTGACAAAGACTTTGTGTGGTGCAGACTGTTGGACAGATCACAGGCTTGTTGTCAGCAAACTCAACCTGCGTATTTAGCCTGTACGACGACCACAAGGCAAGAAGGTGCCAAAACATTGGATGTCTCCAAGCTGAAACAAGACAGCAAGAGGCAAGCATTCGTTAACGGTCTCTGCAGCCGTTCAGAACACAGTTCAGAAGATGTAGATGAGAGCTGGACAGTCTTCAGAGACATCGTTCACTCTTCAGCAATGGATTCCCTAGGACCAGTATCTCGCAAACACCAAGACTGGTTTGATGAGAATGACAAAGAAATTCAGGGACTCCTTGAAGAGAAACACCAAAAAACACAAGGCTTACCTCAGAAATACCAGCTCAGTATCTAGTAAGACTGCCTATTCAAACATATGCAAGACAGTACAGACTAGGCTCAGAGACATGCAAGACTCCTGGTTGAGCAAAAAGGCTGATGAATCCAGTCCTTTGCAGACAGAAAGGATATAAAGAAGTTCTTTGATTCACTCAAGACAATATATGGTCCCCAGAGCTCAGGAACCACCCCACACCTTAATGCAGATGGAACTTGTCTTCTAACTTCTGACTGACAAAGAATCTATCTTGAAAAGATGGGCTGAACACTTTGATGGTGTCCTTAATCGGCCATCATCTATCAATGATGGGCGCCGGGATAGCTCATTCGGTAGCGAGGTTTGTCTCACGACTAGCTACACACCTCTGCCGTTTAGGTTCGAGTCCAGCTGGGGACACGATGACGCGGTATGTATGAATGGTTGGCAGTTTTCTCCCGGTGTCGGTGGTTTCACCGGGTATTTCCCAGTCCCTATACAACTGGAAACTACCCGGGCTTTCCTCCACCATCGAACTGTCCTCTGAAATAATAGTCAGATATGACTGATTCAGAGTAATTGGTAGAAACAAATGATGAAGCTATCAACAGACTATCACAGACGGAATGTAATCGGCTGCTTGATGAGCTCCCAACCATCTCTGAAACAGTGAAAGCAATAAAACTCCTGTCATCTGGCAAGGCTCCAGGATCAGATGCAATACCTGCAGAGATCTACAAAGCAGGAGGTGCTCCAGTTGCAGAGAAACTGACATAATTATTTCACATTATGTGGAGAAAAGAAGCCATCCCTCAAGAATTCAAGGATGCAACAATTACCCGCCTTTTCAAAAGGAAGGGGAATCCTCAAGTCTGTGACAATCATCGAGGCATCTCTTTATTATCAATTGTTGGGAAGATCCTTATTGGGTCCTACTGAATCTATTGAATGAACACCTTAAACAGTCAGGGCTTCTACCAGAAAGCCAGTGTGGTTTCGGGAACACTAGACATGATCTTTACAGCACGACAGCTTCAAGAAAAATGCCGGGAACAGAATGTAGACCTCTACATGACCTTTGTCGACCTTACCAAAGCATTTGACACGATCAGTTGTGAGGGAATTTGGAAAACGGCTACATGGACATATTTGGGACCGAAGTGGAATTAGACTTGACACAAAGCTGAACGTATACAGATCGGTGGTGCTGCCAACACTATTATACGCATGCGAAACTTGGACAGTTTACCAACGGCATGCCAAAAGATTGAACCACTTCCATACAAGCTGTCTTAGAAAACTTCTAAAGAGCAAGTGGCTAGACAGGATTCCAGATACAGAAGTCCTGAAAAGGGCAGGGATACAGAGTGTACATACTCTTCTGTAATTGGCACAGTTAAGATGGACAGGACATGTTACCAGAATGCCTGAAGAACGTTTGCCAAAGAAAATCCTCTATGGAGAACTACAAGTTTGGAAAACGATCCCATGATGGTCAGAAGAAGCGATACAAGGACACCCCAAAAGCCTCCCTTAAAGACTTCAACATTGCAACAGAGTCGTGGGAACAGATTGCACAGGATCAAACAAAGTGGCGAGGCCTCATAAAAAGGGGAGCTGGTGAATACAAAGCAAAAAGAATAACGAAGCCGAGCAGAAACATGCACAGCGGAAAACCAGAATTAAAGGCATCACCAACAGAGCTTTCTTCCTCAGACCTCTCTTGATCTATCTGCAACAGGCAGTTTAGAGCTAAGATTGGTCTCATCAGCCATCTAAGAACACACCAATAATAACACATCACACAGTTGATTAGGATTGGTCATTGTCATGACAAGAGAACGATGATAAAAGGCTCAGCGTGTCCTTCATGACTGATTGGGCCCGGATGAGAAGTCGTTGTCGACGATGCACTATTCGACTGCCCTCTGATTTCCTTGTTTGGTCATTCAGTTACTGTTTCAATAAAGAAAAACTAGCAATCTGAAAGGTTTAAGACAATTTAATCCATCCTTTATACTTCATTACGTACATAACTGAACTTCAACAGCTTGAACATCTTTGGGACCATTTAAATGTTCTAGACATGGGAAGTTCCTTTTCAGAAGGCAAATGGGAATAATTTAGGGATATTTTTTCGATATTCTACGTATCAAATAGTGGTATTTTGGGAGTACACATTAGAATCGCCTCCATAGGGCGATTTTAATGAGTACACACAACATACAGTTACATGATAAAATAAGAAAAGAATCCCTAAAACATCCACAAATATTTGTTGTCTTGACCTATCGGAAGGATTTCCTAGGCACTAAAGACGAGTTGGCGGCCGTGAAACGTTTCCCTGCACTTCACCTTAGTGCAGATTATATATTCAGTTCCTTTGGGATCATTGGGCCCATTGTTGTATCTTTGAAAATGGAATTCTGCTCATGTATACGGTAGAGAGCATAAGTAGTGTTACAAACTTCATTACTGCTTATTAAGAGTCTCAATAAAACCGAGACTCCCATTTTCTATCTGTAATGTGTTCTTTGTTTCCAAAGGCAACTTTTTAGATTTTTATTCGAATCAGACACTGTAAACAAACCATCGATGTCCAAGTCACTAAAGTTTTACTGTATATTTGAGCAACATTTGAAAGAGGCCCTGACTGGATTTACTGACTACGGAGGTGAAAATCACCCTGCGCGTGCACGTACTCGCTCAGACTGATCAAGTACAGTGAGATTTCCATTAATGGTTACCTCTTCACAACAGCCTACTCCCTATTACAAACAGTTTTATAACATCCCAAAGTCCAGTCACACTTTATGAACCACGACGTCAGAAACGTGATCGACGTCAGAAAATGTGATTTCAGACATGCGCATTCAGCGAAAATTTAGATCAGCCTGCTCATTTGTGCAGTCTATTCAGAATATTCACTGGGCACATTTTGGATGGCCAAAGATGCAGTTTCTTAATGTGGACAGTAAAGACCCTGATCAGACTGTGTTGATGCGCAGGCTGATTTGAGTCTTCGTTGGGCACACGTCATAGGCACGCTTTCTCACTGACGCTGTGGCTCGTATGTTTAACTTCTTCACAATAGTCACCTCCTTATAACAGCCAGGTTTATTTGTTCTCAGTGGTGTCTGTCATAGGCATAGCACTCATTGCGCACATTACGCATGTGCGTAACATGCGTAATCGCACTAACATAAAATATTTTGTTTCTTTGCCATAAGGGCTGCTCTTAAAGGAAAGAATTTGCTCCATGTGGGAGCGAATTCTTTCCTTTAAGAGTAGCTCCTATTTTGGAAGCGATTCTTGGCATAGTTTTCAAGATATTTCTTGGGTGTTTGTAAAAATAATTTCGTTCTGGCTACGCCACTGGCTGTTGTAGAGAGATTGCACTGTACTTCCGTTCCCGCTTACAGAATCAATATATATGTAGAAGATATATTGATGAGCAGAGGTCATAAATAGGCTGTTCGAGTGCACAGTCTGAGTAAGGCATTTAGTGCTCGCATAAAGTCCGGCGGACTCGGCTTTGGGAATTTTTAGGAATCCGGACCAGGATTTATGTGTCCAAGGACACCGGATTCTGCGTGAGAACCCTGAATATCACAAGTTATAGCGAGTGTCTTTCATTTCCGCATTGTCAATACACCGCCAGCCTCGATCTCGAAATCTTTCCGGAAATTTTCCGCTCGGCAATTATCGGAAATTACGATTGTGAAAAGGTCTTTTATACCATAATTACTAAATATATTTGGACTCTGCGCCACAATTCCCATAAAAGGTTACCAAGTTTACCAAGTCTATTTGACTACCCTAGATATGTCTTAAAAGTACTAATAGAATGGCAAACAGTGTAGATCCTGATCACACTGCAGTTTGATCTAGGTCTACACTGATTGTTCAGAACTACTTGTCTGGATATTTAGCACAAATATGGTAGCATAAATATTTTATCCCAGTAACACCAATTATTATTATTTATTTGTTTTTGAGAAAACACGGAAAAAATTGCTAGGTTTCATCAGGAAACTTAGGTAGGGTAGGGTTCAGTACCCTGAACCAATATTTTTTCTTTGGCCTAAGAACCTCCTTCTCAGATTTGCGCAAGTTTCTTTATCTTACAACTCCTATATATTTACTATTGGTAATCCATTTCCATATTCACTTTAAATATTCGGACACCGTACATGTTACTCTTTACTATACTTGTCCTAAAATTTGGACAAATTCATTTTACTACCCGTCGACGTGTCTAAAATTGATTAATGAAAGAGAATCCATTTAAACCCTGATCAGAACGCGGCTTCCGATTTAAATTTACACTGTTTTCTCAGGTCTGTCCGTCTATCTTTCTATCAGTATCTATGGTTGAGTTGAGCACTAATACCAAATACATATATAATTTATATAATATACAATTTATTACATCATTTATACACTGCATTTATACTCCAGCACATGTACACATTAACATACAATTTAGTTCACTACACGGATTCCATTATCTATGATCTGTTCACCACTATGTAATAATGTCTAATTTATATAATGTAGCTCATCATAAGTACTCCACTGTGTATAATTTAGTTTCTACCAATCATATTTTATAATGCACATGTTTGATATACTTTTGGCAATTTCACCTGTCTAATTTATATAATATAGTTCACAACATATACTCCAGTGTGTATAATTTATTTCAGCAAACATATTCTATTATATACATGCATGATATATTATTTCACAAGTTCACACCGCAATCTTTTGTGCACTTTAGTTCACTACTCGCGTCCCATTATATATACATGTATAATTAGTTCACCACTGATACTCCATATCCTATAATCTATTTCACCACACATTCCCAAAAGGGCCGCAATGTCAGAAATCGTACCTTCGGATATGTGCGCCCTGCGAAGATTCAGATCAGTCTGTGTTTTCACGCAGTCTAATCAGAATCTTCGCTGCGCGCTTTTTGGATAGCCAAGGATGTAAAGTTTCCTCATGCGGACAACGAAGATCCCGATGCGCAGGTTGATTTGAGTCTTTGTTGGACGCACATGTCAGAAGGTACGCTTTCTCACATCGCGGCTCAGATATATTTAATCTAGTTTATCCCCCATACTTCATTATGAAATACGTCCTTAGCAGGATGTGCTCTGGGAAAGCACATTATCTGGCCGCGCCATGCAAAAATGTGTCTTCGAGAATATGCGGACAGCGAAAGCCCAGATCAGCCTGGGCATCCGCACAATCCGATCAGGGCCTTCACTGTCCGCTAACAGAATTATTGAATACTATAGAATGTATCAATGGAGAGCAAGGAATGAGCAGGAAGATGTAAACCACATTTTTGCGCATGCTCGAATACTTTTTCGCTTGATGCGGCCCAAATATATGGACTCCCGGGGATGGGTTCAACCGTTTTTCAGTATTGTGAGACCGAGGTCTAGAATGCCAACTCTAGCCATGGATGAAGGTAAATGAACGAAATTGCAGTTTCTTTTTATACTCCGACTGAAGACAAGGGGCTGGTATACTGAGCAGGTCCTATCCATCACCCCGTCTTTCCGTCATTCTATCTTTCTGTTATCCCGTCACTTTATAACCACTGAAGCAGTGTTCTGGAGGTATAGGCAGGTCGTCCGATAGTTCTACATACAGTCTTGTTTTTAAGACAGAAATATACAGTAAAGCTCCCGATAGCTCTCTCTCTCTCTCTCTCTCTCTCTTACATATGTTGTATGGTATGTACTCAAACTTCTATGGTCTCCAATGTGTTGGGGCCATTGAAGTTCGACTGTTAATATCATTTACGCTGATCATAAAAAAAATGCATGATTTCCTCACATGGTTTCTTTGTCATTTTTTTTTATCTTTGTTAAATTATACATAACAGTCGAACTTAAATGGCTCGAACATCTTTGAGACCATTAAAATTCGTTCTAGACATGGGTAGTACGAGCCAGTGATGGTTTATCATAAAGCCAGGTCAGGAGGCAAATGGGGATACTTTAAGGATGTATTTTTTTTGAGCTATCGGAAGAATTTCCTAGGAACTAAAAAAAACGAGTTCGAATCAACCACAGTAAACGAGCCGTCGGTGTTCGAGTCATTGAAGTTTCCTGAACACAAGCCTAAGTGTCGCCTTAAGTAGTCCACTTTAACTTCATCCATGGCACTTGACGGCATTGCAAGTTGTACAAAATCCCACTTTCGAATTACTGAAAATTATTTATATGCTGCATAGTTTACAAAACAAATAGCCGTGCACGCTGGTTAGATTCTACACTTCTGACCTAGACAGGATAAAGGCCTTATAAAGGTAAATATGATCCTTAAAGTGAGAAAGGGTACCTTACGACATGTGCGCCCAAAGAAGACTCCGCGCAGTCTGATCAGTCTTCGTTATCCGCATGAACAAACTTTCCACCCATTGCTATCTAAAATGCGCTCAGTGACGATAGTAGCCCAGTCAACGCATTAGGGTCACTTCGAGCCGCTCAGTTTATCTAATCACACTTTTCCTGGACATGCTTGGTCCTCTGAACGGTTAACCGGTATTTGTGCATATTCTTTCGCCAGAAACTGACAACTGCCCTTTTTTGAATGAGCGGAAGGGATGAAGATTCTGATCAGACTGTATGAATGTGTAGGCTGGTCTGAATCTTCGCTGGACATACATGTCCAAAGGTATGTTTTCCGACATTGCGGCTCACATATGAGACTTAATGTTAGAAAAAATACATTTAATATGATATGAGTGCCCAATGAACACTCAGATCAGTATTCGCTGGCCATCTGAAGACGCCTTGCATCATTGGCTGTCCTTGGATCATGAGAAAGCGATGTCATAGCCGCCTATTAATTAAATTTGTAATAAATAAATAAATAACGTTTGAAACTGAAAATGTGTCCATTATATATATCCTATCATCTTTAATTTGCGTCCTAGAAAAATTAATAGCTAATTAAATATTCAAAATGGCGGTGCCCAAGCTCACGATTATAGAAGTTGAAATTACAATATCATCTAACTTATTTCTTTACCAATTTTGATTAAATTTGCACCAAAATGCTTGTTTTCTATTGTTGAATATTTTTTGACATCCACTACATTTTAAGTGTGCACCTCATTTCGACGTTGCAGCGACGTCAAAACGACATTGTTTCGACGTTATTTCTCACTTTATGACTCATATTATGAGGAGCAATTACTCACAACAGATCATTCTGATGTCATGTGTTCCGAAAACATCTAATCTCATGGCAATGCTCTAGCATTTTTCTGCATACAAAACAAAGTATGTAAATCAAAAAAGTCTTTTATATCAGCATACAAAAGAAAGCAGATCCAAAAACAACACATCTTCATAAAGATCCATCACGAAAACATACCTATATAATTTTGACTCCCTTAAACCATACTTTTATATAGTAAAACTGGGGTTTACAGGGCTATACATTATTTTTCTTATTTTGCTAAAAAGTATAGATTGTGGGTATTCTTTAGAACCGCCTCATCAATTGACATGTCTTTGGCAATTTTAAACCGAGCGAAGCCCATTCCTCTCTAGGCTATTGGCCACAGCCGATATGCATTAAATGCTATGATGCTCGCTCTGGTCTTGAACACGTGACTGTTGCCCTTCCGCACTGGCCGTTGACTTTATCTAGGATGATTTTTGCCCTGTGATGTCATGTTGTTATCAGCTCTTTTGTTTACCCCACAGAGAAGGGGATCTTTTGTATTCATAGATGGACTATGTACCATAGCTGGGAACTTCCCCTGTCCCTGAGGGACAGCCAATTAGTTTGATTTCCTACTCTAAAAGGACAAAAATGTGCACCCGCCCCTCTTTAGAAGTTGTGCTAGGTCCACAGGAAAGCAAGCTGGAAGTTTCAAAAGTTGTCAGAAAATTTACCAAGTGTACCTAGTATCCTAAGTTCTTTCGGGGCCGATTTTCAGACTTCACTTGTCGTCTGTTTTCTCTTCTGTTTCTTTTTTTTTAAACAACAACAAAAAACTGTAGATTGGAAAGAAGTGTATATGTAATCTTGAAAAACTGAATGTCAAACAGCGTAGATCCTGATGAGACGGCTCATTATGAGCCGTCTCATCTGGATCTACGTTGTTTGCATATGCCTGTTTCTCCGAACCGAGGCGGTTCTAACGCGTACCCACAACCTATGTTTTGGGCAGGAATATGAAAAATATCAAAATTTTTTATCTGAAAATTTTCCTTTTTTGGTTGTAAAATTTTCAATATATTTGAATAGGCGTGTTTTCGTAATGTTAGGTTTGTTAACGTCAATATACAGTGGAACCTCGATAATTCAAAGTCAAAGGTACCAAACAGTTTTGTTTGAATTATTGAGACTTTGAATAATTTAGGGTTAAAATGCATACATATATTTAAGTTTGGACTTCAAAATGATTTTGAATTATTGAGAATTTTGAATTATTGGAGTTTGAATTATCGAGGTTCTACTGTATTCTATAGAATTCAATATAATTCTGTAAGCAGATGTGCTTGTGATCTGGGCCTTAGCTCTCCACATATGCCCGAAGGCACATTTTTGCAGGGTGAGGCTGACATGTTTAAAAGTAAAAATATTTAAAATCTAATGGGTGTCATAAAATATTCAGCATTAGAAAATAAGCATTTTGGTGCAAATTTAATCAAAATTGGCCAAGAAATAAGTTAGATATTGTAGTTTAAATTTCTATAATCGTGAGCATGGGCACCGCTATTTTGAATATTTAATTAGCAATTAATTTTTCTAAGACGCAAATTAAAGATGCCTGTTGACAGGAATATGCTGCTTATACCCATTAAGCATTCTTTATAAATCTTCGGTGGGCCGTTAGGGTCAGGGTAGCTGACGGGCCGATAACGGCCCGCTGTAGATTTTTAAAGAATGCTAGCTGGGTAATCATTAGTTGATAGTATATATATATAGTAAATGGATACATTTTCAAATATAAATAAAATAATTTTTCAAACGTTATTTATTTATTTTTTGCATATTAAATTAGGTGTACTCACAAAATATAACGGCTTCTATAGAACAGTATTTTCTAGGTCTAAAAAACCCAATCACTTACATATTTACATATTTCTCGACCGATTTTAATAAAATTTTCACCAAGCTGCTCAGCTTATTTTTTTCCTTTACTTTTTTTTACTTGTGCCATTATCTTTTAATTACAAATCGACTTTTCCCAGCGGACACATGACGTTGATGCGACGATGTGTCACCGTTGACGAGCTATGAGAAGCAAGCGAGCGCACGACAAAACCTACAATAAGGCTTGTGCGACCGGCGAACGCTTAGATCAGCCTGCGCATGCGCGTAGTCTGATCAGAATCTTCGCTGATAGCATGCGGCTTCTACAGCCGTCAAACTATTCAAAGTGAGATAGGCAAAAACTCTAACCATACTGGGTGAAAGTGCAGGCTGATCTGAGTCTTTGCTGGTCACAAATTTTGTAGTGCGCTGGCTCAAACTAGAAATCTGTAATGTACAGAAAAGCCCAAAAATAATAAATTATACCTAATTATTGGTAAATTAAACTATACACACTATGTCACATATTCCATAATTATATCCAGTGATAGTTTATGATTCAACACTAGTTGATCATTTTGCAGCCTCGCCCTTTGGTCTACAGGCTCTCTGGTGCACCTGCAAGCGATCTGGATTAAAAGTACGGCCGCAGTTCTCACAGGGAACCAGCCGATCTTGGGTACTTTGCCATGCGGCTTCATTCATGGCATCAAGGTCATACTTTCCCGTCCCTTTGATGCTTCTGGGAGCTTGAGGCTTTTTGGGTAGAGGCCTCCGTAACCCTTTTGGCAATTTGTCGTTTTGAATTTTCCATTTTTCTAAGCACTGAGGCTCGTGTATGGCTATAGATTTGGTTCCAAATTTCTCCGCACAAATGTAGCATCTCACAAACTTTGGACCATGTGGAACGATTGCTTTTTTGGTGCCTGGTCCGTGTACTGGTCGCGAGTGTCCGGCATCAGTGGTTTCCTTGGTCTTCCTTGGAGGATGATGTGGGTGACGACCATGATGTGTTCCTCCTTTTCCGGCGTGTCCAGCGTGTCCGGCGTGTCCAGCGTTTCCGGCGTGACCGGCGTGTCCGGCATTTCCGGCGGCCATGCGTTGACAGACTCTTTGGTGAACCACTAACCGATTCGCCGCAAATGTACGCCCACAGGTCTCGCAGGGTATAAGCTGCGACTGTAAACTTTGCCAGAGTGCGTCATTCAGTTCTTCCATGGCAAATCTGTCGTGCTCTGTGAGTTCCGCATAGGGCTTCTTTGGCAATGGTCGACGCAATTCTTTTGGTAGTTTTGAGTTTTCCCATTTAAATTTTTCCAAGCATTGTGGTTCATGAATTGGGAGCGACGATTTGGTATATTTGCGTCCACAAATATAGCACAATACGAAATGTGGCCCTGGGGGATCTCCGAAAGGTCCACTTGCCATAATATCTCCCCGATGACTTCAAGTCTTCAAATCACAGAATAATCTAAATTGCTTGATCAAGTTCTTTCTCGTATTCTACTTCTCCGAGGGAAGGGTTTTAGTTTTATGGCAACTTTTGGAGTTGACAAAATGGTGTATACGTGTCTGTTTATTGACTTTACTGAAGCTTGCAAAATTTTACATGACATGAATTGGAAAATAGTACATTACCATTAAATTTAGCATTCTTAAGGCGAAATTACAACAGACGCCAAATGAGTAAATGTTTTTAT